>JBAMAX010001152.1:0-92104 GCA_037043745.1 Chymomyza amoena
AACAAGTGTCTAATACTCTTAAAATAAAAATACTCTTTTATGGAATCGACTGAAAACTGATTCGAAAAGTCGAAAATCAGTTATTTCAACGGTCTTTAAGAATATAAGACATTTGCTTTTAAAGTTTTTTTTTCTCTATAAAATGCGGTTTTGAGATATGTAGTTGAATAAAATCATAATAGATAAAACGAAAAATTTCATAAATTATAATCATTTTTAATTAGAAAATTTCAATGCGAGTTAATTACATTTTTTATTAAACTCACATTTAATATCTTTATTTATTTTCTCATAATACTTATATTCCATCGATGATACACTCAAAAACTAATATAAGATTTAAACTTCTGGTTATATTTATCAGAATTCAGCGAATTCCAAAAATACAGGTTACTTTGCTATATTTGGATTATGTTAGAAATAAAAATATAATTTGTCCGTCTTTTTGCGCATACAGTTGACTCCAAAAGTAATTTAACTAAATAAATAATGTTAAAATTAGTTTATAACTTTTTAAATGTGTTAAATAGAAAAAACTGAAAATAAATATGGAGTAAAAATCGAGTTTTGCCCAAGAATCTCTGTATTATATAATATCGGGTATAAACTCTACGTCCTTGATCTCTTCGAAAATTTATTAATACAGATCCAGATCTCCCAAAGGCTGCTGACAAAATAGTCACTCAGGAAAAAAAAAAATATTATTAAAAACAAAGTTACAGAAAACACTAATAAGATAAGAAATACTCAAAAAATAATATAAGTATTTTGACTTAGTTTTAATGAAGAAAAAATCAACAAAAATAATTCCTTAACATGTCGAGTAATCGGTCGACTGGAGAAAAATGCATAATGGAATAAGCTTTCAAAGTGCTCCAAGCCACTTCAAAGTGTTAGCCCCAACTAAATTAAAAAAAATTTTTAATTAAATTAGCGGACTCTTTAAATAATTCGTTTCAAGAAGAAAACCGTAATCAATTGAAACAATCGTTCAAGAAATAATTTTTTTTTTTTTTTAATAATAACTAACATATATTAAAAATATTTGAAAATTATTCTCAAGAAGTAAAATCGTAATCATTCAAAACATCGTTCTTATTACAAAAAAAAATTCAAATATTTTAATTCGCTTAGAAGATTTGACAAGCCAAATTTGTCAAAAGAAACGCATCCAAGAACAAAACTAAATATTCAGCTATCGATAAATGGATAATTTACTGGTATATAGCAAATAAAAATACTTGATTACTATTCTAGTATCGCTATTAAATATGTCAAAATCAACAAAATTAAAATTCTTCTCACCATTCAAAACAATTCCCAAAATAACCTATCAATTGGCTTTTGTTACATTTTTATTTTGAAAATTCGAAACTTATTCCAAAAGCTAATCTAAAAACTATTCCCTTTGAAGTTGAGGGAATACCTTTAGTTATGTACATAGGTGCCGTAATCAGCTTCCCTTATCGTTTAGCCGTTTTTTGATGGATTGTTTTATAATTTATGCTTTCCTGGTTTGAAAATCACATGAGGACCATTACTTGTTACGATTCTTTAAAGAAAAAAAATATCTCAAAGAGTTTTTGAAGATACTTAAGCTCTCGACTGCATATTATATAATTTAATCGAATTACTTAAAGTTACATCTATTATGACAAAGTTAATAACTTCATCTTAATTTTTTTCTAAATATCTTCAATCTCACTGACTAACATCTAAAACTTACTTCAAAATTTAGGCATCCACCTTTTCAAAATCACACGACACAGATCTTTTTCAAATAAAAAATGATAAAAAATTAACTTCCTAACAACACCATATTTGTTATCATTCCATTAATTCTTTTGCATTTTAGCTAAGTTTGAAATCCGGACGCGCTTAAAAAAATCCCTATAGACGCCTTAATTTTTTCCATAGAAATTATCATATACGATTTTTATAAAAAACGATTTTTTCAATATTTATTAATTTCTTAAATTATTTATAATTATTCTTAAATTAGTTGATTACCGTCTTGCCCAAGAGCCCTAAGTCATATTTCAAGAACAATATAAGCATTTCAGAGCTTCTTCAAGGGCATCTAAACTTTGCAACTCCATTTTAAGCTTTTCCTTCATATTTTTACTCGCCTTGTTCTTATAACCGCGACGAATCACTGCTCGTTAAGTTCTGCCCGAAAAGAACTTGCAGATTGGTAAAATCCCTGACGGGGATTCTAGCAGCCGACTTTATGGCAAATTAAGTTCACCGCTTGATTATTTCAACGGTATATTTTATGTAATTTTTATGCCTTCGCTCTTTTTATAATTTTATTGGCTTGCCTGCACACACCAAACAAACAGACCCAGACAGAGAGACCCAGAGAAACAGGGTGAGAGAGTGTTATATTAAAAAAAAAACAAATTAATATGAAACAGTCATGGTGGTGGCCGATAGTGGGATACCCTATATCCTTAATTACAAAAAAAAAAATGTATTTGTTGCTCCAAAATTAGGAAGGTGGGTTAAGGGCAGTATTTTACCTTTAAGGAGTACGATTTACAGGATTAGGAGTTGTTTTGAGAGAACAGTAACCATTTTGTTGTTAGTTAGACATTCACATTTGTCTTCAAATGTCTCTAGCATATTTATAGATCAAATAATTCCAAATATTGCCGCTTTTCTATGTTCCATGAATTCCTGTCAAAAAGGGACACGATCTAACAATCATCAGGTGACGTTATTCGTGTTTCTTTGAAATAGAGAGCACAGGTAAAATTTTTATATGATAGCTATATAAAATAGTGGACCAATTTTGTTCAAACTTCACACAAATGTGTAGACTTATATGAAACATATAACATGTTAGAAACATTTTTGTATTTTGTTTAATATAGTCACCAAATTTATGTTGGGTGTACAAGATTAGGTGGTGTTATGAGAAAAGTGTCAACATTTTATTTAAAATTTCTATGTTCCAATAAATTTTGCAAGCTATTCCTGTCAATAAGCTGCATGGTCTAACAATAAGCTGGTGACGTTACTCGTGTTTCTTTGAAATATTTTTGTATGACAGCTATATGAAATAGTGTACCAATTTTGATCAAACTACACACAAATGTGTAGACTTATATGAAACATATACATAAATACATGATAGAAAAGTTTTTATGTTTTTTTTTAATAAAGTCACCAAATTTAAGTCAGTTATATTTTGTTTAAAACTAAACATCTTGAGCATAGCTGGTTCACTAGATCGTATAGCTACCATACAAAAATTGAACCAGTTTTCTACACTGAAAAATAGCTCACTTCTAAGCGTCACCTTAAAAAATTCATCATTCATTTTTATTTCAATTCACAACATTTGCAGTCTGACCAGATACCATTATGCAAATTGTTATCTCTCATGATCTTTAAGATCTGTTCTCAATCACAATTTTAGCTGTTGCTGAGAATTTTGTTATAAAGAACCCTTTGTACTGCCACACCCACTACTTATACAATTCTATAACACCCTTGACCCAATGCTTACAGTGTATACACAAAAGGGTAGCATAATGTTTGCGTATGTCTGTGTGTGTGTGTGTGAATGTTCTACAAATATTTACAGCAATTTGTGGCACAATAAAAATATGAAACTCCAAGTAAAGGCGGCAAAAAGGGAGCAAAAACCAACAACAAAAAAGGATTCTGTACAATATAAATTTGACTTTGTGCGGCTCTGAATGTTTTATTACATGTTTCAGTCAACAATAACAATAACAACAACAACTCAAATAACAATGCTGGCCCAAAGAACAACAACAACAACAATGACCCCATATCAAAAAAGCAGCTGTTTATGGCTGCCAGCTCCTGCTGCCTTTTTCTATTTCCTTATACGGTTTTTATTATACTCTTTATTTTGAGAATTGCAATTTGACTTGTTTAGAGCAGTTTATAAGATATTAAAAAAAAAATAGAGCCCCATCGAGTTAAGAATATTTCATTTCCGTTAGCTGAGCGGTTTTTATGTAAATAAGAACTGTAATATGTAAAACAAGGCTTTCGAAAATGGCTGTCATAAAAAATCAGCTTTAAGCATAAAAAATTGAAATATATCTGCTACAGATTGCTCACCTACTTTTACTTTGTAGATTTTTTTTTGCGAAAGTACGATTATAAAAAATAATAATAATAATAAATATTTATGCGATAAATGAATTTTTAGATCTTTTTTTTTTACTAATATAGATAGTCAACAATTTCTTTTCAAATGAAGCGCAAAACTTTTTATAAAACATTTTTTGATTAGGGAATTATTTTCATTTCAGAATTTCTTTAATAATACAAAAATTTATTTACAAATTATATGTTACTTGTTAACTATTTTTATATTTTCAGCAGTTTTTAAACTATGAACAAATCTGTTAGTAGTTCAAAAGAACCAAAAATTTGTTTGCAAAAGTTCAATTATAACAAATGATAATAATAAATAATAGTTTATAGAACTATACAAAAATTTATTTACAAATTATATGTTACTAGTTCAAAAGAACGAACATTTTTTTTGCAAAAGTCCCATTTTTTTTGAAACTAATGTAGATAGTTTAACAATTTGTTTTTAAAAATGTCGTATATTTTTTATATTTAGTTTTAAATTATTTATTAGCTATTTTTTATGATTTCAGCATTTTTTAAATTATGCACTTTATACAAAGTGTCTGTTACTGGTTCAAAAGAACCAAATTATTTTTTTGCAAAAGTTAAAAAAATTTATAATAAATAATAGAAATACAAAAAAATTTTATAGAGCTAGCTATTAAGGTATTTTCAGATCATTTTTTTTTCAGAAACTAATGTTTGATAGATTGTTTATTAAAGAAGCACGAAACGTTTTATTTTATATTATATTAATAAATAGAGTCATATATTTTTTATAGGCATTTTTTGACTTATTTGTTAACTATTTTTTTTTAGTTTAAGCATTTTTAAGATGATGTGCAAATTTATTTAAAAAGTGTCTGTTACTGGTTCAAAAGAACCAAATATTTTTTTGAAAAAGTTTGATTATATTAAATAGTTATTTATATGTTGGTTAACATAAAATTTATAAATTTTTTTAAATAGCACTGTTGCCAACTAAGATTAAAAACAAAATTTGGTTCAAAAATATTCAGTAGTTTAGTCGCCATTAAATAAAAATAATTAAGCCGCGTTAAGTTTACAAACTAAAATTTTGGGAAATTTTTTTTGCGTGTGCAGCTGTTTTCAAATCAATTTTCAGTTCTCATCCAGCAAGCCCCTTTATTTATAAAGTTTCTGTTACTGGCTCAAAAGAACCAAGGTTCAAGTGAATCATATTTATAAATAATAGTTTCCTAAAAAGCAAATTTCTGCTCATCTTATGACTCTAGTTGTGAACTTAATAAATAGAAATTTAAATTCGGAAAATTACACTGGTCAACATAGTTTAGTTGTTGGAATTTTATCTGCATAAAATCCGAATTCGGGGTGAGAAAATGGATCCATTACATCAGAATTATATATTTGATATATAATATATTTGAGTTTATATACCCGAACATTTTTTTTTTCCTGTATTTGAGGTTATGTACAGGGTACTAAAAATTGTTTAGACCTGTGAAGACATACATATACCTATAAATAAGATAAATAATGTCTTATCTGTTCCAACCATTGCCCTAACTTTCAAATCGCATGAGGTTGAAATATAGTTTTATACTCTCATCTATAGAGTATCTCCAATTCTGCTTTTCTAAACCAAAGTCTGTTAAATTTGTATTCCACCATTTTCATAGTCTTTTGTTGAAAACGTTTGACATTTTTGTTGTTGTGAAATAAATTCAAATAATATAATACATAAATTAAAGTTGCGGATTTTTTGTATAATAAAGCACTAAGTTCTCTACATCCCAAAGATATTTTTATTGTGGTACTTTTAACTACCGGGGCGTAGACCACTTCTTAAGTACGACCCCAACAATTTCCAGACTTCTTTGGCAGTCGTCGACATTTGTTAGGTCATAAACCATATTATGGATTTGGAACCACTATAAATAATGTAACAATACAGTTCCCAGTCACAATACGTATTTATTGGCAGATTTATGCACGCAAATCGCAATTGTAAGTTATCCGATGAATTGCCCTAAATGTGCCAGATAACGAATTTGGTATGAAAACGGCTTAGAATGTTTGGCCAGCTGGTTTAGGTTATGTCGAGAGGCATTTTTGCAGCTATCCATGGCTAAGGTATAAATGTGGCCAAAATGAATATGGATTGGAAAAAAGATTGCTGTAAAATTTATTTATTATGGCTTTGTGAATAGATTTGTTATTTTTATGGTTCTTATTGGCTATACAATAAGTTAGCCAACGCGAGAACTTATTGACAGTATCTTTGTTGTTTGCTTAAGGGGGTTTATATTTATTTTGCTTCTTTTTTTTTAACGATGAATATTTTTTGCAAATATGTTGGAAATTTCAGAAAGACAATAATAAAAGCTGTTAGTGCTATGAGCAAGTGACTTGAAAGGAAATGTTTAAATATTCATATTTAGACATGACACGAAATGACAGACAATGGAAGAAAACAATCGATTTTGGATTAATCGATTAACTAATTTAATTATCTTTATAAAGAATCCAATTATGGCCCGAATTCGACCTATCGTTTCTACAGGGGCTTTACGGTATACTAAATCTATTTTGTTAAAAAGAATACTGAGAACTAGTGCTGGAAGTAATAATAATCGAATAATACCTCTGTATTCTTGCAACATTAACAGAAAGCGAGCGAGCGCATAGTGTAAGCTTTACATGTGGCAGATGCACCCCTTGTGGACTTTGGGCAGCTGAATCCGAAGTCTAAAAAACACCGATCCAATGATATCCGAATTATATCGTTTTATGGAATTTTTTGGTGGTTATCCATAGCCCATGTGCGAAGGAGTTTTTTGGACTTGGGATTCAGGTGCTCAAAGTCCATAAGGGATACCTCAGTCACCTGTTAAGTTTACATCACTTTTTTTGTATAACCTTTTGAATTGTTATTCATTATTTCTTTGCTTATTTTTCTGTGAAATGTAATTAATTTTGTAATGCATATTATAAAAATATAGTTATCTCTTGGTTAATTTGTTAATTAAATTTTATTATTTGAAAATACTTATATAACCAAACCAACAGATGGCCCAATCTGAATTAATTTTAGCACTCAAAAAATAGGCGCCACATGAACTTCGATGTTTCGAAACATCGATGTATCGAAGTTGAAAATATTGGATGTTGGCCAAAATCGATGTTTATCCAGCACTACTGGGAACTATTAAAAAATCTTCCGATGTCAATCTTGCAGATACAGATCTGTAATTTAATCCCTATGGGAGCTTTACAATTTACTGCTGATAAAAATAGCTTAATTTTTATTCTTGTAACTCCCATTTGAGCACTCATTTCGAAAATTCATGTGTTCATATGGACGAACAAGAAAACAAACAGAACGGTATTTTTTTAATGCAATAAGAAATTAGCCGGAATGAAATGGAATAAAACTATATAATGTGACGTTGAATAATGGTACTGTTTCAAAACAATTAGGAATGAAATGGAATGAAATATATACAGGAACATTGTGACGTTGTGTAAAAGATGCTGGCCAAGGGATGAAGGCTTTGCTACCTTTTGCTTAAACAGCTCGAATGTTTATTCCCATTTTACCTACTTTCTATTAGGGTACTCACGCTTGATTTTTAGTTATCATAAATCTTAACAGGCTAAAGAGCGGAAGCCCCTTCTGACAGTTTATGAGTTGACTTCTATCTATATTTCTTGAATTAGATTTACATTTATTAATTTTTTCAAATTTGACGCCTTAGGAGTCATTTAAAATTATTAATTGCCGAATTTCGCAAAAATTAATTAATATCATTTGATCACTACCTTTTGCTGCTTTCTCTATTACAAAATAGCAAAAAATTCCGGATATTGGTTATTAAGGTCGTATGTTGCAACACTTTTTCCTCAAGTTAACAACATAAAACTAGAATATGGTCTGGGCTGAGCAGAAGTTGACAGTAAAACTCAGACCTGAACATTTTGTAGTTGCAAAAGTCCAAGCGTGATCAACTCTAGTATATTTTCAAAAGTTAGTATGCTCCTTGCTGCTTTGGTGCAGGCTTTAAAATCTTCATTCTTTTAGATTATCATAAAAAATATTAAAAATGGTATTATTTAGTGTGATATTGAGCTATTTATTGTATTTCAAACAATTTTTTAATAAATTACCGATATGTTAGAAATTTGCTTTGGAACTGTACTGCTTCGATACAATTAGAAATTAGACAGAATGAAATGGAATGAAACATTCGCAAGTGCAATGTAAGTTGTCTCAAATAAGCTGACCGTTTTAAATAAACAGATTATCTCTACTATCGCTTTTCTTCAAATAAATTAATTTAGATATTTCTTCATAGATCAACCGATGAAAGGGCAAGACAAAAATAGTACAAAAAAATTATAAATATGTATTTTAGATGGAATTTTTGTTGTGAACCTTATAGTTATTTTTCGATTGCTAGGAGGTGTATGTTTCAGTGTTAGGCCCCATAAAAAGCGTGAATTTAGGTCTTATAGGCTTTTTATAGGCTTTTTACACTAGGGCCCATCTGACATCTAATGTTGAAGATGCTACGTATGATTCCGCCGTTTCAAAAGTTTCAACATCATTCCCACATCTTGTGGAAATGTTCCTCTCTTATTATGTCCCGATGAATGAATCTGCGTTTTCAAAGTTTCAAAAGTTTAAACATCATTTCAACATCTTATGGAAAACTTCCTATCTTATTATGTCCCGATGAAAATATATTCGATCATTTTTCGCTGCAGCTCTAAGTTCACTGCGAAATTGTTAACAATGTCCACAAAAAGAGTGACAACTTTGAATTCGTAAGAAGGCGCCAAAGCCTCATATGTTTATGGAACTCGCACACAATTTGAAATGTGCGGCAATATATAGATAGTAAATTTTACGAGACGATCTAGCAAGCTTTCCAGTCGGAGCTTCTAGTTTCATTAGAGGGAAAAAGTTGAAAAAAGTCTTCAAAAAATCCCATGCCTTCCGCTCAGATGTGCTCAGAGTAAAAAACCTATTAAGTTTGTCGCATAAAACTAACCGTCACGCGCTCATCTTTAGTGCAGAGAGCTTAAAAGTCGATATATTGATAATAGAGATGAGCTTAAACGTGATATTTGCGCAATGTAAGAATATAATAGTATGGAGAAATAATAAAATAAATATTTTACATGGAATTTCTTTTGTGACCCATTTGGGTACATGTTTTAAAGGCTTAAGTCTAATGTCTCATGTCTTCAGAGTGCGATGAATATCGAAGAGCGCATTTAAACTTAAAAAAGATACAAATTTGTTCATAAAATAATCTCAATAAAAACCGCTCAATTTTGCTCTTATCCCATCCCCCAAGACGCAACCACATTTCCCCATTTAAAGGCCCCAAAAAAAAAACTCTGCCCATGTAAATGCACTCAAGCGACAACCTTCAAACGGAAGCAGCTACAAATAGCTGCAGTTTTTACAAATTGCAATACCTTCGATACAAAAAATAGTATCTCAGTAAGTTGAGAAGTATCGTATCGTAAGACGAACTCTTCAGCATTTACCACATGGATTTTGGCCATTGGCAACACGGTTGGTTAACCTTCCGGTCAATGTAAGATAAATTCGCTGCTTATGAAATTTATGCAAAAACCACAAAAACGAAGATACTACCAAAGATGATGAAATATGGCAGGCAGTCAGTCAGTTTAGTATTATGAAAAAGGGGCTTTTGTTTTCGAAAATGCAATAAAAATCAAATTGTAAGCGGAAATGTGTGAATTCTTCTCATGTTTTTGTAGCATTGTGAATTTGTGTTGCTTTCGGTTGTTATTTTTGTGGCTCCATATAATTGTGGAAACGCATGAGTTGGGCCCTGGGCCTGGGGTCTGGGCACTCCGTCTGTGCGCCTGAAGCCATAAAAAGTAAACACAACACAACGACTGATACTTATTTTGCTATTTTCAGGGAATTTTCATAATTTCTGCTGCAAACAGTTCCTCTACACTTTATCAGTGTCTAGGTTTGTGGTTTTTCATTATTGTGCAAGACGAGGCTAAAAAAAAAGTAAACAAATGAAGGAACGTTGCAGTCATCATCAAGTTGGAAACCTCGGAACTTGGCAACTTGGCCAGCGGGCCGCAAACGTCTGCAACAGATCGAAAAATTATTATTAGTGAAATATTGCAGAGTTTTCAGTTGGTCAGTGTGTGGGCGTTGAGGCGGGGACACTGGGACTGACTGACATAGACTCATAATATTTTTAACTTTGTTTACATTTTGCATTTTTATTGTGGCAACGTTGCACACGCTGCTTTGTTCTCTTTAATCAATTAATGCAACCAAGAGACGCGGCACGAGGGCTGCAGACGTACCACATTGCGTGGTGCAACCAGTTTATACTCGGTTCTGGAGACCACACACAGCTGCTATGGTTCTCTATATATACTCCTAGTTCTTTATACGGGCGCCATAAGCAGCTAATAGAATTGCTGAAATGTTGATTAAAATAGTTTCACTTTTTAATTACAATTTATGCGCGTTGCTCGTTTATTCCTAATTATTGCTATGACCATTATTGTTATTATTATTATCATCTGCTCGCCTCAACGAAGACGCGACGCGTCAAGCCAAAAGATCAAAGCGCCCTTGCAGCTCCTCTATGACACAAACATGTGGCGGGAGTGGGCATGGCATCAGTCAACACTGCCAACAACGACAACATTTAGGCTTGCCGCAAAAGAAAAGAAATCCAGACAGACGCCTCCAAATATTGCCCCAGCAACGCGCGACAACGCAACATCAAAGGAAATCTTAGCAGCAGTTTTCCTGCCCAAACATAAACATATGACTATTTGTATTTTTTTCCGTATTTTTTTTTCTATTTATTTATATATTTTTCTTGCGCCCCACAGCACCGCTTTTCCACGCATATTTAGTGGAAAATTAAAAATCAATTTCTTTTCCTTTTCGTTCCCCGAGCTGTAGGCAGCTCATTAGCAGCCCTAAATAAAATTTTGCAGCCAAGCGACACATTCTTTGAAAAGTTGCCAATGGCCAACAGTCAGTCAATAGTATTTAAACCATGCGGGAGTAGCTCCGGAGCGGACTCCGTTCTAGCAGCTTATTTTTAGTGCTGGAAAATATCTAATTTACTAATGAGCCATAAGCATTCGAGAAATGCACATAAATTTCGCATAATTGAAAAGCCATGAGCGGATAATTATCCTCAGTCAGTCCATATTTAGTTTCGTAGCAGGCAAATTGTTTCTATCTGTTTGGGTAATGACAGCCTGAGGGGGATTTGGGGAAATTGTTTTGAGCGAGATAAATTAGTTTTGTGTATTAGACGAGGTCAAGTGGCTGCTACAGGTGCTAAAAGGTGGCATAATATTAAGCATGTGCTCTTTAAAATAAGTGATGATGAAATCAATCAATTTTACTAGAGATGGGCGCGTGTCAACGACTAGTATTATGCGATACACTTAAGCTTTTCAATCACGTGTTGTCACGACAGAAGCCTAATGTGACAACACAAAATTCCATTCAAAATATGTATGTATTCTTCAACATATATGTATTTATAACATTTTATTTTTTAGATTTTTACTAATAAATTAAATTGAGTTAATTAAACATCGTATGATGCTAAAATTCTTGTTTTAAAGACCTTGCACCAAATAAGCAAATATACAATGCACAAAGTGTCTAGCAAAAACTGAACACGAAAGATTTTAAAACACTAAGGATACACCGATTTAAAGTTAAAACAAAAATTCCAAACTTCGGTTTGACAGAAAGATAATAATTCTCGTTAAATTTATTTTAATTTTTTAACACCTTTGTAGCACTTCAAGTTGATTCGTATTTGTACCATATACAGAGAGTATAAAAAATGGCGCACGTAAAGTCGGGCGCGGACGACTTTAGGATACCCTGTAACACTAGCTTGTAATAAAGTCCGATTTCTTCACAAAAAACCAAAAACAGAAGAATTTTTAAGCAAAAATTTTTTTTTTGACCGATCGTTCCTATGGGAGCTATATGATATAGTCAACCGATTTCAATAAAATTTGACACAGTGCTTAAATACCTTAAAAAATATATGAATGCCAAATTTATTTCAAATATCTTTACAAACAAACAAAACACATCGAATTTTGTATAAAAAACGTGTTTTTTGGACTGATTGGTCCTATGGGAGCTATATGATCTAGTCAACCGATTTGGATTAAATTTAGTACAGTGATTGGAAACTATAAAAAACTTTCGAATACCAAATTTGGTTACGATATCTTCATAAGCAAACGAATTATTCATCTAAAACGCTTTTTTTTGTCGAGGTCGCCTCAAACACTCCCATGGGAGCTATATAATTTATCCCCGATATCAAAAAAATAAAATAAACTTGCCTCCTATGGAATAATATGGGATCTAATGTGAAAGTTTGGTAACTCTAGCTCTTACCATCTCTGAGATCTACGGACGGACAGACGGGCAGACGGGCAGACGGACAGACGGACATGGGTATATCGACTTCTCTATTCACCCTGATCATATTTTAGGTAACTTTCGAGTGTCTCCGACGTCTCCTTCTTTATGTTACATACATTTTCGGCTTGCACAAACTTAATATACCCTTAGTACCATACGGTACGGGGTATAATTACAGAGTTAGATGTACAAATATTTTTAGCAGAGACAAAAATGTTGTTAAAGTTATAAATAACAATTTAATTTTGTCGTAGATAAAGAAAGTAAATCAGAAAACCTTAGCGTCAAGAAATTTTTTATTTATGGTGATCATTATTGAATGAGTTTCATTGATTTTAAAATTAAATTTTAGGATTTTTTAATTTAATTTTTAATAAAAAAGATCGAGCGCAACTTATTTTTTGACAAATTAATATTTAAATGCTACTTTTTTTAATTGCATAATAATAGTTATTTGACTATTTTTAATCCAAAAATGTTAAAAGTGGCAATCCTTGACTACAAATTAAAAATAAATCTTTTTTTTGTCCTAAAATACAAAATTATTAAACAATAGCTCAATGCCCATTTTTATAAAAAATTGCAAAAATTTACCTTCAAAAACAACTCAGTCATTGATGGAAAGGAGTCTTCTTCACTTAAATACGATAATCACAAATTGTATTGTATTTTGTACAATAAAAAACTATTTTTATATTTAACAAAATAAATATACTTTGTTTAGTTTTGCCAAAAAAAAAATTTTTTTTTTTAACATTATGTGAAAAGTAAAAAGATTATTTCTACCATTTTGCTGGAAATAAAATATATTATTTTGTTAAAAATTAAAATATTTTTATTTTTTACAACTCCGAACAAAATTACTTATTTTTAAATTTTGTATATACATATTACGAATTATATTTTGAAATTTTTTTATAATAAACATATAATTTTTAATTAGAAAAAATTTGAGTTTCGGACTTCCCTAGCGTGACTGGTTATAAAAAAACATGTATTATTGGCATTTAGCTATTATGTCAAATTATTGTTTATAATCATTGCCCAGACATAGGTTAATTAATAGTGCCATAGTATTTGTCAAACAGACATTTAAATTTTTACTATTTTAATATTTAGTAATATGTTATTATAAGAAAAACAAAATATCTTTTAATGTTCGTTAGTTAAGCAGTTGTTAGCATAGATACCTTTTTCTCTGCAAATAGCAACTGTGGATCGCCATAAACAACGTATTAAAATTTAAACATTTTGAGTGTTTTAGTTTACGAGTTTTTGATTTCTGACTGATTGTAGGGAGGCTTTAACACCTAACAAAGAGATAAAATTGTAAGACTAAGTAGGAGGCAGAAAGGCAAGAGTGCCCGACCAACAATGCTATCAACAGCGAACGGCTTTTTACAGAAGTTTTAACTAAATGCCAACTAAAATCATAAAATCATAAAGTTTAAATTTTTTTAATATTTGTTAGTACAATAAGCAATTTTGCTAATCCTTTACTGCAAATAAATAAAAGCTTCTAGTAACAACTTAAACAACCTAACAAAGAGGCATAAATGCAAAAGTGCACGACTTCATTTTCCTATAAATGTTATTGCCTAAAAAATGTCATTTAAAAAGCATAAAAGTTAAAGTTTTCCATAGAACTCAGTACCATAAAAATTTTTCCTAGACTTTCATCGCAAATAAATTATAGCTTAGAGTAACGTCGTAAGCAGCCTAAAAAGGTGTCAAAAACATCAGACTAACTAGGAGGCATTAAGGCAAAAGTGCCCGACCACCAACGTGATCAACTGTTTGAAAGTATTTTGATTTTCTCAAAATATTATTGTATGAAAAATAGTTAAAGCGTTAAAGATAAACTTTCAAATATCTATCGAGGCATTTTTGATGATCTACCACTGTAAATAAATTCCAATGTATGCACACACTGGTGCTTGGTATATTATAGCTTAGGGCAAAAATTATCATTTGCAGTCACTATGTATTTTGATTTTATAAGTTTCAAAGTAAAATGTATTCGATTATTTTTAAAAACAGTTGTTCAATTTTCTAAATTTTTATATATGTTAATATGTACACACTGGCAAATTATTAGCTATTTTGCAACCTCTTTTTGGGCAACATCGATGTAACAAAAATTATCATATGAAGTCGCCATATAGTTTGAATTTATACATTTCGTGGAAAAATTTATTCGATTTTTTTAAATTAATTTAACATTAGTGTTCTTTATTCTGCTTACAATCAGTTACATCTAACATTTTCCAAGTTTTCTAAAAAAAAATATGGCAGATTATTAGTGATTTTTACAACCTCTTTTAAGGCGAAATTTAAGTAATAATATTTATGGATTTGATAACTTCCAAAGAAAAAAATTACTTCAATTAGATCTTTTTAAATTTTTGAAATATTTTATTTTTATTTTTTTCAATTATTTTTTAACTGATTTAACATTTTTTGGCAGCTGCTCAATTTTCTGGCACACTTAAAGCACTAAAAAACAGTAAAAAAATGGCGGACGTAAAGTCGGGCGCGGACGACTTTAGGATACCCTGTACCACTAGCTTGTAATAAAGTCAGATTTCTTCACAAAAAACCAAACACAGAAGAATTTTCAAGCAAAAACTTTTTTTTTGACCGATCGTTCCTATGGGAGCTATATGATATAGTCAACCAATTTCAATAAAATTTGACGCAGTGTTTAAATACCTTAAAAAAGATATGAATGCCAAATTTATTTCAAATATCTTTACAAACAAACAAAACACATCGAATTTTGTATAAAAAACGTGTTTTTGGACCGATTGGTCCTATGGGAGCTATATGATCTAGTCAAACGATTTGGATTAAATTTGGTACAGTGCTTAGGAACTATAAAATACTCACGAACGTCAAATTTGGTCCCAATATCTTAACAAACAAACGAAACACAACAAATTTTGTTCAAAAATCGATTTTTTGGAAGATCGGACCTATGGGAGCTATATGATATAGTCAACCGATTTTGGTCAAATTTGGCACATTGCTTAAGTGCTCTAAAAATTTCCAAACGCCAAATCTGGTTACGATATCTTTATTAAAAAACGAAATATAGCCGAATTTTTCTTTAAAAAAGTTATTTTGGCCGATCGGTCCTATGGGAGCTATATGATATAGTCAACCGATTTCGATCAAATTTGGTACAGTGATTGGGAACTATAAAAAAACTTTCGAATACCAAATTTCGTTACGATATCTTTATAAACAAACGAATTATTCATCTAAAACGCTTTTTTTTGTCGAGGTCGTCTCAAACACCCCCATGGGAGCTATATAATTTATCCCCGATATCAAAAAAATAAAATAAACTTGCCTCCTATGGAATAATATGGGATCTAATGTGAAAGTTTGGTAACTCTAGCACTTACCATCTCTGAGATCTAGGCGTTCACACGGACGGACGGACGGACGGACAGACAGACGGACGGAAGACGGACATGGAGTATATCGACTTCTCTATTCACCCTGATCTTATTTTAGGTAACTTTGGGGTGTCTCCGACGTCTCCTTCTATATGTTACATACATTTTCGGCTTGCACAAACTTAATATACCCTTGGTACCATACGGTACAGGGTATACAAATATGGACACACTGGTTCAGTTTTGTTTTGGGCAAGAATGCCTTACTTTTCGAAGTCATCATATATATTTTTATAAATCTCGAGAAAAATAACTAGGCAATTATATAGATAAAAACTCTATTTTTGTAGCCATGTAAGAACCCAAGGACAGTGCCATCCACGTTAACAGCAAACTGCTGCTCCCAAGGCTAAACTTCATCTGGACGCCCAACAAGTTGTCCTCGAGTGGAGCTCCCATTACAGATGCACACGTTCGCAGCACCTACGCTTTGGGTCACAAGATCATAAAAACTGTTTTTATGAACTGTAAACGGCGACTGACGACAATAATGTTGAGTGACACTCGGTCGTTGTGGACCCTGAGGCTTATCTGAATTTTGACTGCGGGTCTGGCTGCCGTCTGTCTACGCGTTTGTTTGCCATAGCACCTAATGTTTGGCTTAATTCCAAATATTTTTACGACTCCGAAGACTATGTAACTAAGCCTGCTGTTGGTTGGTTGGGACTCTTGGTGGTGGTTGGGTTAGGAACTCCGTCCCCCCTATATAATTATTTTATGCAGGTCGCTGCTTGCCCAAACATGTTCTGACTGTTCAGCTTTTGATTAAAACTGATGTGTCCCATAGATAAATATGGACGAGTGTTGACTTTTACGTTGAGGATCGAGGAGTTTTTGGAAAAAGTTACATTTTCTACAATTTGCATAGCGATATGGATCGAGAAAAGCAGTTAAATATTTTTTTTTTACATTTTTTTACGATATGACTTGTTTGTTTTTAATTGTCTTTTATTGTAGAATGTTTCGAAGACATTTGAGTTTTTATTACTTGTCGAAGATAGTGTAAATATTTTAATGCTAGGTGTTTGTTTTATGTATATCTATAAGATATATGTATGTAACTACCTACACATTAAATGCTATATATTATAGCCTATATTGCCTGCTTAATGTGCCATATAAATTATCAGTTTAGCCCACAAAGCTACATTGTCCATTAGAAGCAAGTCAGCGTGGCTAAGTTTTATGCATTTTTCAAATGTTTAGCATACAGTGTCTGCCAAAAATAAACTCACTTACAAAATAGATTTTTAAAATCTGTCGCCAGATTTTTAAATATCCATAAATAAAACATAAAAATTCCTGAGACAACAAACATTTAAAAGCTTTCCGCGCTAATTAACGTGGCTGTCATATTTCTGGGCATGCTCCCACGAGGGTTAAGCTTTATAGCCATCATCTACTTACGGCCTAAATGTTTGCTGGGTTTTATTTATTTTGCACCGATTTATTTCTTATGTACGATGGCAGCAACTTTCAACCTAATTGCTTTTGCAGCAAAAGTTTGCGACACAAATTAAGGCAGTTGTTGTTGTTGTTGTTGGAGTTCTAGAATTTTGTGGCAGGGGTTGCCACTTCTTGCCAAAAACACAAAAGATTTATATACGTGCCAAGTTCACAGTTTTTGCTTGAGGGGGCGGGGTGTAGGGAAATAGAAATGGAGAAATGGAAATGGAAAATGGCAAATGGAAATGCAAAAGGCAAATATACAAAACTAATTAAAATTCAACTTGGCAAAAAGTTTTGCCTGAGCAATAAATATTCTAAAATATGCTCCATGGCACGCCCCCAAAGACGCCCCTTTTAGCACATTTGTACGCAGTGTGTTTTGTTCTTTTTTTTATGTATATAGTATGTATTACAATTTGTCATTTGACTGTCAAAGTTTTTATTTATACTTTATGTA
Organism: Chymomyza amoena; assembly: GCA_037043745.1. Classification (NCBI taxonomy): domain Eukaryota; kingdom Metazoa; phylum Arthropoda; class Insecta; order Diptera; family Drosophilidae; genus Chymomyza; species Chymomyza amoena. The sequence continues at coordinate 17,963 of JBAMAX010001152.1, forward strand.
TGCTCCATAAAAAGCAAAGGGCAAAGTATGGAAAGCTACGAAAATTGGCAAACTGATAAACCAAGTTTCCTAATGCGAGCATGGATTTGTGAAAACTTCTACAGATATATGGGGTGTTAGCGTATATTACGAAAGTTTTTTGGGAGAAGATAATTTGAAGTAAAATATCGCACTAAGTCACTGAGTTTCTGTATGTTTCAATTATCTTCCATACAAATCCACACGAAAACTGGCTTGAATTTAGTTAAGGAAGTTCCATTTTTGGAACAAAGTTGCCTCAACAAAGCTTTTGGTTGTACTGGGCTTAATGGAGTAAACGTCACGTAACGAAATGAACCGGAATAAATTTTGATTTACTTTGAATGAACCATGGGGTACTTTTCTCTGCAGGTTTCGATCTTAAAACCCGCCTCTAACTAAATACTTAAGATTGCAAAATAGTGTAGGAATATCTTTCCATGGCCCACTGAGGCAAATTCTGGCGTGGGCAAAATATATTAACGACACTTCCTACAACGTTGTTGCTTAAAACGCAGCCCAATTTATTTTTGTGGAATACCTAAATATTTCGAATTTTTCAAAGAGAGATTTAGGATAACAAAACTAACCTTCACAAGACTCAAAATTTGCATTTGTGGTAGGGCTCATAACGCCGTTTTTCGCAATATATTTTGTAAAAGTAATTGAAATTATCTACAAAATGAGTCTTTCTTCACTTTTCAAATATAAAGATCACAGCTATTATATCCAAAAAAAAAGGAGGTCTATCTGAAAAGAGGCTGTCACAGAAAACTTATAAGCATTCACCAATAGTACATAGGCGAGTGAGTTTCAGCTGGAAAAAAATACTTAATAGATGAAACTTTCAGGGCTCGTTAGGGATTTTGCTTCACGTCTAAAACAGTGCATTCGGATTTGTGTGTAGGGGTCATAACAACGCTCCTGAGTTAAGGAATATCTTAGACAATTTTTTTCTGTATTGCGCCAAAGAAGTCTTGAGGCGAAATGGCACGCAATTATAAACCGAAGCGATTCTGAAAGAACATAAGTTGTTCGTGCCAAAACGATCACTAAGAACTATGGAGTCTATGTGTGACTCTTCCAGAGGGGTCAACAGGTGTAACCTAAGCCCATTTCCCTAAGGAAGAGAGCCTGTTCCCCTAGCAAGCTTGCAATCATGCTATAAAAGTCGTTTTAAGGGAATTCCTTTATGATACAATACTGCCAGATATCAAGAAGAACGGACAAATATCTCCTACGACGAGGTTCTTACATGACACAGTGGGTAATAGATATAAAGTAATGCGCCATATGATCAAATATAAAGATCACAGCTATTGTATCTAAAAGGAGAGGTCTGTCTCAATAGAGGCTGGCACAAATGGACGGTCTTGCTGAAAACTTATAAGTATTCAGAAATAGTACAGTGAACAGTGAGTTTCAGCTGGAAGAAAATACTTAATGAATGAAACATTCAGGTATCGTTAGGGATTTTGTTTTAATTCTAAAACCGTGCTTTCGGATTTGTGTGTAGGGGTCATAACAACGCTCCTGAATATATTTTATAATTAACTGAAATTATTTACAAATGAGTCTTCCTTCACTTTTCAAATATAAAGATCACAGCTATTATATCCAAAAAAAAAAAGAGTCTATCTGAAAAGAGGCTGGCACAAAGGGCGGTCATTCAGAAAACTCACAAGCATTCAGAAATGGTACAATAAACGATGAGTTTCAGCTGAAAAAAATACTTAATAGATGAAACTTTCAGGGCTCGTTAGGGATTTTGTTTTAGGTCTAAAACAGTGTATTCGGATTTGTGTGTAGGGGTCATAACAACGCTCCTGGCAATATACTTTGTAAAATTAATTGAAATTTTCTACAAAATGAGGCTTACATCACTTTTCTGCGCTTGCAGTTTTCCAAAATTCGAACAAATAAGACGCTCGCTTAATCCAAATCCAATGCCCATAAAAACTTCTCTGGATACAGATTCAGCAAACACATATATAGAAAATCGAATCTGGACTTTGAACCTGCAAAATGTATTTTTGTATAGCTGCGTCTTAACATAATCTCAAAACCTGATAAAGAATCTTTTCAGATTTCAAATGTCCGACTATATTTTCTATATGTTTTTAGGATCACCGCATTTGAATCCTAAAAGATCCAGCATACCTGGTTTCTGAAATAACCACCATTGTAAATCTTTATAAGTGGTTTTCTGAAATTGTGTCTAAAACTTGACCCGATCTTGATCTGAAACGAGGTATATGTCTTCTTATGTATTTCAACGCGATGAATCCGATTCTGCTATTCGGTCAATTGGTGCTACGAGTCTTGGTTCCATAATAACCTCAAAAAACTTATCTTTTTTTTCGAGACAAATTCAACGGCGATGATTTTTCACTTTTTTGTTTGAGTTACTAAATCAGACTACTAGTTCGAGAAATGTCAGGTTTCTGAGATACCCTCCAAAATACCTCTATTTACGGCATTTTAGAGGCTGCATCAAAAACCTGACTTGCGGGGTTAATCCTTTATTTTTTTCCGATTCAAATTCACTAGGTTCAGATAATTTTTCACGACTCTTTTGCAAAACGAAAGTACCGATAAATCTTATTGATAAATATTGCGTTCTTAATTCAATATCGGAACATTATATTCAAACAAATTCTGGTAAACAAAAATAAACCACTAAAAGAATAGCTTTTCGGATAGGGAATAATTTTCCGGCTGAGGCAGTTCAAAAAAGAACAAATCTATCATGAAAAAGGCAAAAATATCATCAATGGCCTTACGGTTGTTTTCAGTGGGATTCAAAATCGGATCCAGGATTTGGTCGTAGTAGGGGTTTTTCACTGCGAAGTTTAAATATAACAGAGGTCGCCAAAAATTGTGAACCCATTTCCGACTTTTGGGACGTTTCGGTCCCAAAAAAAAAAGTGCGGTTCAATAGCGGATCCAGAATTTAGTCGTAGCGGGGGTTTTTCATTGCGAAGTTTATATATAACAGAAGTCGCCAAAAGCTGTCAACCCATTTTCCGACTTTTGGGACGGTTTGCTCCTGAAAAAAAGTGGGGTTCAAGATGGGATCCAGGATTTGGTCGTATGGTGGATTTTTCACTGCGAAGTTTATATATAACAGAGGTCGCCAAAAACTGACAACCCATTTTCCAACTTTTGGGACGGTTCGGTTGTGAGAAAAAATGTGGGATTCAAGATCGGATCCAAGATTTGGTCGTAGGGGGGATTTTCACTGAGAAGTTTCCGACTTTTGTGACGGTTCGGTCCTGAAAAAGTCCCATGGATCCGCCACGGGATGGGGCTCTTGACATAAAGGTCTGAACAATGGTCAGATCTTTTATAGAAAAATTAAGATATAGGTTAGTGTACCGCAAAATTCGATCAGAAGAACTGGAATAAAAGACCCAATTTGTGGAAAAATGTTATGCTTCCAGCTCTTTTGGGCTTCGGAAAAAGAAAAAACAGATTGAAGGAGTTATCCAAATCGAATTTTTTTTTTTGTCATCCTGATCATTTACTTATAAAGCTTAGAGAGAGAGTCTCATTCGCTTTCTGTAAGGTGTTACACTCAACATTTGTACCAAACGATTTTTTAGAGGCACACCTAGTGTGACAGCCTAAAAAAAAGGCCATTTTTGGGAATTAATAAAAAAAAAACTAGTGAATCAATCTATTTAAAATTTTGAGGGTATATTTATACATGTTTTGAGAATACACAGTAAAATTTTTGAAATAAAATATTGAATATTTTTGAAATGACACGAGATCTCCGGCGGCGCCCAAAAAAAAGTTCCTCCACTGCTGGAGTGATTGCAGCCTTCTCCGTTTATAAAACCTAAAAAAAAAATTCTCGTTAAACTAAAACATATTGTCTGTACAATGAACCTCGGGCGAACAAAAAAATCGAAAATTGACAAAATGGCGGCATGTTGAAAAAAAAAGTTAAATTTTTCCCAAAATTTTGGTCGTTTTTGGCCTCCCAAAATTCGATTTTTGATCAGATCAAAAAACTGGAGGTTCATGGTATGGAGAACTTATATCGAGGAGATGCAAAAAAAATTTGATAGCGATCGGATCATTTGTCTTCGAGTAATCACTCCAGCAAATTCGAAAAATGCTGTTTCGAGAAAAACGCGTTTTAAGGGGCACACCTAGTGTGAAATTTTCAAAAAATAAATTTTTTTTTCTTCAATATTTCTATAGGTTATACCTTTAAAAATAACATACTAAAATTTTAAACCGATATCTTAAATAGTTTTAGAGTTACAGCCATTTAAAAGAGTAGCCGCTCGGCAGTTAGATAGTTGGTATATACCTGAGATCGCGTGTTATTTCAAAAATATTTAATATTTTATTTCAAAAATTTTACTGTGTATTCTCAAAACATGTATAAATATACCCTCAAAATTTTAAATAGATGGATTCACTAGTTTTTTTTTATTACTTCCCACAAATGGCCTTTTTTTTAGGCTGTCACACTAGGTGTGCCCCTTAAAGATAAAATGATCGTTTTCACTGTTATAGAGCGGCTACTCTTTTAAATGGCTGTAACTCTAAAACTATTCAAGATATCGATTTAAAGTTTTAGTATGTTGTTTTTAAAGGTATAACCTATAGAAATATGGAAAAAAAAATTAATTTATTTTTTGAAAATTTCACACTAGGTGTGCCCCTTAAAGGCTAAAATCTTCAAAATATTTACAAGTTCCATTACCAAAAACCTTTAAAGTTATGAAGACATGAAAAAGTAAAAAAAGAGACTGTAAATATTCAAAGTTTTGCCTAAAATACATTAACAAGTTGAAAACAGATAGGCACCAGCCTAGAAAAAAGTCACTTAGCTTTGTTGTAAAATTACACTTTAGGCCATAAAACACCAGATACGAGTATTTACCAAAAAAAAACATAGCCTTATATATTCACATAACCAAACATACCGAAACTGACACCCTTTAGTGTCAAGTAAATTCCATTATCAACTTTTTTGTCATTTGCAAAACTTTTTGCCAACTTTTTGTCACTTGCTTATGGCTTTAGCGTTTTTGCCAAATTTCTTGGCCATTTGCTGGCTCTTAACTTTGGCACAACGCCAATGAGATCAATCCAAATAAAAGCCAAAATCTGTTCATTGCCAAGGCGGCGGCACAAGACAAAATTCAATTATGCAAAAGAGCGAGAAAATTTAATTTTCCAGCTGCCGCCCCCTTCCAACAAAGTGACATAAATTTAGAAGCCAAGAATTCTGTCCAACTGTTTCGGCCAAAGAGCTAAAGTAAATTATTATTTATGGGCCCAAAGCATTTTGGCCCGTAAACTTTTCCCACATACAAAAACCATAAACATTGATTAATTGCCAAAAACAATTAGTGCATTAACACGCTCAGAGAATAGAGCATATAAAATATTAGAATAGAAATATAATAGAACAGTAGAATAATAGCTGTGCAGGGTTACCAGCTGCTTTATTATTTAATACCATTGTAACTTGTTTATGAACAAGCTGTAAAAGGGGCTAGAACTAGGCTTCAAGAGACCCATACCAAAAAAAAAGAAATATCACTTAAGCCGCACGCATAAATTAACGCTGAATGAAAAAGAAATTAAATAAAAAGTTTATTTTCTAAAAAATATAAAGGAACGCGCGCGCAGAGTTGCCACATAAATTAGGCATTACCAGCTGATAGAGATCAGCTTTAAAACGACTAAAAAAGAGGAGCACAGCAAATTAACCCAAAAAAATTCAAGTGGGTTGGGAATACTCGAAAAGATGACGACTATAATATACACTTTAGTCTACTAAGTTTTCTTTTAAGTTTCAAGTTTGGTGGGAAAGAGTGGTAAATTTTTGGGAGACATCGGAAAAAAATCGATTTTGATGATTGTAGTTTCGTGATAGTATCAAAAAGTAGTGGGAGGGAACGTTGTAGTGGCAAGCCTTTCAAAGAGCAGAGATTTTTTCTCATTCGCCTGCGGGAATGCTGTGGTTACTGCTGGCGTCATCTACTGAACTTACTACAAATTTGAACGATAGGGCAACACTGAAACATTTCTTTGTATCGTCACTTCTTACTTGTTTGAACATTTTGGCACCCTTAGGTTAGGTTAGGTTATATAGGCAGCTCAGATAGTGACTGAGATCACCTAGAGATCATGAGATTCATTGCGTTGCCTAATTAAAAGAAGGGGAGGAATGGAATTGAAGAAAGGGAGGGATTGTGGAGGAGGATCAAAAAACTGTACATCCCTAATCACCTAAGTTTCTCATGTTGCAGAATCCTCATTTTGAGGATTCGACGAAAGCAGCCAGATCCGCTATGGGCACATAGGCTTGACTACACAGATTCTCAAAGAATGGTTTACCCAGAAACTGGGTTCGTCTTCTAAGAAACACCGAACAGTCGCATTGCAGGTGGCAGAAATCGTGATGGGGAACTTGCAACCTCTCAGCCATCTCCCTATGGTGCCCCATTACAACGCCTACCACCATCCTAGTCATGTTTGCTTTGGATCATATAGAAGTTTAGGAAAATAATTGAAAAAAGGGAGAGATTTTGGAGAAGGATCAAAAAACTGTAAATCCCTAACCGCGTAAGTCTCTCGTGTTGCAGTACCAATTTGAGGATTCGACGAAAGCAGTCAGATACGCTATGGGCACTACCCAGATCCTCAAAGAATGGTATACCCAGAAACTGGGTTCGTCTTCTACAAAGCGCCGGGCAGTCGCATAGCAGGTGGCGGAAATCGTGACGTGCAAAATCTCACCCATATTGCCTATAATGCAGTGCCCCGTTAAAACGCCTAATACCATCCTAATCCTATTCGCTTTGGATCATATCTTGGCCAGAGTGCTCGGGAGATGCGACAACCGGACACCATATCCCATACTCTTTCCGCCAGAGCTCTAGCCGTCTCCCTGATTCGCAATACGACGTCCTGCAATGGTCTTTTTATGTCCGTAACCGCAATGTTAGATGCCAGCTCTGAGCCGTTCCTTGCGCACTTGTCCGCCGCCTTTTTACCAGGGACACCTGAGTGAGCCGGAACCCAGCAGAGGATTATTGAGTGGTGATGGAAACGGTTGATCTGTCGCGTTACGGATCAGTTTACTCTTTATGGTATGCGATGACAGTGTTCTAATTGCAGCCACACTATCGACAAGAATAACTATGTTCCTTGGACTTACGTCCAAGGTGCCAATAAAACGGTTGAAAAATACTACACCAGTCGGGGAGACGGAATGAAAGCTTCGTCGAAACCTCTATTGAGAAGATGTCTGCTCCTATGCCCTCATCTATCTTCCAACCATCAGTATAGATCGTCAGCTCCTTACCTTTTAAGGGAGTTCTTTGCATCCAATCTTCCCTCTAACACACTCCTATTAAGCGTATCAAAAGTGTTGCTGAATGGAAGCTTCGACGAAAGCTCTTTAGAAAAGATGTCTGCTCCCATACCCTCATCCATCTTCCAACCATCAGTATATATCGTCAGCTCCTTACCTTTTAAGGGAGTTCTTTGCATCCATTCTCCCCTCTAACACACTCAACACACTCCTCTTAAGAGTATCAAAAGTGTTGCTGAACACAGTTGTCTCCCATATCATTATCAACACGCTTGTAAAGCACTAGGCCCCAAGTGGTATTAGCCAAGTTTGAACCCAGTTTGATAAAGTCATTTGTCAAGCACCTAGCAAGTTCAGGCCACAAATCTACATACCTAAAAGTTATTAATAATGACGATAACAACAATAACAATGGTAACCATAGCATTTTAAAACTCATTAAATATGCAAAAGTCTCTCAATGTGCGCCAAAGAAGTAAGCCGACAGTGGCATTCCAAGAACGAAAAAAAAAAGTTCTACATCTACATATGGAAATGTTTGAAATTTGTTGGAAGCCCCGAGTTAATAGAGCCAGGCGTGAGTTACATAACCGGAGACCGAAGTGTCTCAATTGTGACTGACCAGTCTGCAGCTCCAGCACGTCGATTTCTGGACTTGGTTTCTGCTTTTGGTTTTTTTTTCGTGTTAGCCGAGTTGCATAACAATGCCAACATATTATCTACTAAACATTTATATAATTATTTAGAAGCTGCTTATGCACTCACTAATGCCCCACAATTTCTCATAGCCTGAGTTGTTTCAATTGAATTTATGTCTTTGGCATTTCTTGAAATGCTTTGTCATATCCTTGTCGTCCATATCTTACCTCGTCTAGCCATATAGATTGCCCAAATTAAAATTAAAATGTCACTGTTCTGACTTTGTTTAAGAAGTGACAACAGTTTTTATACTTTATGTATGCCGCCTGGCACACGAGAGGGTAACTCTTACCTAGATGCTTATCGCGCTCTGAACCTACGATTGGATACCCATGAGCAGCTCATTAGACTTATCACACAAACAATGCACATAATATCCTGGCACCTAAAACACCAAAACCAAAGCAGGTAGAACTACAGCAGGTAACTTCTAATTCCTGTGCACACAACACTCCACAAACTCGTTGACTTTTAGTGCCTCTTGATAAATGTTTTATACACAGCTCGGACGGTTTCCGTTGACCCTAGTTTCGGGAATGCTGCCAAGAGCAAGCATTAGGGTGACGAAAGGCACCTATAGTATGTCTAAATTATTTCACCTTTCTTTCGGTTTTGAAAACGGAAATAGGCGTAGAAATGGTCTGTTTAGTGCTCAAGTGACGCCAAAGGTTTAATTTTCATAATGGATCAAGAAAGTCATCTCAAGATAGAAGAGTTAAAATGAGATTTCAACATAGTTTTATTTTGAGTAAAAATATATTTCATTTACTTATCATGCTCATTAATCAAATTTTAAAAACTATTTCATTCACAAATTATTTCATAATTAAAAACCACTCTTTAACGCTGTTCTTTAAAGCACTTGTTCCAATTCCATTTGTTTCTTTTTCAAACCACTGCAGCTGAACAACTATTTATGTACTTGATGGAGAGGTGTGAAGCGGGGGATTTCATGTAGAAATCTGAGCGTAAGAATTTAAAATTTTAAGTGTGAAAGCCCGACAATTTTTAATTGACATCCTATTATTAAAATTTCATTGAGTCTCTCATTGGTCTCTATCTCAAATGATTCCCCCGTTTTTTCGATTTTCGCAATTTGATTTTCATTCTGTTTTTGACAATTAGTAAATTTACTAAATAATAATGAAAAAATATAAATATATTAGCAAGTTTCCATTGAATCCTAATATTAACAATTTAACTGTTCATAAAATTTTTATTTTATTAAAAATGTTTTAAAAGATCAATTTAGAAAACATGGGTTGAAACAAAGCGGAATAACAATAATAATAAATTCTGATCCTACTCAAATTCAAGATTATCTTCCTTAAAAATCTGATCTGCCTAAAACATTTTTAAATATCAAATTTGGTTGAGGTAGAATGTTATGACCCATCTCATCCGGACCAATCAGCTTTTTTGAATATTTATATCCCGAATAATAGTGTTCCGATCCTACTGAAATTCAGGATTATTTTCTTTAAAAATCTAATCTTCCTAAAACATTTTTAAATATCCAATTTGAAGTTGAGATAGAATGCTATGACCTATGTCATCCGTTCCGGCTGCTTTCTATAATCATAATTTAAAATGATTTTAAAATATCAATTTTGGAGACACTTGCTTATGTAGTTTCCAAATCGATTTGGGCTAATATGAAGAGCTACAGTAGTCAGATCAGATCAAATTCCATTATCTTCCTTAATTATCTTATATCTAGATTAAATATATATTGAATATTACGACCAATACCGATTTGGGTATATGTGAAATCTATATAATATAGAAGTAGAGTCCTGTGGAAAGTTCTTGTTGAAGCCCTAAGCTCCCTGGAGGAGTACTAAATGGAAAAAAAAAAACAGAATCTAGTCTTTCGAATCAAACCAAACTTGGATTTTTGTAAACGTTTTCAATCGTTATATTTGAAGAACATGGAAGGGCATTAATGCATTGGGGAGATATAGCCCAATTCGATATAGGGATATATAGAATTCGGTTTGATCCAGATCAAATTCGACATTATTTTCCTAACATATTTTATATCTTTTAAAAATCTGATTCGACATTATCTTTCTCAAGTATCTTACATCTAATATTGTCTGCCTAAAATATTTTTATATATCAGATTTGGTTTAGATAGAATTTTAAATGACGGAAATATGCCTAAAATATAAAATATATATACAAGCAATATAATGCAATATAGTCATGCAAAAATAGTTTCTAATCTCAAGTTTATTGGCGATATATTGCTTATTTTAGAAGGATAATACATTTTTTCTATTAAAGAGGTTAAATCGACAGCTGTGCTTAAATTTGAAAAATGTATTTTTTCTTAAAATCTAAAAAAATAAAAAAAGGTTTTGAAAAATTCATTATTTAAAATTTTTCATTAAATCCTAAATTATGTTGTTTTAACTGCAAAAATTAAAATGCATGATCTGGTCCCGTCATTGTACCACTGGTCCTACTTTTCTTTTGACAGTTCTGGGTATATATAAGACTCTATAGATATTCCTAAGACCATAGAAGTGAGATATGCAAGTTTTATAAACAAAACTAAATTAAAAAATTAATTTTCAAGAGAATCTTGGTATGAAGTTTAACGAAAAATGAAACTTCGTTAAACATTTTTGTTGTAATTTTTGTGTTCTGGACCCAAAATTGCCTAAAATAAATTTTTTCCGTAAATTTACTCGATGAACCTTAAATTGTAAGCTAGTGTAATAATAAAACTGAACAAATTCAATCTCTCACTTTAAAATTATCGACATAAAAAGTCATCGAATTTGTTATGTAGCTCCATGATGCCTCATAAGAAAACCTTTTCGAAATTTCGACAAAACTTTAGGAAAGACGAAGTATCGAGAGATTTCGGAAAGGAAATTTTACAGCGTAGAACGCATACTAACTAGAACTTTGCTTGTCTACGGTATCTAGTGCCTCTAGTTTCATGCTCTTCCACTTGCAACATTCATTACAACTGGTTCTATTGATTTCTTCGCATCATCACACTTCAGAATACTCTATTCCTTCGGTTGAAAATCATCTTTATATGTTATATTTTACCTCATAATGATACAACACTTCTAATACAGGCATCTTATTTCTTTTACATTATTTTTAAATGCAGTGTTCATTGATATCTAAAATTATCGTTCTTTTTTTCTATTACAATCTTTATTACCTAACGTTTTTCCAGAACAATGCGACAGTGCAATATGAGCACCTACATTATATTATTCTGTATTCGAAACCACAAACAAAAAAAATTCTAAATTACAAGCAATTGTTAGCTTCAACTTTTTTTGTTTAATAATCTTCTATTTTTGTATTTTTGTGGTAAAATTAAGTCATTAAAAGTGTTGGTCAAACTAAATAAACAACGTAATGAAGGCCACAGTAGCTAGTCAGGCGACAGCCCTAAAGATAATTTCAAAAACAAAAAAAAAAAACAAACAAATGCACTGAAATCGAGACCCGTAACAACAACTGGCAACAACCAACAAAAAACTTTGGAGTGTAGAATTATTTAGTTGTTGTTGTATTGACCACAAATTAACAGTTGTAACATTTCACTCAGCTAGAACAATTTATGTAAAACACAAAAGTACTGGTTAAAAAAAAAACAGACACCTTCACAATTGCCAGGGTTGCATTTAGTGTTGTCTGGAAACTCGAGGAAAAAACGCATAATAGAGAGAGAGTGTTTGTGGCTGCGCGGGGCTGCAGGGCAAGTTGCGTAATTACGGTGCGCATTAAAACCAAACACACTCCGACACACATACACAGACAAACAATGTGCAGTGAGCATTTGCACTTAATTGTGGCACTTAATTAGACCAAAAAGGTGTACCTAACACACACACACAAAGTCACGCACACACACACATGCATAAAGTGTGGCCAGAAGAGCTGCTTTTATACTCCGAGCCACTTGAAAAGTACAACTTTGATCTTACTAGCTTTTATATTCTAAAGCTCAGTACGCAGCAACCTGAAACCCTTCGGTAGAAAAACTGTAGTCAAATTGCTATAAGCAAAGAAAGTGTAGAGTGCCTAGTATACAATATGTGGTATTTACTGATATTTTTTTTTGGTATTTTTGGTAGTCTTATTGCACCAAATTTTCTGGCGTCATTTCGGATTGATTGGATTGTTTTTTAAAACATTTTCAAATGCGCTAGTATTTGTAATATTTTCTATAAACTATGTGGGGACATACTTGTTTATTGATCTTACTAGCTTTTATATTCTTAAGCTCAGTACGCAGCAGCCTGAAACGCTTTGGTACAAGAACTGTAGCCAAATTGATTTAAGCAAAGAGAGTGCAGTGTACCTAGGAACAATGTGTGGTATTTACTTGAAATTTTTGTAGTTTTTTTGCACTAAAATTGACGTTGTTTCGGATTTATTAAACGTTTAGTATTTAAATTATTTTCTATAAACTGTGCGATAGACTCCTTCCTACTTGTTTATTGATCTTACTAGCTTTTATATTTTTAAGATCAGTACGGAGCAACCTGAAACGCTTCGGTACAAAAACTGTAGCTAATTTACCTTAAGCAAAGAGAGTGTGGAGTGCCTAGTAACAATATTTGGTATTTACTGTAACTTTTTAAACCAAATTTGTTGACGTTATTTCGAATAGATCTTAAAACATGCATAAAAAGACTGGTATATTTGGTATTTTTATTGTGCCAATACCGGTATTTTGATTGCACCAAATTTTGCGACGTTATTTTGAAATAATCTAAAAAAAATCATCTGTTTTATTTTGCGATTTCTAGTGCGCTAGTATTGAAATTCTTGTTTTTTTAAGTTTACAACAATAATAACGCGAGAAGTGTAAGATTTGTCAGAGATATATTTATTTTTGAATAAAATAAATTTTTTAAATTTTCAGCATATTTTTGTTACAGAATCTATAAGTTTTAATTCATTTTGTTAGGTTTGACGGCTGAAAACTTAAGGCTTAAAAAATTGGTATATAATAAACCCTTTCAAAGCAATTTTTTCCAATAGTCATCTTTTTCGCTTTCAAACTTGAATTGCTACGGCAGTTATTGTCTCGAGCTATTGCGTACTGGTACAAATGGAACGAAATTTCTATAGGAATCTTAGTGTGGCGAGCTTATTCGAAAATTGTAAACTCTTGCAGTATCGTATTTAGGTAAATAAAAAGCTCAGAATTCATTTATTTATTTAAATATTAATTATTATGCAATAAAAATACTTTAACTAACATAACGCCTTAAATTTAAAAGCGTATTTATATATTATTGATGATAAAAATAATAAACTAACTATAGTTTTCAGTTAATACTTTAGCATTGCAAAAAAAATTTTGGTCGCGAAGGTGACATAACTTCTACAGTTCCTTTCCGATTTTAAAGATCATATCCAAATGTTAGTAAAAGAAATCGCGTTCAGCTGAAGGCTAAAAAAAAAAATAAATAAAACAAATTCTTCTCCTTCCTTCTTCTCATCCTTTTTTAAAAAGGCAAGATGATAATTTGTAATTTTTAAAACTGGTCGAAAAGTTTTTGGACTTTATTTGCTTGCAACTTCAAGAGTACTTCAATACACGTGAAAAATTTTTTGAATAAATCCCGAAAACGGTTCTTAACAAAAAAAAAAAGGTAATTTTCGTGTTACTGTAAATTATCCTAAAAAATTTCTTAGGATTATATTTCGTGTAAGCTAGTGTATTTATTTAGCACTAGCTTTTTTTTATTAGGCTCACGTAAGTCTGCTTAATTAATTTAATGGATCTAGCCTATGTTCTATACAGAAAATTGTTGAAGAATACTCTAAAATATGCCGACTATAATATACACTATAGTTAGATGAATTTTCGACTAAATTTCGATCCGCTTTTATTGACTGTATTTTTAGGATAGGATCAAAAAGTAGGTGGATTGAATTTTTGTAGCGCGGTGGTGAAAAGCTTTCCGAAGAGACAAATAGTTGTTTTAGCTGCCTGCGAGACTGCGGTTATTACTGCTGGCGCCATCTAAAGGATTTCCGATAAGATGGTTTTAAATGGACGTTTAAATCGTTGGGCAACACTGAACGATTTTTTTGTACTTGTTTTAACATTTTAAGACACTTAGGTTAGGAGTGGTTTTATAGGCAGCTCGAATAGTGACTGAGATCACCCAGAGACCATGAGGTCCATTGTATTGCTTAATTGAAAGAAGGGGAAGAAAGTAATTGAAGAAAGGGATGGATTGTGGAGGAGGATCAAAAACTGTGCATCCTGAAGCACATAAGTCTCTCATGCTGCAGAACAATTTTGAGGATTCGATAAAACAGCCAAATCCGCTATGGGCACATAGGCTACCCAAATCCTCAAGGAATGATTTACCCAGAAACTGGGTTCGTCTTCTAAGAAGCGCCGGGTAGTGTTGGAAGCTTTCTATCTCTTCTTCATCTCATCTGCGGCAGAAATCGTAATGGGGAACGTGGAATCTCTTAGCCATAATTCCTATGGTGCATTGCCCCGTTACAATGCTTAGGTGGTCTGTAGTAGGTGGTCTAAAAATTTGTTGGTAACTTCCTTGGGAACGTTATGACTATCTCATATTTTCCTTACCCTTTAGTGGGTGGAATTAGCCGCACCTAAGCTATCTTTAGATCGTATTTTATAAGTTCCAAAACGAATGCAAATAAAGGATTATAACATTTGAAATAAAATATTCGCATTTATTTTTCGGGGCCCTTTTCTTACAATACTAAAATAAAATTCCTTATTCTATTATTTTTCTTAAAAAAATTGAAATATTCAAATGACCCGGAGTGTACCACAATATATAAATGATGAAAATGCATTTGAATAAAGTGAAGTTTTCCTTTTTGACGACTCAATCCGCAATTCGCTTAATTACGACTAATTGTTTTTGTTGCTGCAATTATTGTGAGTTCGAGGGAGTTGGAGTTGTAGCTTTGAATGGGGGGTTCTTTTTATTGTTTTGTATTATGGCTAACATTGTAGGCTTGCTGTGAAGCTACCAAAAAAGGATTTCACTAATGATTGGTTTGCACAAATAACTCACTTACAATTTGCCGCTGCATTTTTGTCGAGGCCCCGTCGTAAGTTCAGCGACCCACCCGAAACAGCTGAAAGTTGCCAACAACAACAACAGCAGCAAATTACAAGCCAAGTCAAAAGTTAGCTGAAATGATTCTTTCCCAAGAGCTGGCTCATGTAATTAAGCGCAGTGGCAACTTGGTCCCAACTGGAGTCAAGTGCCAGACCAGGCCAGGCCAGGCCCAAGTTCAAGCTCGTCGAAGTTGTCGCTGGCTTTGTGGCCTTTCTTCTCCACTTTTTCTCTGACTGTTTGTTGTAGTTGTTGTTGCTTTTTTGTTTTTTTTTTTTCTTTTTGGCAATTTCACATGAAATTGTCGCCATCTGAACTTCTGTTGAAATTTTCGGCATACGTCGCATACGGACGGAATCAACATCAACCATCGGCATTGGCATCTGCATCGCTTGGCTTGGATCCGTGTACATATCTGTATCTCGTATCTGGTGGCGCCGCTGCTGGGGGTCCTGTCGCTGTCGCCGCGTTTGCGCATTCAATTTAATTTTTATTTCATTCACCATCCCCCGCCAGATCTCTCTCCACAGAGCTCCTCCTTAACGCATAGTAGTATTTGACTTGCTGACATTTGCAGTCGCTGAAAAAAGTTTTTGTGCGTTTTTTTCGACGTCTTTTTGTTGGCCAGTCCAACAAGCCACAATAAAAACAGTAACAACAACTGCCAAAGAGCACGTCATTCGATTGAGGTAAATCGAAAGGTGCTATTAGCATTGTGATAGGCCGCATTTTAAATACCCTTACAGGCTTGTATTTGGAAAATGGCATATTTTTTCTTATGTATTTCGAAGCGCTAAACCAGATCCGCTGAGTCTTGGTTCTATCCTAACTTAAAAAGATCGAAATCTTTTGCAATGTTTTCGGGGTCGTTAATCCGAATCCGAGAAATATCGCAGCTGGTCGGGTTTCAGAGATAGTCTTCAAGACACATTTATTTTCTTTGAAGTCATGTCAGAAACGTGCTGGTGTCATTTTGCACTTAGAATCGAATTCAGGGATACCAAAATCATATAGGAAAAGATTTTTTTTTTTTTTGTAGTTTTGTGATATAATCTTAAAACTCCCCATATAAATTTTGGAAATTAGTCTATATTTTTGGAGTCTCTTAATTTGAATCTGGTGTCAAAAAGACCCTAGCACGTTAGGATTCTGAGATAACCTTCGACGTAACATAAACTTAAAACTCCCCATACACATTTTGGAAATTAGTCCATACTTTTTGAGTATCTTAATTTGAATCTGGTGCCTAGCACGTTAGGATTCTGAGGTAATCTTCGACGTGTTCTTTTTTGTGGCATTTTTCGGGGTTATGCTCTAACTCTGACGAGCTGGGCTCTTTCTAACCTTGGATACATATTCAACGACCCAAAATACCTATAGAAATAGGGCCTCGGAACTTGAAAATCGAGTTACCTTGGCCCCATAAAGAATCTTTTTTAGTCCCAATGTCCAAAGAAATTTTGCATATGCTTTTGGAGTCGCTCAATCCAAATCGGGGCAAAAAAAACCGACCGTTGAGTTTCTGAGATAACTTCCAAGATACTGTTTTCGTGGGGTTTTTGAGGTTATGTTAGAAATCTGAGTCGCTGGGGTCTTTATAACCTTGGATTCGAATTCAGCGAAGTCAAAACCCTATAGAAAGCATAATCTGGCTTGTGAACTTAAGAATCGATTTTTAGTAATCTTTTTGTATCTCGATGTCCAAGAAAATTTTTTAAAATTTAATTTAGTCGCTAAATCCGAAATCGTGTTCAAAAAGTTTCCAGAACTGTGGATTCTGAGATACATCCCAACATGCTCTTTTTGTGGGTTTTTTGAGGTATGCAGAACTCTGACGTACTGTGGTCTTGCTAAACTTGGATTCGTATTCAGCGATCCCCCAAAACATGTAGAAAAGAAAGATATGGTCTCTGAAATTGAAAATCGATTTATGGGAATCTTTTTTATATCTCGATATCTGAAGAAATTCTTAAAACTTTATTTAGCCGCTAAATCCGAATCAGAGTTCAAAAAGACTCCAACAAGATGGGTTTCTAAGATAAACTTCAAGATTCTGTTTTTGTGAAGTTTTTCGAGGTTAATTCTAAATTCTGACGTGCTGAGTTGCTATAACTGTGGACTTCATCTTTTTTCTCCAAAATTTCTACTTTGGAAGGGAAAAGGACAAGGCCTTCTACACAAAAGCATGGCGTTACTAACTGCGAGAGAAATTTGATAAATCTTTTTCCTTAAGAGGCATTTATTTCGTACGTTGGGTTTCTGAGATTAACTTCAAGATACTCTTTTTGTGATGTTTTTCGAAGTTATGTCAAAATCCTGACGTGCTGGCTTATTATAATATTGGAAAAAATGTTTCTGCTCAATAAACTTTTATTGGCATTACCAACTGCAAGGGCAGTTTGATAAATCAGTGGCTTTTTGCATAAGAGATATTTTTTTCGTTGTATTTGTAATCGCTAATATGTTTTCTCAAGGCCCTTAAAACAGGCATTTGATTCAGTTATGATAGCTTCTGTCGAATATCAGTTTT
This sequence comes from Chymomyza amoena, assembly GCA_037043745.1. Taxonomy (NCBI): domain Eukaryota; kingdom Metazoa; phylum Arthropoda; class Insecta; order Diptera; family Drosophilidae; genus Chymomyza; species Chymomyza amoena. Next base: position 35,661 of record JBAMAX010001152.1, read on the forward strand.
GGAAATTAGAAATCCTTACTAGCGGGCACATCTTTTGTATATGGGACAGCTATTTCTAGCCCATATGCAACAAATACTTACTTTTTATCACATATTTTTACTCCGCAAAAACCTACTCATTAATACATTTTCTACAAAAATCCTTACACACAACAATCTCAATTAATATATCCTTTGTCAGGGTATTTATAGGCCCATAAAAATACCGCTAAAGAATTGTTCAACACGCACACTGCACTTTTCATTGTCCCTGTAGTTGTTCATTTGATTATCGCCACCAGGCGGCGGCGTCGTCATATAATTTATTACCTGGTATTGACTTTACTGGACTTCTCCAGGTCGTTGTTTTATTATTATGGCTTCAACCTTTTGGGTTACCTGCGCGTTGCTGACATTTTTTAATTTGTCATTTAATTTTTTTATTTCGCCTTTTTACCAGCCTTTTATACGCTGGTTTATTGCTGTTTTTATCATATGTTCAAGATGCGTAATGTTTATGGTTGCGGTTTTAAAATATTACATACCTACCTACATATAACATATATATTGTTTGTTTTTTTTTATGTTGCATATTGACTTTTGACCTACATAGGCTACTTCCTTGACTGATATATGAGGCAGCTTAACCCTGCAATGTCAGAGATGCCGTCAACTCTTATGAGTCAACTTAATTATAGAATAAAAGAGGAATCAGAGCACTAATTAGGACTCATATGGTTTTAAAAAAAATTAACGAAAAAGACTAAAAGAAGTTCTGTTGAATGCGATTTTTAAATTAAATTTTTAATTCTGCAGTGTTGAAATTGCATTCAAGAGGAAACTAAAATATTTTTGAAAGATCTTCAAATTAATTTAAAGTTATATATCTTTTAAGCGAAGACTTCATGAGTTCAGGAGCATTGTTATAGGATTCAAGAGAGTAGGTTACATATTTTTAGAAGAGTTTTAAATTAATTAAAAGTTTTGAAATCTTGTAGGCGAGCAATTCAGAAGGGTTGTTATAAAATTCTAGAGAATATTTAAAATATTTTTAAAAGTGTTTCAAATTAATTGAAAGTTTTGAAATCAGTTTTTGTCGTTGTAAAACTTTTTTTTACATAAACTTCTTTATACCTAATTCTGTTTTAAATATGACTTTTTAATTTTATGGAGTAATCTATATATATAAAAGAAACGTATGTTTTACGTGTTACGAGTGTTCTCGTGAACGCGTCGATGAGTGTTTCAAATCTGATTTTGCGTGTGTTAGAGGTTGTCAATACGGAGGTTTTAAGCCTATTGCGATGTGTCTGTGTGTATCGGTTCGGGTTTTTGTGAATATCGGTTTTTGTGTGAATATTGTCATATATACAAAAACTGGTATTGTTTTTAATCAATGCTCGAGGTCCAACATCGTTTTAATCATTGAGAACAATGAATTGTATTGTATGCAACGTATCGAGAGGCATTTCAAAAATTGAATTTGTTGGAAAATGATTTGCAGTGGGATCAAACTTTAGCTGATGCTGCTATTACTGCTCATCCATATCAAATACGGACTCTATTTGCGATTATTTTGGCAACATGAAGGATAAAATTGATTAAGATTATTTATCAGAAGATATTTTGTTTTGAGCACGTCAAGCAAAACGATATCCAGTGATGGAATTTACGCCGGAAGGTTGCAATGAAGCTTTAATTCATATTGAAGATCTACGCTTGGTGATGGCTAATAAAGCCTTAGGACAATTGGGAATGCAGTCTCTAATCGATCAATGCATGATGTATTTAAATTGGAAGAAATCCAACGAATCAAATTAATTACACTGTCCTACAGAATTGACAAAATCAAAGAACTTTTCAAGTGACCTAGTGTACGTTGTAGGTCTTGACGAGTAGATCACGATAGCGTTTTTCAAAATTGTCTAACACCCCCAAAATCGGAAGTTATCGCTTAAAAACCGTTTTTCGGGTACTGCGATCACTCCCACTATCACAACGTCGCCATTTTTCAACCGATTTTCGATTGCTTTACGGCTTTGGAAAGAAGAAGATTCAAGCTTTACGATGATATACACTTGTTTATACTTCATACAAAGCAACTACGAGATTTTTAAAAGTTATCTAAGATTTACACTTTTTTTTTCGATTTTCACACTTTGAAGTCATTTTTATATAACATTTTGTTAAAACACCTTTACTTTTTTACATTTAATCTTAAAGAAATATTAATTCCGAGTAAGAAAAGTCATGGTTTATTAAAATCGGTCGATAAATGCTTAAGTTACGACGCTTATTGTAAACAAGAAAATTCAATTTTCATCGACAAAAAAAAAGGTTTTAGATGGATAATTCGTTTGTTTATAAAGATATCGTAACCAAATTTGGTACAATGCTTAAGAACTATAAAAAACTTACAAGTGCCAAATTTGGTCGCAATATTTTAAAAAACAAACGAAATACAGCAAATTTTGTTAAAAAATCGATTTTTGGAGACAATTACTATGGGAGCTATATGATATAGTCAACCGATTTCGTTGAAATTTGGCACATTGCTTAAGTGCTCTAAAAATTTCAAAACGCTAAATTTGAACAAAATCGGTTGACTATATCATATAGCTCCCATAGTAATTGTCTCAAAAAATCGATTTTTTAACAAAATTTGCTGTATTTCGTTTGTTTTTTAAAATATTGCGACCAAATTTGGCACTTGTAAGTTTTTTATAGTTCTAAAGCATTGTACCAAATTTGGTTACGATATCTTCATAAACAAACGAATTATCCATCTAAAACCTTTTTTTGTCGATGAAAATTGAATTTTCTTGTTTACAATAAGCGTCGTAACTTAAGCATTTATCGACCGATTTTAATAAACCATGACTTTTCTTACTCGGAATTAATATTTCTTTAAGATTAAATGTAAAAAAGTAAAGGTGTTTTAACAAAATGTTATATAAAAATGACTTCAAAGTGTGAAAATCGAAAAAAAAAGTGTAAATCTTAGATAACTTTTAAAAAATCTCGTAGTTGCTTTGTATGAAGTATAAACAAGTGTATATCATCGTAAAGCTTGAATCTTCTTCTTTCCAAAGCCGTAAAGCAATCGAAAATCGGTTGAAAAATGGCGACGTTGTGATAGTGGGAGTGATCGCAGTACCCGAAAACGGTTTTTAAAGCGATAACTTCCGATTTTGGGGTGTTAGACAATTTTGAAAACGCTATCGTGATCTACTCGTCAAGACCTACAACGTACACTAGGTCACTTGAAAAGTTCTTTTTCACTGTTGGACAGTGTTATCAATCTAATTGTATAGCCCAGGAACGTGAAGATGGCAATGAACATGAAAGAATTCGGTTAAGACAGCACCGACAGCCAGATATACATTTGTACTCTTGACATCCCGTCCTCCTTTATTCACAGGGTTTAATGATATTGCTTAGAAGTTGATAGGATTTTCATTTAATTGTAATTTTTATTGAACAAATTTAAATCTTGTACCTAAAGTGCACTCTCATCGACTTCTTCAAAGTACCAATTAAACCCTTTAGCTGCTTTTGCAAATCAGACAGATGCTACTTGGTTTTAACAATAGCTTTGGACCATTACTAAGCGTCTTTTAGCTTTAGGCCTTCAGTCATTTATAACAATTTTATTGTTTTTTTCTGTTCTGTTCCTTTAGCTCCTTTAAATCGACGCATTACAACTCTTTGACTATTAAATGACTTTTGTTTTGGTTAGCACTGTTGCCACTGACCACCATTGAACAGACCTAGTCAGCCATTATGTGCACCGGAACCCTTTATTTAAGCCAATGGCATACCATACCTAAAAAGGGGGGCCGCCAACCGAACAGATTCCGTCCAGAGTTTTAGCAACAGGTGTGCACATAGCTACGCAAACGGGTCTGGGTATTTATTAGCACTGTTGCAAGTTCGCTGATCTATTTCAACCGGGGTACAAATCTAATTGGCAACTCATTAAAATAATTTCGTGGAGCCGCACGACTCGAGGTCGTAATGGCCAGGCTAAAACATTTGACAGCCAGCATGTAGCTTGTAACTGGCTCGTCAATTTTGGCATAGAACACAACAGAGAGCATAGTTTTGGATTTCTTGGAACTTTTAGGACTTGACACGAAACAAAACTTCAAGCACAAAAAAACAAAAACAACAACAACACTAGAACAACGTGCACAGCTGTGCCTTTAAGTTGTTCTTCCCAAGAACTCGATTGCATGTTTAAGCAGCGGCAGAGGCAGAGGCAAGCAGCAGGAGGCACAGATACTCTCTGTTTGCACATCCATCAGATACAAATGGGTGCGCGTTTTGGACCGCAGTTGCCTGGTCGTCTGTCAGCAATTGTAATAATCGATTTGCGAAAGATGATTGATGCTGAGCCAGCCGAAATGCGAGCGTGATTTATGGCCCAACATTTGACTCATGTGTATCTATAAGATACTCTCGGCTAACATATACATAGATACACAGCTATGTGCTTGAAAGCTGGCATAAACTTTAAATGACATTAATTGTACATTATCGCATAATTTTTGCCAGCTAATTTCGACACTTGAGTTCCCTGTCCCGACCTGCACCATAATAACTTGGCCTTATCTGTATCAGGTGCAGCTAGCCATAGCCAATCCCACCTGCTGCTAAAAAACTTTATTTTTTGATTGTAAATCATTATAAAAAGCTCCGATTTATAGGAATGCCTTGAATTGCATGTTGCAAATTTGCATTTGTTGCAGTTGTCGCTGGCTGGTTGCAGTTGCATTTTAAGTTTATTTGCAGCTGAGCTTTGTTCGATTTTTCGAGTTTTTTTTTTTTTGGCCAAATTGTCGCATTGCAGTTGCAAGTTTTTAATTGCCTTGCAAAAATGCTGCAAATAAACAAGCAACAACAACATTGTTTCTTGCTGTTTTATCTAACACCAAATCAGCCCAAAGGGGGGGCGGCCTCCCATTTTCCACATTTGTGTTGCATTTACAATATTTGTCTGTGGCACCCAGCTGGATATCCACTCCAAATGCAACTAAATTGTGGGCACGGGTACGACTCAATTAACGTGGCACACAATTAAATTAAACGGCCACATTTGTTTTTAAATTGAGCAATTAAGAAATGATTTAGCGAGTTTATTTTTTTTGGCGAATTTTTTTGTTTTGGCCAAGTGGGAGTTAGTTTTTAGCTGACAAAATTAAAATTTTATAGACAACAATCAATTTGATTGAATTTCGGCAAATATATTTTTACATACCTATTTTTTGGTTAACAAAACGATTTAACTTGGCTTTAAATACAAATTTGGTATATTTGTTCATTTTTCTTGTTAATACTAAAATTTATTTTGAAGTGAGAATGAGTTGAAGTTACCTACGCTATTCCATAATTAAAAATTGTTCAACAACTGCAAATTAATTAATAACCAGTGTGTGCACATAAATGCAAAGTGGTATTTTTTGTGGTATGCTGGTATTTTGTTGCGGTAGTTTGGGTGGAGCTGCAAATGGTCACATTATAATTAGCTGTTTTTTGTTTCAAATGATTAACGTTAGCAATTGCCTTGTAAAAATATTTCGCAGCAAATTTTTCAACCAATTACTCGCTCGTTATAATAATCCTAATAGCTGTTGTTAGTACTGGCGCCATCTAGTGAGCTGGTGCTGGCACCATCTTACGTAATGATTTTATTACGACAATAATTACACTTGTGCATGCCGAAAATGTATAATAAGCACACAAATTTCATGAGAATCGGACTAACCAATATTCACAAAATGCGTATATCTCACGAACCAATTCACACAAACACATCGCAATAGGCTTAAAATAGGCCTCTGCATTTACAGCTTCTAGCACACGCAAAAATCAGATTTGAAATTCATCGATGCATTCATGAGAACATTCGTAACAGGTAAAACATAAATTTCTTTTATATATAGAGACAAAAGTCCAGATAACCTCTAAAATTATCTTCAAAATAGTCAAAAGTAAAAAAGTCCTTGATATTGGAGCTTGATATTTTAACTTCTTATAATCCTATCATACTTAAAATGTTTTGAGCCTATAGCTAAGAGATATACGCATTTTTGTGAATATCGTGAATATAGCACAGTTGAAAATTGTTCAAAACCGGGTATTGGTCATTAAATGCAGATAGAAGCGTGTTTACAAAGGGGTTGAAATGTAGTTTCTGGGGGCATGAATTTACTAGAAATGCGAGCTCTCTTAAGAATACCTAAGTTCGTCCATGCGGCTTTTTAGAGAGTCATGAAAGTCAACTTATCCAAAAACCTTATAATTGTCTAGATAATCTTACGATATTTATAAACTTTAAGATTATTCAAAAAGTTTGGGCAGGACAAAGTCTTCCGGGCTCACTTGTGCTCTATATTTCAAACAGAAACATCGCTTAAATTTAAAATATTTTAAAAAGTGTCACCATTAACTTCTTAAATAGTTGTATAAAAGTAATAAAATAAATCTATTTAAACATTTTTATAATTGTAGCTAACTTTTTACGATCTCAGATATTTTTTATTTTCAATCCATATTGCCTTTCACCAAGTTCTTAACTTCGGCTTAATTAATTTTTCAGCTTAGCACTAATTTTGTTATTGAGGATTAGCACAGCTTAAAAAAAAAATAATATTAATATTATGATAGCGTATTAACTTGTTTATCTGAAAAGTTATAAAACATGTTTATGATACCATAATATCATAAAGTTATTATGCCAAACCCAATCACTAGACTCGAATCGAAACTACCTTATGTGATTTTTTTTAATCTTAATTTGCAATAAAGTCCAAATGTTGTTGCTTGGCTTTCTATTTTTTATTTATTTAAGCATAGATTTTATATACCAATTCCAATTTTTTTTTCATTTTATGCCTTTTGTGAATTAACATTTTATGAGAAGAACAAAAACCTCTGCGGCCATTTTTATTCAAATGTTGGCCTAATTAGCATCTTATCCAAAACTTTGAGCACTAAGCTCTTTATCAAAACTAGCTACCGCAAATAGATGGCTGAAAATGTTCAAAACTTTTTGAATTCGTATAAATAACACAGCGTAGTCAGCTTAATTTGTTCATTGTTCTGTTGTTGGTTTCGGATTTTTTTGGAAGTCTTATTAAGAAAAAAACAACTTTGTCGCTTCCCATTGGACGTCTTGAGTTCTTTCTTAATCTTGGCAGCGTTTTTTTGTTTTCTTAATAGCCACAGTGCGTCTTTTGACGCCCCGCTTATTAACGCGTTTCCTGCGAGGGGCGTGCCCACTTCCTCAATTCGCGTAATTTTCATACATAGTCTGAAAAATTGGTTTCCATTCGACTCTTTGTTTGTTATTAATTACGCTCTCAACTCGTGCTGCCTGAAACTCTTTTACTTTGGGGCAATTGAATTATTAAGCTTATAAAGTGGCAAAGACAATGAGCGGAACGAGCGCGTAATAACCAACAGCCAGGGGCGGGCGAACAAAAAAATTTTGGGGACTTCCAAATTGTTTTATTTTTTGACAAAATGTGTGGAATGTGTTTAAGATTTTGTAAAAAATCCAAATATATTGTAACCCCTAGCACCCCTTCTTCTATGCATCCGCCCCTGACCACAGCAACAACAGTTGCAAAGACAACAACGACAACAATAAAAAATTATAAATGGCTGACAAGCCAAAAACAAAACAAAAACATAATGGCGTTTGCTTTCATTATAAGCAAATTCTGCTCAGATCTTAAGCTTAAGCTTGAGATAAATATTTAACCAACTAACAATGAGTTAACAAGCTTTAAGACATTTTTAAGTTTGGTAGCAAAGAGGGCTCGTACACTCTGTTTAAACTGAATAGAATATGCAAATTTTTTTGCCGAATTTTTTTTATATTGTAGGTAATAAATAAAAAAATTTTATAAAAATAATAAAAAAAAAAGAAAAAACATTTTTTTTTATGTATATCATATCCAATTTAAAACAACGCCAATAAAAGTTGACAATATAAAAATTTCTTAAAATTATCTAGAATTATCTTTTATATGACTGCCACAAATAAAGTCCTTAACACCAATTTTGTTATTAACTAATCTGTTTTTAGGGCTGCAACTCTCTAAATTATCTTGTTAGTTTAAACAAGATCGAAGTTACCCATAAAAAAATATATACATATAAGACGTTTGGCGTGACGTTACAAAATGGAGCATTGAAAAATACTTCTTTTCGTTTGATTTAAAATAATATAAGTTCAGTTTGCAAGTAATTATATTTTTTTTTCAAAAATAGAACTCAAATGACAAATAAATGTTGATTCCAAAAATATCTTTTCATCAGTTCAAAAAGTGAGGTGACTTTGTATTGTATTTTTAAGAAAAAATATTTCTTAATTCATCAATATTTATGTTGTCCCCTTTAAAGTAATCCCCCTCAGATACAATAACCTTATGCCAACGGTTTTTCCAATCCTCAAAGCACTTCTCATAAGCACTCTTCGGTATAGCCTTGAGCTCTTCCAGTGATGCAGTCTTTATCTCTTCAATCTCCGTCCTTTTATAGGTCTCTTAAGTTTTGGGAACAAGAAAAAGTCACACTGGTTCCAAATCCGGTGAATATGGTGCCTGCGGCATGATTGTGGTGTTGTTTTTGGCCAAAAAATCTCTCACAAGCAAAGATGAGTGAGCAGGGGCATTATCGTGATGTAAAAGCCATGAATTGTTTTTACACAATTCTGGACGTTTTCTTGGTATTGCTTCTCGCAAACGGCGCATAACTTTTAAATAATACTGTTTATTGACCGTACGACTCTATGGTAAGAACTCCTGATGCACCACGCCATGGTAATCGAAGAAGACAGTGAGCAAAACTTTGACATTTGATCGAACTTGGCGTGCTTTTCTCGGTCTTGGCTCTTCTGGCCGCTTCCATTCCATGATTCGTCACCAGTTATGACCCTTTTGAGTAAATCTGGGTCGACGTTGACGTCATTCGTCGACGGTTCTTTTGGTCAAAATTTAGCAATTTCGGAACAAACTTCGCAGGCACACGTCTCATGCCCAAAACGTTAGAAAAATTTCATGGCACGAGCCAAGCGATATACCGACATCCTCAGCAACTTCTCTGATGGTGATAAGACGATTTTCCAAAACAATTTTCTTCACTGCTTGAACGTTTTCATCAGTTGTTGACGTGCTTGGGAGTCCAGAGCGAGGCTCGTCATTGGTATCTTCCCGGCCATCTTGGAAGAGTTGGTACCACTTGTATACATTTTTTTTACTCAGAACAGTTTCACCGTATGCTACTGTCAACATTTCAAGTGTTAAGGTGATCCATATTTTTCGATAGCAAAAAATCGCCGAGCACACAAAAACACTTATAACCTTTACGCCTCTTACAACCAAACAAAAAATGCCATTCACTTGTAATTTGGTACAGATGTTCGGGAAGAGTGTACCAACACAATAAAACAAAAAAATCGATAATCGAAAATAGGTTGCCCCCGAAATTTGAAAAGTCATCTTACTTTTTGAACACACCTCGTATTTTACCTATTGAAAAGATTATAATATAATGGACAAAAATTTATAAAAAGAAGATGTTCTTAGATATAGACATAAAAATTGAACCGTGAAGGTTTTACACAGATTTCTCGTCATATCGCTTTTTTAATAGCTTTAGTATTCGGAGTGACGTTACTCGAAATATTATTTTCTATGGAAAATTTTTTTTAAAACTATTCACCTCAAAAGAAAACCCATAATTTCGTCTACCATATTCCTAATTTGAATGAATAACTAGCTAAAAAAATTTTAATAATTGATGATGATCTTAGAAATTGATAACAAAACGGACTTTTTAGTAAGATTTCTCACCATTTTCTTCTTCAATATTAATAATCTCTATCTGGAATTTATTGGAAAATAATAACAATTTATTCAATAAAAAATTATGAATCGAAGATGCTCTCAAAAATTTCTGACCATCTTTGAACCCTTCAGTAATTATAAAAGCGTTTAATATTTTTAACTAAAAAATATTTTCGGAATGAACCTTTGTGTAGAAAATTTCAAGGCCAATACGCAGCATGCAAAATTTACGAATGTTATGAAAAAACTTGATATAAAAAAAATTGCGTTATTATTCGTACCAAAAAAAATATATCTAATTATTTAAAAAGATTGTGGTACAGTCGAAGCTGTGCCCGACAGTGGAATACCTTTTCTCTCGGAAAAAATTGTTCTGCATGTGCCCCCTAAGAACTTTCCAATTGGAATTAATATTTTTTTGTTGAAATTCGATATTTATTTCTATAAGTTCCGAAAATTTTTACCGATTATGATGAAACTCGAAAGTTACGTCAAAGGAGCTATTTAAAGTATATGTGGTAATTTGCAAGTTGATATGCTAAGAGGTGTGGAAGAAATAATTATGATTCGAGGTCACTTGTAACCATAATTAGGTAGAGTCAAATATTGAGGCAGTTTATTGGCATGGGGAGGTGAAATTTGTATATTTTTGACTATAACTTTTGCTGTATTTGTCCGATTTTGTTCATTTTTGATACACACAAGCATGGAACCATAAGGCATCCATGACCATAAGCCGCGAATCTACTGTGGGGAATCGTAGAAAGAAATTGACATGATTCAACAAACACCTTTTTCTCAGGATAATTACGCAACAGGGTATAAAAATCAAACAAACTTTAATCATTTATCCCTAAGTATTGCCAAAAAATAATTCCACCCAATATCTATTCAATGGAACGGGTTGTGTTTCTACAAAAAGTTGGCAGCCATCGCAGGAGCAGACAAAAATTTATAAACGAAAATAAGGTCAAAGTTTTTGTATGACTAGCCACGAAGGCGGACAGGACGCGGGGAAAAAATGAGGTGAATGTTAGTAGTCCATTCATCAGTTAGTAACAGCAAGTAAATTATTCTCACTGGCGCTTTGTTTATTTCAGTTACAATTTCGCCTGCTTTTATCTTTTTTCCAGTTGCCGCTCAACGGCAAAAGTATCTGAGAGATACAGAATGCCAGGCAATGACAACAACAGAAGTCCAAAACAAAAGCTAAAATGAGGTAGTTGGTTAGCCGGGGAAGGGGTAGTGCGGGAAGCTGAGCTGAGACTGAGACTGAAATATTTATATGCGTGTTGATTTCTGTTTGCTGAATTTAACCTTTTGGCATTCTCTTGACGTTGAAAACGACCCCTTCGGATTTGCTCACTCCCTTTGCAACAAGATGGCCACTTTGTGATAACGGCTCTGCTGGCGGCCTTTTTTGGGTTAGCACAAAAGGGTCAAAAGAGAGCGCCAGAGAATGCAGGCGCGTGTGTTTACTTGGCCCAGTATATTTGTAACAATCTCCGTCGCTCTCCTGCCAACGCTGCTCGTCTTGATAAATGTTACGCTCATTTAGCCGGGGCTATAAATATCCTAAATCACCGAGAGCAACAACAAGCAGGAATACTTGTAGCAGTGGCAAGCTGCAGTAGATTTTTTGCAAAGTTGTTAAGATAATAAACTTTGTAATTAATTTTGCATCGTTATGAGCAGCTTACCTATATGCCACAAACCACCTGTACGAGTCCCCTCACGGCTCATATTTCTTGCCAATATATAAAGTGTGAGGGGAAAGTTATATACTTTATATATATAAAGGTATATATAGTAAGTGGGTAGTTCTATTTCAGAGCGAACAGCAACTTCTATTTATTAAAGTTTTGATGTCCATTATTTTTTTATGATTCTAAATATCGTTTTACGAATTCCGGAGTTTTTGTGAAGAACTATGCTCCTTTGGAATTTTTGTTAGATTAAAAAATTTGTATTTTTCTCTTTAAGCCAGAAATTAATCACAGTTCTGCCAAAAATTTCGAGATGTCTTAATTATACTCTATATTCAAAGATAAAAAGTATTCTATTTCGAGATGCCCCAATTATACTGCATATTCAATTCAAGGAGGCGTAACAGACCATAATTCATTGACATCAAAATACTAAGATAGGCCTTAGTCGCCATTGAGTCATGTTATTCGTGCTGGGGATACCAAATAACCTCTATTTGGATTAGTTTTGTAGAATGGAGTTAACACAAATATAGGGTATACCAACCCCTTCAATTTGTGCTATACAGACAACTATTTGGCCAACTAAAAGATACTATCAAAATCTATGGGCCTACACCTAAATCTTCCATGCAGCATGAAGATTCATTCTTGATTCATCAATCTAGCTGAGAAGTATCTCAATGGACACATATCAATATTGGAAAATACAGATTTCAAAATACACTCCAATTTGGTTAGGTAAGATGAGCTAAATTTATCCATGCAGCTCTTCCAATAGGGTCATTCTTAGTTAGAACATTATTTTAAATGAATTCGCGGACAAGCTATGGCAACTCCTTCTTAGGCTAGGTTAGGTTAAGGCGGCAAAAATAGGCCCGTTGCGATACCGCTAGAGTGAGCCAATTCACCACATTTCCCCACTTGATAGGTCCCCTACGAAAGATGAGGAAGCCATCCGAATGCCTGAATAAGCCTTAAAAGACATTTTGGACTCTGTTCAGAGAGCTGAGATAATTCACTAAGAAAATGTGACTTTAGGAACCTGACCCATGGCAATGGCAGAAAAAGTGTTCCACTGTCTCCAGCTCCTTCTCATCGCCACGGCTTCTACAGAAGTCATGGTGTTGAGCATTCAACCTGGATGTGCGACTTTCCCACCAGGCAGTGTTCCGTGATAGCATGGATAACAGATGAGCTCTGGGCTCTATTCAGACAGCAAAGTTCTTCAGTTCTTTTACTGGAATATGTCGGCCAGGTTTGCCGCGATATCCTACACGTGTTTGAAGTCAGATTCCAAGTTTTATATGCACATAGAGCGAAAAAATTTCGTATTCTCAGTTTACAGGTAGCCATGGGTATATCCAGGCCATTCTTATCTTGAAGGAGGATGCTGGTAGTTCCTTGTCTAGCCAGTTCATCTGCAACAGAGTTGCTTTCTATGTCCATGTCCCTATGTCCTGGGAGTTATTTGAAGTGAATTGAAAACTGCTCAGCCATCTCCGCTAGAGACAAGTGGCAGTTATTCACTGACTTCATACACGAAGTCATCGAATCTAAGGACTTAATAGCCGCTTGGCTGTCCGAGTAGATATACAAATGTTCTTATTCCGAACTTGTAGGTTTCTTATTGTTATTCAGGCCTTCTGGATTGCAGGGACCTCTGCCTGAAAATCACTGCAGTGATCCGGGAGTAAGAAGAAGAACCCCATCTTAAGGTCAGAACTTTTTTATCGAATTGGTAAACCCTATCCATTAAATAGGAAAAGGTGCATTAATTTCAACATTTCTTACGTGAAATTGAAACCGAGATGTATGAAAATTAGCTCCTTTGATTGAACGTGAAAATTGGAGCAACAACGCAAGGTTCAGCGACAGGATCAAAGAACAGCGTTTCGAGGATCTCACCGAAATGAGTACCACTCAATTTTTTCGTAAACTGTATGAAAATTTTTGTTTTCATTTTTAAATTTGCGTTTAAAATAGAATTTTTCTTGAAAACGCGCTAAAAATTACGAAATATTTTATTTGAATAAATCAATCAATGTGTAATTTAATTATCTACAGTATGGTAAAAAAATTATTCCAAATAAGCTTAGTTACTCCAGAGATGTTTGTTTTTAAGTAGAAACACTTTTTAATATCGAAAAATGTTTTTTGAGAGCAGTTCAGTTAAGCCTTTTTAGCAAACTTTTTTTTTCTTTTAGCTTATTTTACCACCTTTTTTTTATATAGCTAATTTGGTCTCTTAATTTCAGGCATCATTGTCTATAATTAAAATATGCTTAACTAAATTTGTCGAGAAAGCAAGAAATTCCTTACAAAGACATCAGCTAATTAGTATCATAAGAGACTTCCGGTTCTTACCACCTGTAGCCAAGTAATATTTTTTTTTTTTTTACCTGACATAATTCATCCCAAAATACACTCCCAATCGGTTCAGAAATCAGAGCTATATCTACATCTCTATATAAAATTATGGTAAATAGAACATTTTTCAGAAAGAAATCACGGACAATATTTTTATAATCCCTTCGTAAGGCCAGAAATTCTTTATGGATTTTTCAAGCAAATACTAGGAAAAAAGAGAAGGCTTGGACAGATCAAGACAATCCTCAGCTCTTATAATTTAAATACGCTTCACTAAATTAATCGAGAAAGCAGGACATGGCTTACAAAGCCTTCAGCATATTTGTGAAATAGGGTTACCAGATGGTCTGAGAGAAAAAAGGGGACATTCAACAATCGACGAAATACGACATACAAAAAGCATTCGAAAAGATCGCTCACAAGGAAATGTTTTATAATTTTTGTGGGCTCTCCTGGGACAGAAAATATTTTAAACATTCAAAAATTTTGAATTCGTATTAAGATCTCCTTTTGTGGAAATCATAATGAAATACTTGGAAAAATATTGAAAATATGTACATATGACAAAAGTAGTTTGAACTAATTGGGCGAAAAACGCGAACATATCTGCAAAAAATCTAACATAATTCAGAAAAGTAACATGTTCCCTTAAAATTGGATACATGGTAACCCTACATAAAAGTCTTCCGGATCTTAACCTGTAGCTTTTATAGGATTATGTGAAAATTTCGGCAATATTGCTTATACATTACTTACCTAATCAAAGGGCAACGCCAAGTAATATTATTTTTTTGATAATCCAATATTATTATTTTCTTTTAGTTTGCATTTACTATATTTTATTTATATATATTAATTTTTATTCACCAAACAAAAAACAAAAAAATATATATAAAAAAAAAGAGCACAATTGGTATGGCTTAAATGCTATTTTTTCTCTTTTCAATAGAAAGGAAATTTTGATTTATTTATAAATTGGGAGCAACACTCATTCCCACTCTCTTAAGCCATTTCTCTTGATTCCCAAAAAAAACACAAAAACAAACAAAAAGGAACAGAAACTAACGCACATAACAACGTCGACTGCGACGCGTACACAAGCGCTGCGCTGCAGCGCTATTAAATGCTGCATTAGGCTGCGCCTTTATGACACACTTAACAAAAACAAGACAATTACTTAACGAACGCCTTACGAATAACTACGACTGCGACGCCGACGTCATCGCTTCGCTGCCGCTGCCTTTAATTCGCTACCACTGCAACCGTTTCGCTGCGACGCCACCGACATAGCTGCACTTGTACCGTTACATTGGCCGCTACACGAAATACGCGTGAAAATCACTTAACTGCACTTGATTTAATGATCCACACGTACAACGATGTGCTAAAAATACTTTTCTACAAAAATTTTCAATTTTCCGACGTTTTTCACTCGATTGTTATTAATTTAAGATCAGCTTACAAGAAACACGACGCGCGCAGCTAAAATTGCAAAATAAAATGACATTGAAAACTGCGCAGCAGCCTAAATGCAAACAAAATTTGTTACTCTCTTTCTCTCTCTCTCTCTTTGATTTGATTGAACAAAGAGTAACAAATGCAAATGAACTCTTTTAAGTAACGCCTGCAAAAAAAGCAACAAAAAAGGAAGAGAAAAAGAATGTAATGGTGCAATTTAATTTCTCTTATTTGTTAGATAGCGAAATAGACAAAAAAGGGGTTGACCAGGAAAAAATTGCATGCTACAATTTTTCATGCTAAATTTATTAAGACCAACCAAAAAGTCTTAAATCCCCCCTCGTAGGGTTTTCTGTAATTTAGACATATTTTTTAGCCCATTTTCCTCAAATTCTATAAGTCGTACAGAAAAAATTCCTCAAAGTTAAATTTAAAATTTTATTTGTAATAAAAGGTATACTAGAAGTTCGTATTTTAGGCTGTAGAGGGCGCCAAAATTGATAAAACTCTATATTTTTATTTGTTTATCTCGAATTCTATTAGTGGTACAGAAAAAAATCCAAGGCAGAAAATGTTGAAAATTGAATTTACAATTTTTTTTGTTATGGAAGGTACACGCCGAAATTCGTGTTTTATGCGTTAGAGAGCGTCAAAGTTATTAAAACACATTTTTATACCCTGTACCGTACGGTACCAAGGGTATATTAAGTTTGTGCAAGCCGAAAATGTATGTAGCATATAGAAGGAGACGTCGGAGACACCTCCAAAGTTACCAAAATATGATCAGGTGAATAGAGAAGTCGATATACCCATGTCCGTCTGTCCGTCTGTCCGTGTGAACGCCTAGATCTCAGAGATGGTAAGAGCTAGAGCTACCAAACTTTCACATTAGATCCATATTATTCCATAGGAGGCAAGTTTATTTTATTTTTTGATATCGGGGTTAAATTATATAGCTCCCATAGGGGTGTTTGAGATGACCTCGACAAAAATAAGTTTTAGATGAATAATTCGTTTGTTTATGAAGATATCGTAACCAAATTTGGTATTCGAAAGTTTTTTATAGTTCCAAAACACTGTACCAAATTTGATCGAAATCGGTTGATCATATCATATAGCTCCCATAGGACTGATCGGCCAAAAACTTTTTTAAAGAAAAGTTCGCTATATATTTTTTTTCAATAAAGATATCGAAACCAGATTTGGCGTTTGGAAAGTTTTTAGACCACTCTAGCAAATGTGCCAAATTTGAACAAAATCGGTTGACTATATCATATAGCTCCTATAGGTCCGATCTTCCTAAAAATCGATTTTTTAACAAAATTTGTTGTGTTTCGTTTGTTTGTTAAGATATTGGGACCAAATTTGACATTCGTGAGTATTTTATAGTTCCTAAGCACTGTACTAAATTTAATACAAATCGTTTGGCTAGATCATATAGCTCCCATAGGACTAATCGGTCCAAAAACACGTTTTTTATACAAAATTCGAAGTGTTTTGTTTGTTTGTAAAGATATTTGAAATAAATTTGGCATTCATATCTTTTTTAAGGTATTTAAGCACTGTGTCAAATTTTATTGAAATCGGTTGACTATATCATATAGCTTCCACAGGAACAATCGGTCAAAAAAATTTTTGCTTAAAAATTTTCTGTTTTTGGTTTTTTGTGAAGAAATCGGACTTTATTACAGCTAGTGGTACAGGGTATCCTAAAGTCGTCCGCGCCCGACTTTACGTACGCCTTTTTTTCTATTTCTACCATCACCTTACCGTTTTTGGTGTGTTTAAGAAAAAAATTTACATCTCAAGACTGTATTTTAAGTCATGTAAATATCTCTTATAGTTTCCAAGTTAGAACGCTTTAAAGTCTTCCAGAGCCTTGAAAAACAGACAGAGTAAGAATTTCTTTTGTACGAACGGGCCTTTAATGATAGAACTTATCCTGCTTAGTGTTTTGAGGACCTTCCAAAATATCTAAAACTAAGAAGGTGCATTCATTCAATAGTAGCATTCATTTTCAACCCATTTTTCCAAATTTTGGAGGGTACTTAATTTTGGATTTTGGGCTTTTATCAACTGGTTGAGAAAAGAGGGAAAGAAAAAATCTTCAAACGTGGCTGACTATTGCAAATATTTGAAGCTAGAATCTCTAGCCAAAGATTAATAGATAATGTAAGAGATGAGTGTTCCTTTACTCATCTATGCTATTTTAAACTTCTTTGATAAATCTTATTTGGAACTTAGAGCTTAGTGAAGGTTTTTATCTTACTACTCACCTTAGTTAAGATTTGATCGCAGGCTTATCATCGTGATCCATTGCCGGCTTTTTTCAATACCTCGTTTTTATATTTTAATTACTTATTTTATAGATACTTTTAATTTTGCTTTTATTGTTCTTGTGCTGTGGTCTAATTGACCTAACTCACGGATTTTTCAAGCTGTTCTTCTTCTCACCTGGCGTTTTTTAATCAGCTCTGCAAAACACCTTTAGAAGCTACTGTTATTGCTCTTTAACATGGAGATAACAAACAATATCTCATGTACATACATAAATATTCATAAAATTTTATGAATAAATCATTTTTATAGCGTCATAAAATATCATAATTATAATAATAAAAATTACAGCCATTTGCTAAACAACCATTATCTATATACTTGAGACTAACAAGAAAACTTTTTTCTTTCTTTTCTTTGTAGATACCGCCGGCGATTTTGGATGGGCATTTACCCTAATCATAGTTTCAATCATATCAGCTCTTATAGGTGCTATTGTAATGGTCATAGTTCTAAGATGTAGAAGGTAAGTCATAAATTAAACTAAGTAAATATAAAAGTGGGATTTGTTGTAGAAGTTGGTCACACTTTTTTTGTCATAAGTTGCGTTTAAAAAAGAAATTGGAGTGCAGAAAATAGTAGATCGAAAAATACGAAAAAAAAATGTTTGAACGCAAACGGATTTGATAAGATAGACCCAACTCGTAAAGTTTACAAATGCGCTAAGAATTAAGAATATTTTTAATGGAAATATTCCTAAATTTTAGAAAAAGGTCGTTTTTTAGGAAAGAGCAAAAATGATTTTGAGCTTTCCGGCGTGCAAATGTTTACTTCGTAATATATTAAGGTATTAATTTGCAAAAAATTTTATTGAAATCCGGTTGAATTTTGTGTAATATGTTTTTGAATTCTGAGATCAAGAACGGAGCGTCCGATTTTATTTTTTTGTTTTATTTTCCCGTTCTATGTTACATAACCCGGATAAATGTGAAAATCGTAAAAAACGAAAATGGCATAAATCTCGGAATTTCAAAAAATGTGTTCTTGAGCTATTTGAGGCCACATCTTATATCTTATCTTATCTTATATCAGTTTACTAAAAAAAATTTCGACTTAGATTTTGTAAATATGCCCCGAATTTGACAGGATTTTTTTGATTTTGGATACGTATTTACCGACCCCAGCAATATATATAGTAGGTATAATCTAGCCGCTGAACGTGCAAACTAAAGCTGGGCATCGATTCGATTTTGAATCGAATATTCGATACATGTATGTACAGATAAACTGAATTTTTTTAATGTTTGTTTAAAGTGACATGCGACTGTAATGGTCTTAAAATCACGGAGGCCGTGTACTCGGATTTGTTTCGACATATGGGCAGCCCTTTGGAAAATATTTCAATACCAATACAGAGGACACTTCTGTTTAGTCATGTCTCCTCTTTTGGTTTGAGCCGATGTCAATATAAAACATCTGTCGATCTCTGGATCTTGGCATCCGATTGATATTTAGCTTTACCCGCATTTGGGTAGTAAACCACAGCCACCACGATACTCCCCGAAATCCCGTACCCAGCTGGTCAGCACAGAACGAGTTCTGTGGGGCTTCTGACCACCCGTGGTACCAGATAAGCCACTGATAGATGCTTCGTACCAAAAGACACTTCCAATTTAAACTCCAAGCTGTTAAGGGTAGTCCCTTTCTCTAGTATATACTGGGAACCAGCTAAACGTATCAACCTCCTACTGAAATTTTTGTTGGCCATCCTGTTCTAAGTTCAGTGCTCCATAAACACTGGCCTCTTCCCAGGCTGGTCAGTTGGTCCCCCATTAGTCGTCTTTTACGATAATCAGGGGGCTGTGGCAGTATTCTCTTCCCGCCACTACGCGGGGAATATGTATGTACAATAGGAAAGATATTTCTATGGGGCAGAAAAAACATTTAGGGGTTCTCAGCGATTTTGATTTTTAAGCAATTTTGCCAAAGTATCTATGTGTCTAAAATGATTTTTTTTTTATATTTTTTGAAAGTTTTTTTTCCAAAATATTCAAAAATCGGCATAGATCTTCTACTTAAAATGTCAAAAAAAAACCTTGTTTGTTTCCTCCAGAATTTGGGGATTTTTGGGGCCGTGGAAACAATTTTTGACTTATATTTTTAATTCTGCCGCTTTTATGAGTTTTTTTTAATTTTTAGATTAACAAAAAGTCTCAAAAATTTTGTATTTATTTTTATGTTTTCTCTTATTAAGTTTTTAATCTTAAAATGATTGAATTTTTATTAAGTTTTTTTTCATTTAGGTTTTAAATTTTGTATTAAATGAGCTACATTTTTTTGGATTTCTTTATCACGTTTTGAATTTTTGTTTTCGTTATTGTGAATTATGAAAATAATTTAAAGTAATTTTGTATAAATATTTCTTTTTGTATATGGATTACCATTTATGTGATTATCTGCGGTTTTAACTAGCTAGCGCCTACCGATTTATCGACTTAACCTTTTTTTTTTTTAAGTATCGGCTGAAAGGATCGATTCTCGAAAATTGAAGATCGAGCTCCGCTCTACTGCAAATCGACTTTTTTGTGTAGTTATTCTATAACATAATCACAAAACAAGCAGTACAAATTTTTTTCTAGTCCTGATATCTGACGGTGATTTTTTGAGAGCGTCAGGATACTGAGGTGTTTGCATTTTAATGTGCGGTTTTTTTTTGGCTTCGGATTTGGATTAAGCGAACTAAAGAGCATTAGGAAAAAAAGGTTTTCTGGTTAAAATATAGTATTTAGCAAAATGAAAAAATCACCCTTTATTATAAAAAGCTGCAAATACGTTTCAAAACGGTCTAATGCCAAAGCGTAAAAATCGATTTTAATATTCTTGGCTTGGCCTAAACAAGTGTATTCCATTAGCTGCCATTCTATAAGAGCTCGTTGATCTTAAGGCCTAAAAGTACTTATAAAGCCAGTCCAAGAGCTGTTCGCTTAATCATAAATTTGCATTTTAAGTCAACAACAAATTTATACAAATTTACCATGAACATGTATTGGCAATAACAAATTACCATAAAAAATTAAAACAAAAAAAAAATAAATGTTTAAATAAATAGCCATTTTGGCATTTAGCTAGAGAAACGCCGCAATTAGTCACACACAATTCACATACTTTTGGGGCATGTGGTATACATAGATATATGTATATATATGCTACACGTATCTATATGCTACATAGACATAACGGACATTCAACTCAACCCCAAGCGACCTCAACGATCCGTCATCCAAGCCTAGCGCGACATTTACAAGTTGGACATACTCATAGATACAAAAATTCAATATTAGCAAATATTCAACTAAGTAATAGTACACACACACACACACACATGTCACTGAGTGTGTGCGAGTGTGTGTGTGTGTGTGTACTCATAACAGCTGTGGCAAATCTATTAAACAACACCAACAACAATTCAATTAAAACGCCCACCAAAAAACCTTTTGCGGCACAAAAGATACAAAAAAAACTAAAATAATCGACGAGCAAAACACCAAAGAGACAAAAGAACATGAAATTGCTTTATTACTTAATTGCTCTTTAAAAGAAACACGATACAAAAACAACAACAATAATAATGGCAACAATTTTTGCCAAAAGCATTTTTGGGGGGGAAACTATCAAAAATCCATAGAGTGGGTCATATATACTATAGATACTATATCGTATATGTATAAAATCGCAACAAGATACATTTAAATGGGCATACAAATGCAGCCAGTTGGAGCGCGAAGTGCGCCTGTTCGCTCGTTCGAGTGGGCAGCACCCTGGAGGCGACACACACAAACAAATGAGAATGCGAGGGCTGGATAATAATTAAAACAGTCACACAAAAGAAAATTAAGTGGAGACTGTAGACGAGGTTTTTCTTTACTCAAGTATTTTGTCAAACTGAATTTGAATAGTATGGCAAAGTGGGTGATAGTTTTATAGGTTAGGTTAGATTGAGTAGGCAGCTCAGCCAGTGACGGAGATCATACCTCTGAAAATTTATTTTCGAAACCGGCCGTCTGCTGATTTTTTATATGTTTTCGGAATCGGAATCCGGCGATTTTTTTTAGCGTTTAATTCAAATCAAGAATCAACGCTCCAAAGTATCTAGATTTCTGGGAATTGACGTGTTGGAGAATTTTTCAAAATTTTGTAAAAAATATTTGCCTATTTCGATTATCGGCGATGTTTTTTTATAAAACCCATCAGTTATTTTAGAACTTTGTTTTGCTTTGGTTTTTTGGATCTCGAATCTGAGAAACCCAAAAGCATAACGAAAAATGCTTCCACCTCATAACTCATCAGCAAGGAAAAGGCACATATAGGAGAGCCCCGCCTCTAACTTTCAACTTTAAGAACAATAAACTTACTTTTTTTTATTTGTCAAGGCTGAACCTTGTTGTGCTGTGAATTTTTGGGTCTGGGTTCCAATTCAGGGTCGCTAAAATCAAAATCATGAAATAAATAAAATTTGTTTTTTCCTTATACATATGTATAGATAAGAAATTCCTTATATAGATAGATAAGGAATAAAACAAATTTTCGATTCCAGCTATAGGTGAATTTTTTTAAAAGAACCCTATGCTTATTCGGCAGCCCTTTGCAAAAACTTTCTCAAGAAAAACTTTCCTCAATTAATAACTACAAACAGGAGCCCTAGTTTAATAAATAAATTATGGAAATGCAATTCCTAGGGCGATACATTCAATATCGCCTTATCGTCTAAGCGCTTGGAAGCACTTTTATTAAAAACAGTCCTCTTTTTCAACAAAATAGTTAAGTTCCAAATATATTTTGAATATCTTCCAAAGTTACAAAATTGTCAAAGTCCTGAATATTAAATGTTCGAGTAAACTTATTTGTTTCGTTTTGGTAAGACAAAAATATACAAAAGGTGACAAATTTGGAAATTATGGTTGTTGGAAGAAGTAGTTACAATAATTTGTTAAAGTCTTTCTCAAATATATATGTATTATTCCAAATATACATTCGTCAAAAGATAACCACATTATGTTATAAAAAGAATATTGCTTATTTATATGTAGACTATATGCTATTACAAATAGAATAAAAACTTCTTAAAGCTATAGCAACTAGGTCTTAAACTCACCAACTTTATCGTTTCTTAAAAAAAATATTTTTAGGGAACTTCTATTTCGAGGAACATGAGCGATGTGGAACCAATTTATATAAATATAGGCTGTGAAGACTAAGCGATTTACTTTCTACACAAAACATTATTTTCCGGCAATTTACATAAAATAGAGATTTCAAATTTGTACGCTTTTCCAAATATATGATCTTTCAAGATCGTCAAAATAGGTGATTTGACTGTGCGTTCTCATGGTGGAAAGAACTCTCTACATTGTCTGTGAAATCCATATGAATTATTTGACGTTCATATATCTGTTAGCTACAATCGATATTTTCCAATTTTCATACAGTACAGATATCTTCCTTTCATTCATAACAATCGCTTGGTCTTTTCGGCATTATTCTGTTATTGCATAATCTGGAAAATCTGCCCAAAAACTCGTTTTACTTTCTTTCTATCTATAGGAATTATTTAATCGACATTCGTTTACTAGCTCAAAATAATATTTTCAAATTATCGTACAGACCCGCTTGGCTTTATAAAAGACGTCAGCTCTTTTTTTGCTTTCTGCAGTATTTTTATACCCTGTACCGTATGGTACAAAGGGTATATTAAGTTTGTGCAAGCCGAAAATGTATGTAACATATAAAAGGAGACGTCGGAGACACCCCAAAGTTACCTAAAATATGATCAGGGTGAATAGAGAAGTCGATATACCCATGTCCGTTTGAACGCCTAGATCTCAGAGATGGTAAGAGCTGGAGTAACCAAACTTTCACATTAGATCCCATATTATTCCATAGGAGACAAGTTTAATTTATTTTTTTGATATCGGGGATAAATTATATAGCTCCCATATGGGTGTTTGGGACGACCTCGACAAAAAAAAATGGTTTTAGATGGATAATTCGTTTGTTCATGAAGATATCGTAACCAAATTTGGTATTTTTTATGGTTCCCAAGTACTGTACCAAATTTCATCAAAATCAGTTGACTATATCATATAGCTCCCATACGACCAATCGGCCAAAATAACTTTTTTAAATCAAAATTCGCTATATTTTGTTTTTTAATAAAGATATCGCAACAAGATTTGGAGTTTAGAAATTTTTGGAGCACTTAAGCAATGTGCCAAATTTGAACAAAATCGGTTGACTATATCATATAGCTCCCATAAGAACGATTGGTCAAAAAAAATTGTTTGTTAAAAAATTCTTCTGTTTTTGGTTTTTGTGAAGGAACCAGATTTTAGTGCAAGCTATTGGTACAGGGTATCCCAAAGTCGTCCGCGCCCGACTTTTTGTACCTTTGAAAAATCGGTCCAAGTTTTGAGTGTTTTAATGTAATCCGTACCGTCCCGACCTTTTTAGATATCATTTCTTGTCTTTGCCTTTAGCGGAATTTCTTTATTATACCATAAACACATTACATTAACTTTTCCGTTTTTTTCGTTCTACATAAATTTTTAAAATTTATTTCCACTAAAACAAATTATAGTTCAAAAAGTCTATCTAAGCATAATTTAAAATAAAATGTAGAGTCGGCCTAAATTATTTTTGGTAAGCTGTCAAATTTATTAAAATTATTTATTACAAATTTGAAATTTTGTTTTAGTCATCTGTATTAATTGATACGACACTTTTCATGGAACGATTTTGAAATATTGTGAAAAACCCCTTTTCGAAACTAGAAAAAAAAGCTCCTGAACTTAACAGCAAATATCTTTGGTTGTACTAAACTGATTTCGATAATTTTTTTTACTTGAATATAGATAATGAAAATTCCTATTGGTTACATTTGGGACATACTTTTGACAAATTGACGGATTGGTCGCTATTTATGCATTCATAAAAGATTTTTCGAAACGTTCATCAAATACTTTCGGATCGTCTTTAAATTTTATAGGCGCTACATGCATGTAAAAAGAAAACTTTTTAGACGGTTGCTTTATTGATATTATGAGATATTGCAAAAATCTCCACCCTAAAATACATATTTTTTATATGAACTCCTTAAAAATTATTATCAAAAAGTTTGTTTTCTGCTTCAACCACGTCTCAATCGCATTTTTTGTGGAACGGCACAATCGTGATCTTTTTTCTTATATGCAAATATTGGGAAAAAAAATGTTTTCCATATTCTATAGCACTCTCCAACATTTTTTGTTTGAAGGTTACTTTAGGTAAATATTTGTAAGTTCGCGCTTTGACTCTTTTATTCTATTTTGTTACAATCTACAAAAAATTATTTCAACTAATTTTTGATGTCTTTAGTTACTTTATAATTTCTAAACAGAAACCAATAATATTTTCAAATATAAGAAAGTTCTCTTTCAATTAAGCATGATTCAAATTTGTACAAAAAAAATCTTTGATGTAGGGGTTGCTAAAGTACTTTCTTGTCTAAGCTCCATAACTTTTTAGTCACCCCTCGTCCACACATACACACACAAACCAAACGAGCGTGGCAAATTAACAAAAATTTTGGCAGCATTTGCTGCGCAGGCGCCGCAAGCTATATGAACAGTAAATGGTTTTTGTGGCAGGCAACGGGTAGAGTGGAGGGAGGAATGGAGGGGGCTTTGGTGGACTCCGACAGTGGCATGTTTGCGTCGTATGTCGCGTCCAATTAAATTGTCATGTAGCAGTCTGGGGCTAAGTTTTGGTCGTCGTTGTCTTATTTTGGCGACATGTTTGCATAAAATTAATTTCCAAATAATTTGCCAAACAAACAAGAAAACAGCAAATTAAGCGCCCCAAAATCTGTACAAATGTTTAGAAATCAATGAAGTTTTTGCACACACACACACGCACGCATATTTTAAAAAATCCCCAATGAATAGTCTAAGAAACTTGCTTGAAACTTTAGACCGAATATAACCGAATTCGTTCTACTCGTTGCTCCTGGAGATACTTGTGACTAGATAATTAAAAATAACAAAAGTATTGTGTATTATACAGGTGACAAAATCCTTGTGAGCAAGTTTCTAATATTGTACAGAAAAAACTATACATATAATATAATAAAACCAAACTTTTCACTTATACTTTGAAAATGTGAGGCTTTTCCTAAAAGGGCTAATTTTGAGATGGCGTTTGTACTCAAGTCCATGGCCCTATGTTCCACCTTAGAACTCTAGGAAATAGATATAAATCCATTTTTAAAACTATATTTAAAAAAAAATTAAGTTAGTTCAATTTAAAAATATCAACAATTTTGAAAACCTTGCCTGACAAGGATTTGCTATGTTAAAGAAGAAGTAGATACATCTACAATTTTATCCGATTTCGGAAATCGTAGACTCAAAATGTACGTAAAAGAAATCTCTATCAGAACTTAGAATAATTTGAAAACAATTCTTTACTTTCATTAAAAGTAAGCTGCAAATATAAAATTTTGAAAAAATAGCGAAAAAAAACTTTATTTGATTTTGGTTGATTGTAACTTCAATAATTATTACTTAATCTGTACATATCATATATCACTATAAAGAGCACATCAATATCTTTCGATCCAATTGTCTTTCATACATATAATTTGGTTCACGAAATATTAACGAACAACTGAAAAAAGTGCCGGAAAACATATTTTTCGGAAAAATCTCGTAAACCTTATGAAAAAAAGGTTTCACTTTCGCATTTCTCGACCCAAAATTAACTCTAATCTACATTTATACAAAGGTTCAATCGATGACCCTTAAATTTATAAACTATAGTAACCTAGCCCTTAATTTAACAGACAATACTAAAACCTATAAAAGACTAAAAAGATTTTATGTCTTTGATCTCTCAGGTAGCTTTTAATTCAGAATTTTATTTTTTAAGGTATTTGTACTTATATGTAATCGCATATAGTACCTATAATTGTTTAAATAATTTAATATATTATAATTTACTTCTTTTTTTTTTGACCAGATTGTAAATAAAATCGAAAAAAAAGCTTGCCTAAATAAAATTAATATTTGAGTCGTTTTCAATATTTTTAAATTTTAATTTTTAGACTCGTTACTTTTGAAGAGTTCTCAGGCACATTAGCACATTTAATTCAAATCGGTTTACTATATACATATGTAGCCCCGTAGTAGCCATTTTTAAACAATATTTTTTACGTCACAGTTCGTTGGTTTTTCTGTTTTTTAATGAAAATATCATTACCACATTTTTTTCTGAAGTTTCCAAATTTATATTTAAGTCATTTTGAATATTTTTAAATTTCGTGAGTCGTTAGTTTTGTAGAGCTCTCAAAGACAGTACCAAATTTTATCGAAATCGTTTTACCATATCATATAGCCCCCAGAGTATCGATTGGTCAAAACTGGTGTTAATCTCCATAGAATATATTTTATTTGTTATTATATTATTTATTTGCCTGTTGTGATGGTGCAGTATATCTCTGAGTCGTAAGCTTTCGATTTTAAATAAATTATATAAAAATCCCAAAAATATTTTTAAAAAAATATAAAAAGCTTTTGCTTTAGAATTTCAAAAGACATATCGGCGCAAATAAGTGGCCAATTTTTTCGGTCGACCTTTTCGATATTAATAATCTTTATATAAGTGATAGATTACCCATTATTTGTCATTAAAATTATTTTTACCACATTCCGATTACTTATCGAATATGAACATAATATTTTTAATTTTTAGACTTTTCTTTGACAAGTCATATTTCGTGAGATAAACTGGTTTTTTTAGCAGCCAAATTCTTCTCAGGGAGAGATATTTATAATTCAACAAATTTTTACCCCTAAAATAGGGTTCCCAGATGGTCCGAGTGAAAAAAGCGAGCATTCCGTTCGGGTTTTCGAGAGAATATTTTTTATTTTTAAAGGAAAAATTTGTGATAGAATCTGTTGCGCAAAGACTTGAGAACAGAATTAGATTAGATTATTTTTTTCACGCTATAAGTTTATCATATGAAATGGCATGTAAGAAAGGACTATATCCAAAGAACATTAAAAAAAAATTGATTACAAAGAAACTATTTATGATTTTAGGGAAATTCTCTTGGAACAGAAAATATAATTTTAAACACTCAATAATTTCCAAAATGCGCTCTGATCCACTTTTGTGGAAAATATACTTAAATACTTGGTAAAAGATATGAAAATATCTATGACAAATGTCGATCGGTCTAATCTAGGGAACATGTTCGCTTAAAAGCGTACACATAGTAACCCTACCCCAAAGACATTAGTTTCATAATTTGCTAAGCAAATTTGTTTCCCAAGCTCTCGCAGTCTTCAAAATAATTAACTTGGCAAAAACTTTCTTCTGCCTGTTTCAAACTCTTCATATAAACTCATTGTACCGTTATAATCTACAACTAACTGGCATTAAAACTAAACCCCTTGGCCAGGTGTCAGGCTGTTTACCTTGTTGTCAGCTAAATGTCTTTTAGTCAGTCAACGCCATCAGACTGTCGTTTGGACTGTCGTTCAGACTGTCGTACAGTCTGTCTGCTCGTGTATCGTGTTTTTTTCAACTTGTTTTCGCAACAGATTTCTGGCTCTCTATCGGTCCGTTTGTCCCGCTTGCCATGACGTGTTGGCTGCCAAATTAGCCGCAATTACATGTAATATCGGTTACATTTATTTGCATATTGATGCAATTCTTGAACACTTAATGGGACTATAAATTTCAAATACTACAACCTGCATTAGTTTTTGCATAAATAATTTTTAAAAAACACGAAAATAAATTGACCATTCATTCGAATTGAGAGACACTTGTCGCCGCTAATCAAAGTCACCTGGTTGCATTAAATTTTAAACAGATCTAGTTCTCAAGACAAATAATTTACAAAGCAAAAAAAAAGCTATCGAATAATTTATATACAACGCAAGACAAAGCTCGAGACAAATGATTTACTTATTTATTTATAATTGAGATAGGAGATATAAGCAATCGGTAATGAGCAGCACAAAAATGGTTGACAATTGAAAATTTTTTAAATAATTTATGAGTTTTGAGTACTTTGCTTAGAAATATTGCAATCCTGAAAATACAAAATAATTTTTTTCGATCAGTATTGTGTAACCTGCTCGATACCCCAAATTATACATACGATACAATTTGGTTGTTTATCGTTAAATGAAACATTTTGATTTTTCGTTCTACGTTATGGGATCAGTTACAAACTACATAATGGTCCAGGGGGAGTGTTGAACAAAAATCATATGGGAAATTTTCAAAAATATTTTGACGAATGATTATGAATCATGAATGATCATTTATTATTGCATGATCTCTATTTGGCTTCTTCGGTTCCGAATTTTGATTCCAATTCCGATTTATCGATTTAATAATACGATCGATTGTATCGTTGAATGTATTTGTGTATTTGGGCATGAAAAATAAAAATATTTTAATTTCGATAATCGATAATCAGACCAGTTGGGTTAGTTTGCAACAAATTAAACTATAATGTTAAACTGGATTGTTAAATCGACAAATCAGAATTTAAATTTAGAGGCGACATTTGTATACGTATATGTCAGAAGCTTAAACTGCGTATCCCTTTTGAGTTTAAAGGGGAAAAAAAGTAAAATAAGGACTAGACTAAAAAGAAGTTCTAACTAAAATGTGTTATTTTTAAAAACTTTTTTTTTCGTAATTTTAATAAAATTTGAAGTTTTACTACCAAAACTTTATGCTGTGTCATGATTAACTGACCAATTCGGAATGGCTTTTCAATGGCATTAATCTATCAGATCCATATGAGAATGTAAATTTTAGATCTTAAAAGTATACACTATTCCTTCCCAGAGGCGTCTTTTTTATTTTAGCTCGATAGCCTGAAGGCCTTTGTTGCTTTGGCTTTAAACTATTTGTTCCCTAGAAATAGTTCTAAGGTACAATATTAAAATAATAATAATAATATTTTAGCTCGACATTATTTTCTTAGCTCAATCATTTATTCTATCAACATTTGTTTGTACGAAAAGGGGAAAAATAATTTCTTGGAGAAATGATTAAACTAGAAAATATTCTGTATATAAATACGTCAACAACAAAAATTAGTGTGGTACCGTTTGTGTTCGTAAGCGTGAACATATCAAGGTGAAACTTACACTTTATCATAGCCAATTATCATACAGTGTGCAGAACGTAAATTTGGTTGATTATAATTGAAATAATACAGGTAAAAACTGTTACAAAACCATAAAATGTATCATGAATGGACAGTCCGCAGCATGGTAATGGCATGAACTTTATGGAAATAAAGAATTGCAAATAATTGTATATAATAGTCTGAACGATATGAATTGAATAAAGAAGACCTGTGACTTTTGAAACCAGATAGTAGAAGTAATGTTCAAATTTGTTTAATTTTTTAACTAAGGTTGATGTTACAATCGATCATACCAAAAATTATTTTTTAGAAAACTATGGGGCTTTGCCTCCTGCTTCCTTCGCTCACCAACCCCCAATCCTCCATCGCCACAAGCAAATCAGCGGCTCTTTCATTGCCTCTTCCGTCAAATACCTTATAAAGCATGAGAGAAAAAAATCATGAGAAACAAATATCTTCTTCTATACAACACAACATGTTCTACACTTTCAAAACGATGAGAAAAAAAAACGTTTGTATGTAATAGAGGGATTAATAAATATCAAACCCATGAAGCTAATTCGTGAATTCCGATTTAACTTAATTCAATTAAAAGTAAGTGTATAAAAACTATTTCTGGAGATTGCAATTTTTTGGGAATACTCAAAAAAGATCGATTTCGTTTGCTTAGTGTTTGAATATAGAGGAGAATAGTATAAATCCCGATATTAAATACAGAAATTAGTTAAAAATATGTAGCACATTACGTTCCCTTGTTGGACCTACAATATCCCAGTCCATGCTTTACAATTTGGACCATTATCGAGAGCCATTGATAGACATGGCTGTTCTCTATTCGTAAGCTTTGCAAAATTACTTTCTTCCTTATTATGACAATGAATCGAGATCTTGCTAATGCCCGCCTATGTTGAATGACTAAAGTAACTCAACCTACATCTGTATATATAAAAGAAACTTTTAGTTTACGTGTTACGGGTGTTCTCATGAACGCGTCGATCAATTTCAAATCTGATTTTTGCGTGTGTTAGAGGTTGTCAATACGGAGGTTTTAACTATTGCGATGTGTATTGGATGTATTGATTCGTGAGATATACGCATTTTTGTGAATATCGTGAATATAGCATAGCAGGAAATTGTTCAACACCGGGTATTGGACATTAAGTATAGACAGAAGCGAAGTCGCCAAGGGGTTGAAATGTAGTTTCTGTGGGGCATGAATTTATTAGAGATGCGAGCTCTCTTAAGAATACTTAAGTTCGTCCATACGGCTTTTTGGAGAATCATGATAGTCAACTAATCCAAAAATCTTATGGTTGTCTAGGTAAGCTCACTAGAGAATTTTACGATGTTTATACTCTTTAA
Organism: Chymomyza amoena; assembly: GCA_037043745.1. Taxonomy (NCBI): domain Eukaryota; kingdom Metazoa; phylum Arthropoda; class Insecta; order Diptera; family Drosophilidae; genus Chymomyza; species Chymomyza amoena. The sequence goes on from JBAMAX010001152.1 coordinate 66,881, forward strand.
GAGTACTGAAAAAGTTTGGACAGGACAACGTCAGACAGAAGCGTAGCCGCAAAGGGGTTGAAGTGTTTTCTGTGGGGCATGAATTTATTAGTGATAACTAGAGAATGTTACGATGTTCATACACTTAAAGAGTATTTAAAAAGTTTGAGCAGGACAACATCTGCCGGGCTCACTAGTTCCTTAATGAATGAACCAAATATAGTCGTACTGTATTATTTCTTATTTTATCGTTTATTTTTTTTAAAAATTTCATACAGCCGACGCTGTGCCCCAACAGGGTACCTGTACCTTTCTTCTCGAAAAAAATTTATTCCTGCATATTACTTCCCTATGAAGCCAGTGGGAGATGAAGAAATGATGATGATATTCCTTCTAAGAACTTTCTAATGGGAACATTTTTGTGTTGGTGCTAAACTACATTTATACCTATAAGTTCCGTAAAATTGTACTGACTTTGATGAAAATCGAAAGTTACGTCAAAAAAATTAAAGTAGAAGGGGTTAGATTCAAGCTAATATGTTAAGGGGTGTAAGAGAAAACACGATAAAAATATATGAACAATGTTTCAACATTTTAAAGCATTATCTAAAACGATGCATTTTGCTTTGATGAGCAAAAGGGCATAAAGGCAAAAGTGCACAAGTAAAAGGCGGCAAAAGGCAAAAGTGCGCAAATAATGATGTAAGTAGTGTAAGTGTTCTAACACATATTAAACACTAAATAATACCAAAAATCCATCAAAAAAGTGTGTACACTAGATTAAAACCTTTTCTTTTCACATCAATTATCAGATACCCTACCATACAAATGACTTGTTCAAAATAAATGTGCCCCAAAGTATCATATTTTATCGACCTTACTTTTCAAAAGCGTTTTGCAAAATATCCACACCTACGGGCAAGGCCTTAAAGCAGTTTACATAGTTTCCATTTGACAATAACATTGTTAAATTGAACAAACGTGTTGCAAGTTCTTTGCCCGTGTACCAATTCAAGTTTAAATCGTTTACAACAACAACAACTTGGATCAGTCCAGCGAGACTTAAAAAACATAAAAAGGCGTGTTCAATTAGCAATTAGACAGGCAGGCAGCAGGCGAAATGAATGAACGAACCAACGAACGGTAGGTAAGCTTGTTCAATTAAATTGAATCGAATCGAATTGAATGGAAATATCGAATGTGAGTGCGAGGCGTGCGGGCTCAGTCAAAGTTAACATTATAATCGAGGCAAGAGGCAGCCAAGGTGAAACTGGAGTAACCGACTTCAATTAACGGACACAGACATAGCGTTAGACAGACGCAGTCGATAGACAGACGCGATCGATAGATCGATAGTTCGACAGACAGTTAATTGATGGAAAATGCGCGTACGCATAAAGCATTTGTTGCACTGCACAATGGGCTGGAGTAGCCAGATTGTGACCAAAAGTCCCCCCTAGAAGAAAGTTAAAATTTGGACAAACGGTTTTAAAACCGTCATGTATGTGGTACCAAGAATTGAAATTGAAATCGAATTGGTTTTCTGTGGCACCCCTGTATATTTAATTATAATTAGTGATTTTTAAGTTATTAGCAATCAAAATTGTCATTTTGTATTTTATGAGCTTTCGCGATAATATAAAAAAAATTAAAATTTGAATTTACCATGATACAAGTAGCTATAAAATCTTCATTCATTTTATTATTTATAAATGATACTTCGGAAAAAAATTAAAATTAAGCTTAAGCTTAAAAACTTTTTCGTTTTAGATACCTCATGAAAATTATTATATGTGCATATATATTTTTATATATCTTACTTATGTTATGAGCAGCGGAACATTAATTTTGGAAACACCTTTGTGTCGAAAAGTTTCAAGAGTTGCTAACGAATACAAAAGCAATCATTTAAAATTAAGAAACGACAATTTTTTTTCGATAAGGATATCACAATAATCCAGAATGCTTGCGGATATTGAAAAATAGCACGAAAAGCAGGATAGGATTAAAAGCACTCACAAACTTTTAAAAAATCTTGAAATCTACTCAATAAACAATGGCAGGGGTGCATATCCTAGAATCGGAGGATGACCTCAATGGGCCACCCGGCAGTTAACTGTCAAAAATTGTATGTCGGAATCAATTCTTATGTTTAACTGCATGTAGTGTAAGGTGGTCCGAATCGTAATATACTGTCCCATAGGCTGGAAATCATCTAATATCAATGGAATGTCAAGGATCATTTACTACATAATACAATTGGTCAAAATATTTATAAAAAGGCATCAAAGAATACTGAATTTGATGGGATAACGTATAATTTGGATGATTTTGATGGTTGCAAGACAATAAGGTATAATTTCAACATATGTTCAGAACGAATCTGTTGCCAAAAATCCTTCATAATATAGTCTGCTATTAACGTTATTTAGAAGGATCATACGTGTGATAAATCTTGTTACGTATATGCACAGAAATATATTAAATTCCATTAGCTACGGTTCGGTCCCATATCCAAAGGATCAACCTGCCGAAACAGTATATTTCAGCCATGTAAGGTCTTAAACCACTGAGCAGAAGCTCCAAATTAATACTTTAGGATTAAAAATATTGTATTTATAGAGTATCCGACGACAAACTCAAAATCTGATTAAAAATATATCAGAGATGCCATTTAAAAACATTTTTGCTATCGTATCGAAGTATATCTAAAGAAGACGTAAAAAGTGACCTTGTAGTGAATTGAGCCCAAAAATGACTTTTCCATCCTATAAAATTCTGGCTCACTTAATGCCCTGCAGTCTAAAACTTTTTATACTTATTGGCTATAGAGAAAAATGTCATTCTTTTTTTTTAGTATTAAGGAATGTTAATAAAAAAATTATTTTATTAGTTTTTTTTTTATCCTTTGGCTATTTTGCTTTACGTCCGACTACCACTCGATATTAGATCGAAAAATTTTAAAGTTTTAAATTTTAAAAGTTGTAAATTTCTTTATATATTTTACAAGCAAAATTAATTCTTCACGATTTTCGGAAATTTAATTTTCTCTCTAAAAGTTGAATTTTCCAAAAATGAACCAAAGAAAAATGTAACAATTTTTGAATTCTATAAAATTATAAATTTTTTAAACCAAATTGATTAGTAATGTCGTCTTTTTGTAAGTGGCTATGAACTCCAAAACCATTCTTTTAGGGGTGCCACAAAAATCTTTAAAGATTTTGGCAACAGTTTGAAAACAAATCTTAAAAAAACCGCAGATGCCATTGAAATCTCAAAGATTTCATTTTTCAGATAAATAATTCCGAATGATGTCGATTTTGCTAGAATTGCAAAAAAGAGTTCCAACTATTTTCAAATTACTTTAGTACACATAGACACATACATAAATAAAAGAGTTATTTAAAAATTTAATTTTTTATGAAATCTCAATAGCTTGTGTCATATTTTCCAACTTTTCGCTTTCAATTTCTGATAACTAAATTTGAATATTTATCCCGCCATACACTTGGCAACCCTATAAACTAAGAGTTGACAAGCAGTCAGTAGCATTGTGAATGGCAAAATACATTTGTTTAAATTTACATTTAATTTTAAATTTTCTATTGATCTTAATAATTTCCTTCAAAACTCTGTTTTGCTTTTTTATCCTCAAAGTAAATTAATGTTCGGCAATTAATTTTTATATTTTACTAACTGTAAACTTATTGACATTCACATATATTATTAACACGCCGAATGTGTCCACCTGAACAGAATTTGTGAGCAGCGCCTATTTGTTTTACTGTGCTCTTAATTTGTCAAATTTCATAATGGTAACTTAGTCAAATTAAGAATTTAATTATTTAATTTGTATTTAATACTAAAAACATCTATTAGTATGGTGAAATTAGTACTCCGAATGGTTATTGTTTAGTACAGCAATTAGGTGGTAACTCCGAAAAGATTTTTCACGTTGACACTGAATGGCATATTTACAAAAGATTTTAATACAAATTTCGTAAAAATGAAAACCATGAATAAATTGAATAACATTTGCAATTATGGAAAAATTTCTTTGAATAAAATATGTTTTTTTGGGTGGATTTAATCAAATATAAAAAAATTTGTTTTAAGATTTGAAAACCGGTACGAATCCTGTTTTGTAATATTAAAGAAATTTAAAAGAAAAAGTTTTCTGTAGCTATAGACTATTTTTGCAGTGTATGTGGAGCTCATATATATATATATCCCTGTGTGAAATATGGTCCAATTCCAACTAAAATTTTTTTTAAGTTAAATAGAATTTTTTATATTTTTAATTTTTTCAACTTCGGTCTGGATTTATTTCATAAAAAAATCTGAGGAAACTCAAAATTCCAAGAAAAATTGTTCAGTCAAATACGAACACGTGTCTAAAATTTCAACACTCTAAAAAAAATCTTATTGAAATGCCAGATTTTTGACCAAAATATAAGATTTTTGGCCCACAGTGCATTGCTTAGAACAGCTGACCCAGAAAACGTCTCGACGGCAAAGTGCAGCCCGTGTAAATAAGGCAAAAATAATGAAAATTTTCTTTAGTGAAAATCGATTAACACGAATCACCACTGGCTAATAGACGTGCTCTACCGTGGAAAATTGTTATGAAAATTGATATCGTTAGCAGCGCTTAGAAAGTTAGTCAGGTCGACTTCAGAAGAGACTGCCCAGCTCTGGTCACAGCTGCGTATTGTGCGCTCCAGTGTTCCACGAATTGTGCTGGGAATCCGGTTTAAATGCCAACCGACATCTTCACTTTTTAGCGATTTTGTAGCTAATCTAATCACATCGTTTGTGTCGTAACAAATGACAACGACAACTTTGTGGTTTTTGTAACTTGTTGTAGTTTGTTGTCTTCGTTGTTGTTGCTGTAATGCAATTGTGTTGTTTATTTTTTGTTTTTAGCAAATGGAATTGTTATCTGTTTATATTTTGCAGTAGTTTATCTGCGTGTCAGAACGTCACACGCACAAAACTTATTTGCATGGGCTCAGTCCCGTCGACTCGGCTGGCTGGCAAGTTTGTGTCTTAAGTCTTTCGTTTTGGCATTTGCAGTTTGTTGCAACTAACTGACATTTATTACATTTACATTTACATTGTACTTATTTATGTGTTTAAGCCAATTTCATTTATTAATTGCTGTTTTTTATCATTTTATCTTTTCAGAATTAAATCAGCAAATGCCAATGGTAAGCCAAAAACTTGTACTTTTAAGTATAAAGCGTAGTTTTTATGAATTTTTGAAAAGTTAAAGAGGTGCAGCCTTTTATTTATTTCTTTTATTTTTGCTCGAGCCGAACTTTCTAACCACAGCGACTGCGCTTCTTTTCTGCTTTCGGAAAAACTTTCATAAACGTATTAAAAACTGATTACTTTATAAAAATAAAATAAACTATATGAATGTGCTATGTTCACTTGTACATAAATTAAGCTTAAAACCAAGAATTGTGAAAATTCTCTACTAATCCTATCTACGTTTTCCTCAAAAAGTATCACCGCACAATGGTGCTAATAAAGTTCACAACGCCCTAAAATTGATGGGTAATATATAGTTATCATATATATAAATATTTCAATTTTTTTATTTATGGAGTTATAAAGTTTTTTTTTTAATCGCGTCCGAATTTCAAGTATATATAGTATACAATATTAATTTTAATTTTTTTTTTTTAACCCCCGACGCAAAAAGAGGGGTGTTATAAGTTTGACGTGTCTGTCTGTTTGTTTGTCTGTCTGTCTATGGCATCGTAGCTCCCGAACGCATGCAGTGATTTCAATTTAGTTTTTTTTGTATTAAAGGTGACTTATGTGCGAGTGTTGTTAGACATGTTTGATGAAAATCGGTTGAGCCGTTTAAAAGTTGTGGGGAGTAAAAGTGGGGAGAAAAACATCAACTTTGTCCGATTGGCTTAAAATTTGGTCCTATTGAAGCTGACGACGCCACTGATTCGAATCTGAGGTTATTTTTGCTCTATCTCTTCGCGTTTAGAAGTAATGACCATTTGAAGTTAAAAACATAAACTTTGTCCGATTGGCTTAAAATTTGGTCCTATTGTTGCTGACGACGCCACTGATTCGAATCTGAGGTTATTTTTGCTCTATCTCTTCTCGTTTAGAAGTTATGGCCATTTGAAGTTAAAAGCATCAACTTTGTCCGATTGGCCTAAAATTTGGTCCTATTGAAGCTGACGACGCCACTGATCCGAAAATGTGGTTATTTTTGCTCTATCTCTTCGCGTTTAGAAGTTATGGCCATTTTAAGCTAAAAATACAGCAAATCTATTAAATATGATAATGATGCTTGTCAACAAATTATGCCAATGGGCTTGCCAATCATTTAATGTCTGTCTGTCTGTCTGTCTATGGTATCATAACTCCCGAACGCATGCAGTGATTTCATTTTAGTTTTTTTGTATTAAAGGTGACTTATGTGCGAGTGTTCCTAGACATGTTTGATGAAAATCGGTTGAGCCGTTTAAAAGTTGTGGGGAGTGAAAGTGGGGAGATTAACTGAATGTCTGCAAATATACAGCTTTTTCAACTGTCGTCCTTTGCAACTTATGTGCTGTAACCGCCCAACATAAAATGATAGGAAACATTGTTCGTAAAACTTCATAAAACGCCATATATATTTCGTCTATCACAAGTCCACCAAAAACTTCTTGAGATATTTTTAATTCTTGTAAACGTAGATGAATACTTCAGTAAAACTTCATAAAACACCATCGATATTTCGTTTATAGCAAGCCACCAAAAACTTCTTGAGATATTTTTAGTTCTTGTAAACGTAGATGAATACTTCGTTAAACTTCATAAAACACCATATATATAGTTGATGAATATTTCGTAAAACTTCATAAAACACCATCGATATTTCGTCTATCACAAGTCCACCAAAAACGTGTTGAGATATTTTTAATTCTTGTAAACGTAGATGAATACTTCGTAAAATTTCATAAAACACCATCGATATTTCGTCTATAGCAAGCCACCAAAAACTTCTTGAGATATTTTTAGTTCTTGTAAACGTAGATGAATACTTCGTTAAACTTCATAAAACACCATATATATAGTTGATGAATATTTCGTAAAACTTCATAAAACACCATCGATATTTCGTCTATCACAAGTCCACCAAAAACTTCTTGAGATATTTTTAATTCTTGTAAACGTAGATGAATACTTCGTAAAACTTCATAAAACACCATCGATATTTCGTCTATAGCAAGCCACCAAAAACTTCTTGAGATATTTTTAGTTCTTGTAAACGTAGATGAATAACCTAACCTACCTATAAAAAGTATGAAATAAAAAATTAAATTAAAAATTTAAAAAACCCCCGAACTTAAGTAATTTTCATTTAAAAAGTAAAAAATAATAAAAGAAACTTAATGTTAAAGTACCTAAGAATCTATTAATAATTCTAAAAAATACGTCGCGTTGGGGGACCGCTCCTAACTAACAATTTAAATACAAATAGTCTAATTAAGCAACAAAGATTAACTAAAAACCAAATTTAGAAAATACTTCAAAACTTTCATAGAATTACTTCAAAAAATTTGCATGTAAGATACGACCGTCAACGACGTCTGCCCTCGCGTGTCCCCCAACGCGACGTATTTTTTAGAATTATTAATAGATTCTTAGGTACTTTAACACTAAGTTTCTTTTATTATTTTTTACTTTTTAAATGAAAATTACTTAAGTTCGGGGGTTTTTTAAATTTTTAATTTAATTTTTTTAAAGAATGATTTTTATGGGTAATTAAAAAGGGTGTTTTTTTAAGCGCGTCCGATTTAAAACTTAAAAAATACACATGAAAATAATGTAATTTTCCCTGGTTTTATTAGAAAGATAATTTTTTATTGTGTAAAAGAAGTTGATCTCTGGCATATAGCCACCATGCATATAATTTGCAAGCGCTTCCTGTCAGCCCAATTTTTAACCACACTTTCGAGAATTTAGCCCGTATTTCAATAATGCATCATTCAATGTTGGTTTTTGAAGAATACTTTTTGTGGGTAGTTATTCGAGCTTAATTTTTGACCACAAAATCAGAAGAACGGGGCGGACAGTTGGTGGGCCCATTTCTTAAAATAACCTTAAGTTTTCAGTATAGTTGCGGCTCTGTTGAAAACACAACCCTTCGACATCGATGTCATGTAAATTTAGAATCAAATATTCGCTTATCATCGCATTGTATCGATCGACATTGACGATAATACATTGCAAATCGATAGATTTGAATTTTCCTCTGCACTGGCTTCTACAACGCACCGTGCGGTTCTCATTCTAGTATCATGTCAGAAATAAGTTCGAACATGATAAAGAGCATGAGGATTAGCACGTTTTGATGGTCGATTATTCTGCCCATAAATTGTACGAAGATGTCTATAAGTTTTTACAACAGAACTGATTTGGATTAAAAATCTCAAAGATTTGAAGGCGTATATGCGGTGTAAATGATGAATGGTTAGCCCTTACTGAATAAAGTTACATTGATATTTGTCCAAATGACTACTGATTTCACAGATATCACTTTCGGAATTCCAGAACATATAAAATAAAGACCCTTTATATTTAAATACCAGAAATGTTGTAAAAGTTATACATTTCTGCTGTTTATTGTTTATAGTACATATTTATAATTTCGATGGATCGGTTCGTATTAGGTTTAAAAGACTTGGTTGAATAATAAGTTCTCGTATTTTAACGTATAGAGTAAAAAGAATACATCAATATGAAGCAAAAAAAAATATATATTCGAAAATGCTAGAATTATTGCACGAATTTTAAATTAAGCAGGGTCAATGACCATGCTGACCATTTTTTTGGCGTACTTGGCATGTAGATGGCGCCACCAGTAACAACACCTGTTCGTTTTAGCGCCAAAAATAAAAAGGGAATTTGCAACGAGTTACATAAGAAAGTAGATACACAAAATTAATAAAAAAAAAAAAACAAATTTAGCTATAATAAAGAAAGTGAAGGGCCACACAAATATGAGAGACCCTATCCATAATGATATTATCGCGCAAAAGGCGTCAAATAACATGTGTCAAAATTTGATTTAGCATTATTAAATTAATACATTATCTTAGTTTATACATTAATACAAAAAATTTCTGGTACTATAGCAATAAATAGTTGGACAAAAAGTAAAAAAAAAAATTTTTTTGGACTAATGATCATACTAAGAGATTAATTTAAAGTTAAGCCTTTTGACACACCGTGGTAAAAATAATTTAAGATGATTCGTTATTATTTATATTATAATATTTCTACTAAAATAAAATATGTGTTGTAACCACTAGCGCCATCTAGATGTTGATTGCCCAAACAAGAATAAAACCATTTGTTCTCAAACGCATGTGCTTCTTTTCTCAGAGCTTTTTACTGGTCTTAAACTGTAAAATATATTACTATTTATCTGTTATCGAAAAATAAAAAAATTTCGTCTTATGAATAAGTCTCAAAATTGGCATATGCAGCGCTACGAACTGCTTCAATATCGTTGCCATTGTTCTGCACATTTTGATAACTTCATATTTTTTATATTTTAATTTAATTAAAATATCGTGTGTACTTTATTATTATATTTATTGAGTATATAAGCTTTAACAACAATATTTATTATGATTAATGATTTCGCAATTGCAATTTTTTGTTGGGCAACACATCAAGCCTATAGCAATCCTGTGAACCCGGTATCAGTTATGTGTAAAGGATATAAAGCGGTTTTGATTTATTTATCATTCTTAGCCATTTTGTCCAAGAAACTATGGGTCTAAAATTAATTTCGGGTCTCCCTCTTTTTCAAAAGAGAATTTTTTTTTAAATATTCAAAAATCGACTTAGACCTTCTATTTACAGGGCCAAAAAAAGTTACTTTTAATTTTTTGAAAATTGAAATCGACGAATATTTAACTTTTTTATATTTTTCAAGTACTGGAACAAAGTTGCTTAAAATTACCTAAAGAATCAATATCGCTGAGAGACCCATAAAATTTTTTTGACACCATACAAATTATAGTTACCAATTCACAAAAAATTTTACGAGCTTTAGGCCATCATTAGAATTATAATCTCCAGCTTTGTCCAACTGCGATTAATATTTTTTTCTAAAGGCGGTAAGGTCTCTATTTATTCAAGATAACGCAGTTTGAATTCGACTATAAACTATAGGACCCTATTCTCTTCGAAAAGTTATTAATAGAGATTCCCATGCTGCATCTTATGGGCGCCTGACAAAAGACAGAGAATTTTTATATAAAGGCTGAAAGAGATTTCGGCCAAGTGAAATGGTCAACAAAGAAACAAACGCCTATTTGAGTGTCTAGAGCATATCTAGGTTTTAGTACTCATCTAGGGAGCTTAGGGCTTTAACAAGAACTTTCCACCGGACTCTATTTGGTGCAGTTTGCTTTGCTGTGTTCCTACTGATGTTGTGTAGAGACATTCGCTTAGTGTTGTAAGTCGCCAGGTTGCCTTTGGCCTTCCCACTCGTCTGCTTCCTTCGGGATTCCATTCCAAAGACATCTTGACGAAGCTGCTTCAGTCTTATCGAAGAGCATGGCCGATCCAACGCCACTTACACTGAGTGCAGTATAGTGCCAGTGTTCCGCGTTTGATATCCTGTTGGGCCAGAATATCCCGCATATCATCCTAAGGCACTTGTTGATGAATGAATGTAGTTTTGATATCATTCTCTGCGGGGTCAGCCACGTTTCGCTAACAAGATGGATTTGACGCTCGCATTGAAGATACTCAGCTCCTTCTGCTTATTTGCTGGTTTCTCCATATGCGGAATAAGCGTACAAACGCTGATCGCGCTTTGCTTAGACGATTCTCTTTATCCTCATCCACCTCGCCAATGATGGAAATTGTGGGGCCAAGGTATGAGAATCTATCGACAAAGTCGATAGTGTTCCCGCAGATGGTTATGCTACCTTGGCTGGTGTGGTTGAGACGCATCGCTTTGGGTTTGGATGCGTTTATCGAGAGTCCAACTTTGCCGGCAAGAATCTCGAGATCATTCACTTTGGCTTGGATATCACTAAGTTTATGAGAAATAAGTCGTATAAATGTCGTCAGAGTAATCCAGGTCTTCCAAATGACGGATGAGACTCCACGTAATCCTACGCCTAGACCTGCATACATCTCTCATAACCTCGTCAACTACTATTTTGAATAGTAGTCGTGATAGGGAGCAACCTTGCCTAACACCAGTGTTTGTTTGAAAGGTACATATCAGGAAGGAACCAAAATTGTCAACCTATGGATTGAGCGCTATTTACAATTTTTTTTTGGTGGGTTTTCTCAAGTGCGCGTAGTTAGATAGATAAGTTTATGGGGTAACAATCAATAGAAGAAGTAGTTAATTGAAATCCGAGAAATTGCCAATTCGTGAAGATGTGTCATACAGCTGACTAATTTTGCATTTTAAAAAAAAGCAGACTAATCACTTATTGATCACTGACTTATTAAACTACCCTCGCACGCTTTGATCAATTAAACCATTTCCTGTCTAGCAATATACTATATAGTACCCATGATTGTTATTGATTGCTGCTACTGTTAGACATTCTTAATTAACAGATTCTTTTTGGGATTGCTTTCAACCGTTTTTAATTGCATAATTTTTGCATTGCATGCAACTCACAACTTGCAACAACAAACAAATCCCCATTCTCATTCTCAGACATTTCCGCCAAGTTGCCAACAGTTGAAGAGAGTGCAGCAAATTGTTGCAGAAGTGGCAACATTTTAATTTGTTTCTGTTTGGAGAAGAGTACAAAACAAATTTTGATGATGCATGAACTTCACGTTCGTGCAACAAATCTCTGATGTGGCCAAAATGTATATGCAGCCAGCCAGCCAACTGTTGCACATGCGCACAAAGCGCTCGTACGTGCCCCAAACTGCTGCTAGCTGCTCCTGGCCAGGCCAAAGAAAATTTGTCGACAAATTAAGCCCAACAATTGTCTGGGGCTGAGTTTTCCCTTGAATTTGTTTTAGTTTCGTTGTCAAACACGTTTGAAAATCGTGCATAAAACTTTTTTGATTTAGTTGCTTTTGGGTTCTTGTTGCCAGTAGGCGAATTATTGACAAACGAGCGACAGGCCCAACAATTACCGGATTCTTTGTACCAAAGTTTTGCACGTCTGCTGGGACCCTTTTGGCGAACTCTCTCTTTTCATTTGGCGCCAATTTCACTGCCGTCCGCCAAGACAACGACATGGCGGACAAATTGTTGACAGTATTTAATGTCACAGCAGCCAATTAGCCGAATCCCAAGGAAATTGTTTTAGCATTTTTTTTATTTTGTATTTTTCAATTTCGTATGTTTTTCCAACGCTTTTTGACAAAAGTTTTGGTTTTTATGTGTTTTTTTGCCGGCTGTTTTTTTTTTGGTGGTCTGCCAATGCAGCTTATCCCAACCCATCCACGACGTTGTCCGCTACGCAGCTATAAGCATGTTGCATGTTGCAAGCACTGCCGAAAAAAAAAGTGGGCGCAACCATTAAAAATAAAATAACAGCAGTTACAAATCGTTAAACTGTCAGCAGCTGCTAAAGCGCGTGATTATGTCGCCGCCGACGCCGTCAACAATGCACTCCCCAGTCTGAGTCCCAGTCCCCAGTCACCATATGGAGGTGCCCATTGAAAAAATCGTATAAAACCAAGTAGGCGGTCATTTGAGTTGGCATCAACAAGCGCCAGTGGTAAACAATTTAAGAGGTCGGTGGGAAAAACATTTTGTGTCTACTCCAAAAATATATAGTCGATGCTACATGAGGAAAAACTGCATACTATATAGTTTCAAATTTGATTCAAAAATTTTAATTAGTTTCGAAAAGTATCATAAAATATTAAGACTATTGTGAACTTATGGAAAGGATAAAATCTTATTCGTTTTCTCAAAACTTCACTTTTTCGATACCTTCTATATTTTGCTCATTTCTAATTACTTATTTCGATAAATTATCAAACTTCTTTTAATATTTTCGATAACATGAAGTAAAATTGCATATAATTTTTTTAAACTATCTTAATTTGTTTTAAAACAAAATCATGAAAAATTAACGCATTAGGTAGGTAGGTTAATGCGGCAGTTGGGCCACTAAGTCAGTTAGACCAAGCTCTGGCCCTTTGAAATACCGATAATGGGAGTAAGCGATAAGGATGTAAAATAGACAAAAAAAATTAGGAAAATAGGAAAAGTGAAAAGTGCAGGACCACGCTTAATGTGGGATTCGAATCCACAATAATAATTTTGAAATTATCGAAAGGATTAAGACTTATTGGTTTTAGTTTTTGCATTCTCCGAACTTTATATTTTTTTGCCGATAACTTCTTATATTCTGCTTACTCATTTCGATAAATTATCATATGTCTCTTAATGTTTCATCTAAACTTTATAAATATCCTCATATTTCCTTTGCTCTTAGATTGTAAGCAAAAATTCGTGTTTACAATGCCATTGATTCCCTCAATATCTTTATTATTGGAATTAACAACGATTAGCAGGGAATATTTTTTTTGCTAAACTTCAACCCACTCACATATATCATTCATTGATATGGCAATTTCTTTGTAAATAAAAAAATAACTTAAAAATTCTTTTTTATATTAAAAAATATTTCATAAAATTTATTAAAAAAAAGTCTAACTTGAAATTCGCATAAATATAATTTAACAATATCAAAGACTGGTTGGTAGTCGCACCCAAACTACGTGACCCAATTTTTAAAAGTTTAAAATATTCCGCACCCCCTCAATGACCAACCGTAGTATCTGCGAAGAGGTCATCTGAAACACCCCTATGGGAGCTATATACATAATGTATCCCCGATATCAAAAAAAATAAAATAAACTTGAATCCTATGGAATATTAATATGAAAGTTAGGTTGCTGTAGCTCTTACCATCTCTGGAGATTTAGGCGTTCATACGGACAGACAAACGGACAGGCGGACATCGGTATATCGATCTAGGCACTCTGATCATATTTTAGGTAACTTTGGGCAGGTGTCCGACGTCTCCTTCTTTATTTTACATACATTTTCGGGTTGCACGAACTAACTATACCCTATGTAACTTTCGGTACAGGGCATAAAAAGGTCGAAATATTTTATGAAGCCAATAAGTACCCAAAAAAAAGGTCAACTAGTTTTGAAATTATTACGAATAAAAAAAGTTATTTCCCTAAAGAATATTATTTACTAGTGACATATCGGCTAAGAACCAGAAGAAGATCTTGTTTCTAACGTGAGTTTCTGAAGTACATGCTCATTTATAATATGTAATAATCTTGGGAGTGCTGCGACTAATTCTAGAGTTTCTCAATTATTCTAATATCTGAAACAAACTTAATTACTTGGGCTGGGTGTTGTAGGGTTACATCATTCATGCGCTCTACATAGGGATATCCTTTTCTTGGCTAGAGCGTCACACTTTAAAGGAACGTGTTGGGAAGTGTTTTACCCAGTTTCACAAGACTTTAATGGATTCGTAATCCCAATATAAATTTTTGATTAGCTTAGTTAATATGTTTAGAGTATGCCTGGATTAGATAGTTTATGGGTCCAATGTGATACCTAATTTATAAGAAAAAAAAAGCATGGAAGAGTTGTTTGGGAGTGGTAGGACGTTAATGCCATGGGAACTAGAAAGGTTGGGTTGCAAATCTACGGAAGCTCTCTCATGAATAATTTTGAAGAATGAATGAAAGTGACCAGATCCACTATGGGTGATTTGCTAGAGAGTGCAGATCTTTAAAAAGTTTTCCAAAAGTCAGCTACATTTCCTAAGAAGTGCTATGCACTTGGATACTTTCTATCTTCTCCGCCAAAGTTACTCAGGTATCTGGTCAGTATCCTAGGGGTGGTACTCTTGTTCAATTGGAAAATTTGTTTAAACCTATTCAACTTACAGAAACCTAGTGGTTGCTTGGCTTTCAGTACTGCCTGTTTTTATTCTCGATTTTGTCTTTTCTCTTAACATTTGTTTTGGTGATGTATCTGCTAATGCCATAGAGAGGTTCAAGCTCCATTATTGGTTTCACAGCAGCACTTCATCAGCTGATTCCTTCCTGCGAATGTTCTTGTGTTGTTAATTCTAGTTTTGAAAAAGTATTTCTACTAAAAAATTAGTTATTTATAGAATAATCGGAAAGTATAATTTATAAATGATACCCTATACCTTGAGGTATAATCTTTTTAGTATAATCGGGAAGAATATTTAAGAACAGATATTTATACTGCGTACCTTAAGGTAAACAAGATATAATAAATTTGTGTTAAAATGTATATACCATAGAGAAGGAGATATCGGAGACCTCATAGGAGCTACTTTAAGTATAATAAGGATTACGAACAGAGTCGATTTGTGGTGTAGGATCGCAAAGTAATAGGTCAGAATTTCTGTAACGCAAGCACTCCGAAAGAGGCCCGTCGGGTCAGCTGCGCGTGGTACTCTCTTTTCCAAGAAAATAAACACCTACATTTTATACGAGTATACGAGTGTCTTAAGGTGTCATGGGAGGTGCCCGCGAGCCATCAGCTTCAAAGATTATTAAATATAAGTTTGAAGTTGAGGTGCTCCTGAATAAACATTGTTCTGGTTGATACTGAGTTGGGTATATCCTTCGACTGCAAATAATAACATGTGCCACATTGCGCTCCAAATATAGATACTCTTCCAGCAAATCCTATTAAGCTCTTAACATTTTCTCATTACATCGCTTGCCTATCTAATCAAAAAAAGCATTCTATTACGAAAACTACATGAGTTCATTAAATCGGCTGGCTCAAAATTGATTTTCACAATCCCAGACGATTTGTTTGCTCGTGTGTTTACCTTTCACTCTCATTACTGCAATGAACCCCCAACAAATTGCAGCATTCACTTACCAGATTTCTGAGCCATATTGGCGATCCAACTAATTAGCCAAATGCATACGCAACTCTGGCTCTTGGCCAACTCAGCAAGTTATGCACATGCATAATTTAGTCATTTCGGTTACACTAAAGTGCTGCATCTATATACATAGAGTATATATATACTAGATAGTATATACTATGTGTGCATGTTTTATGTTTATGATTTACGTACTATGACGCGTGTGAATGGTGCATAGTTGGCTTTTGGTCATAGCTCCAGAGGAATGGATATGGTGAATATGGCGATTATTACCCAAACCTTATCGTCTGTAGCAGCTCATATACAAGCATTCTGTGCATGTCACAAAAAACCGCTGACTGCAGCGGAGACTGGGACTCGACTGGAGCTGGACCTGGGTCTAAGATTGTCTGTGCTCTGCCTGAGCACAGCTCGCCCAAGCGGCCAACTTGCTTAGTTGGCATTAATGGCTGTTTTTTGACCGTGTTAACGATGTTGCTACTGGCACCAACAAGCTGCAAGCGATCCAACAAATTCAAAAATATCTACACTAGACTAATGGAACACTGTGCAACGAACACTCTATGAACGAACCGAACCACGGTGCACTTACGCTTTTTGAGCTGACTTTGGTGTTGCTTTTGTTGTTGTTGTTGTTGTTACTAAAGTGCAACCAAAGTTGCTGCTGTGTTGTTGTTGCTGTTGTTCTTGTTGTTGTTGCTGCCTTATCTGCCAAAGCTTATCTCTTGCCTATGGCTAAAGTAAGAAGGCAAACGCTGCAACAACAACAACAACAACCACAACGTCGACTGCAAAATTTTGTTAACAAAATTTTTCACAGCAGCTGAGTTGCAGCCAATTTTTAAAAGCTTGTTTAAAATACACTAAAAAAGAGGCATGTTCACTGTTTGATGATTTTTGTAAATCACAAAATAAATATAGTTATTAGATCCGACTGTTTTATGTTTCGACTCGTTTTGAAAAGTCATAACGTTTGTATTCCGGTAAAAGATTGTAAATGATCTTCTAGATTTCAATTGAGTTCAAATTTTGAATTGTTTTAATTTTTTTTTAATAAGTTTTTATTTTATACAGTAATATTTAATACCCGATTTCGACTCGTTTTGAAATTTCATAAAGTATGCATTCCGATAAATGATCTACTAGATTTTGATTGAGTTTTATTGTTTTCATTTAATTTTTTTTTAAAGATGTTTATTTATTTTAGACAGTATAATTTATTTAATATTATAACCATTAGTTAGAAAATTTATTATTTACTGACCTCGATGGACACTCAAACTTTGACATATAAAATTTATATTTTTAAAACAACGCAACTCTTTACGTACGAAATCCAGAACACCTTTCATTTCGATTCGACACTTTTATTCGGAATAGAAGTCGGAAACACGCCTGACTAACTTCTACATAAAAGCCATCACATTCGTTATTTTTTTGTAGTACTGCTGAATGCACAAGTTTATCGATAAATCGATTTTTCAATGAAAATCGCTGTAAGATTTTCAAAAAAAAATGGCTTACTTTATCGCAAATTATCTATCTGAATAAGAAATTCAAAACTCCCTCTAATGATTTTTTTCAAATCGATTGAGTCAAAAAAATAATCAAAAACAATCAATTTAAATGCCTTAAGGAAAAATTTTACAAAAATAATTTTTACTTTTTATGCAATTGTAGCTAAACTGGCTTTATTTTGAATCATAGTTGACAATAAAGCTCTTTAACAAAAACAAATTTTCTGCCAACACTTTTTTATTAAAAAAATTAAATAAAGTTTTTAAGTAGTTTTTTTTAAGTATGTTCCATATAATATGTCAAGGTCACTGTATCCTTTCTTTTTATGCGCGATAAAAATAATCAAATCGATTTTAAAAATAAAAAATTTCTTACATTACAGATAATACATTTTTTTTTAGAATCGATTTGACTCTTATTTATACTACTTTAAAAAGGAATAAAAAGACAGGTTAAAAAAATGCCCATAAATATTAAACTTAGTTTTCATAAATTTTCTAATGAAAATGTATCGGGGTTTAATAATCAAAGAAATTCAAAATGTCTTACATTGCCAAAAAGATTTTTTAAAATTTTTTTTTGGTTATGGCACCCCGAAAATATTTTTGAAAATTAAAAAATCCTATATCAAGCTATACTAATTTTAAATATTTATGGCACCTACAAATTAGTATATTTTTTATAGTGTGTTAACGATAAGTACAAATTTTATTAAATATGAAAATAAAATATTACTATTTTTCGCTTAGAAAAAAAATAATCTTTCTATTGTTTTTAATATATATTTTTTATTTCTTATGTATAATTTAATAAAAAGGATTCAAAGCACAGTTTAAAAAAATGCTGATTAGCATGTTTATGGAATAGAACTAAAAAAAAGAGATATTTTTTTTTTATTCTTGCTCAAATATTTTTTTTAATTATGTTTCTGGTTACAAAACTAACAAAAAACGTGTTTTACAGAGCAGAAACTTTGCTAAAGAAATTCCTTTAAAAATAATTTCATTTTAAAATTGAGGTAAATAAAAAAATGTAATTGAATTTAAATAAAAAGTAAAAACACCTTTTTTTAAACGCAAATACTAAAATTGATCGAACAAATTTTTATTTGACCTATGAAATAGTTGTCATTAACCATTTAACTTTAATTTTATTTATCCGATTGATGAGTAAAAAAACAACAGCAAAGAAATATAGAAATTATTAAATTTTTTAAATCGTTTAATTAAACTATTTTTTTTTTTAATTTTAAAATTTAATTGCTTAAAAATTTTTCGTTTTAACTTAACAAAATATCTATTCTTACTGCTGGCGCCATCTAGCGTTAACTTCCAAAAAATATGGGCAGCACTGTTTGCTTACAAAGCTGGCTCTCAAAATTTTTCAAAACATTTTTTTATGAATTTTTTTATCTCGGCCTTTGAGTGCTTTTAGGTGATCAAAAACCCAAAAGTTATTTGAATTTAATTAAAATTTTACTGAGTCAACATTTTTTAGGACAGCTTTTTTTTATAGTCTACTCGATATTTTCATACAAATCTTACTGCATTACGTGATTTTTTTTTAGCTTCGTAAAAAAACTAGAAAAATTTTTTTTTTACTTTTTGAAATTTTTTATTATTATTATTAACTTCAATTTTAAAACTAATCAACATTTTTGGGGTTACAATTTTCGTATTTTTATATGATTTTTTATATTTCAAAATGGCGGAACAATAATGGCCGCCAAAGCCACCTAAGTACATAATTTAATTACTGTTTTATAATCTTATTCACAGAAAATCATTTTTTCAATCCCTATTCAGATATTTTTGTCATAGCTAATTATAAGTATCTTATTATTTTTTTTTTTTTTAAATTTCGAAATGGCGAGATATGTTCGAGTTGGATATGCAAATATAGGTTTTTGGAGTCGCTAATCACGAATATGGGATTAAAATTTCAAAATGACGGACATAAGAATAATTTTTTTAGGTTTTCTGAGGCCATTTTATATATGTCAAAAGTTGTAGGCGCTATTGAGATATTTTTGTCGTAGCTAATAATAAGTATCTTATTATTTTTTAAAAATTTCAAAATGGCGGAACTAAGATATGTTCGAGTTGGGTATGGTATAGGTTTCAAAATGACGGAATTAAGATTATTTTTTTTAGATTTTCTAAAGCCATTTTATGTCAAAAGTTTTAAGCGCAACCTAAAAAATGGACAGAATAAGTATCTTATTATTTCTTTAAAATTTCAAAATGGCGGACCAAATATATGTTCATCACGAATTTGGGGCTAAAATTTCAAAACGATGGACCTAAAAAGATTTTTTAGGTTTTCGGTGGTCAGCTTAGGTTTAAAATTTTAAGCCCAAGAACGCGGATTTATCTTAAGAATGGAAGTTTGAGGAGGGTGTGGCTAGTTTGACAGGGAATCACCGTAATTTTTATTATGAAATATATAAATCCTTTATATGTACACAATTTTGCAATAATGAATAAATCTTTAAACCAATTTAAAATTCTGTTAACTAATACTAAAGTGTATTTAAAATTTTGCTACCAAAGCTTATTTTTGTAGTTTTAAACAATTTTTTTTTTTCGTATTTTACTTTTTGGCCGGCACATGAAAATATTAACTACTATCGGCATTCAGCGTCTCAAACGTGTCTCGTGTCTTTGTAACTGCAACTAAACTTGATTTTTCAAATCGAATTTAAATATGTGTTTTGTGTCTGGCGGGGTTTTATTTATTTATTTTGTATTTTTATTTTTTTGGCCAAAAACAAGTCGACACAAACAGTAGCGCTAAATGGCAAATATGACATGTGTAATGAAGTCTTAATAGTAACGATAGTTGTGGACAGGCTGGCTCTATCTCTGTCAGAGTTGGCTTTGCTCATGGTAAATGTCATATTAAAAGCATTTATCGCATGGCGATCTTTATAATTAACGTTACGCATACGACATGTTGGCAATGCAAGCAATTTCTTAATAATGTTAACTAGTTTAAACTTAATTAAATTAGCCAGTTATGGAAATTCCTTGTAGCAATAATAATTGCAATTGGTCAAGAGTGTTATAACCAACTGGTCAACTGGTAGCCCCCTTTGGCATTTCGCCCAGGCAAAAACCTAGGCATTTTGTTACCAACTACATCGTACCATTTGACAGCCATTTAATTTACGCTTTGTTTGTATTTTGCTTATTTGTTTGTTCCGTTTGTCCAGCGTGTCACAATGTAGTGAATGTTTGATTTACGGCACGATTATGCCCCGAAATGTCATAGAATTTCCAAGACCAATATGTGCTGCACATGCGCCGATTTACGATTTACGATTTAAACACTGGGTCACATACCAAAGCAACTATTCACACTTGGTTTTTGTTTGTTTTGCTCTCTTCCTTCCACTTAGCTGGTCGACCGCAGCCGTGGTGGTGTCGCAACAATCGTAATGGTGGCCAGAATCGTTCGCCAATCTCGATCAAGCACTCGGCGGATAGTATACGTCGACCTACAAGCAATTCGGGTGTCTGGACTTGGCTTGGCGGCAGTAGACGTTCATCGGCGGGACCCGATCAAATTGGACCACCCTCCACCTCACCGGCAGAGAATCATTATACGCATATGGACGATGCTTATAGTCCGGTTGGCGTAAGTGAAGCGCTCTATGCCGAATTGGATAGGGAGTCGGTGCGCAGCGCAAATCCCTCATATCAAAATACTGCTTATAGTCAGTGTGGAGAGGTAAGTTGAAGTATTTAATTATTAAATATTAGTTGAAATATCCAAGAATCATAGAATCCATTTTTTTGGTTTTGTGAAAATATTTCCTTAAATGTATTCCAAATCCGGTTGCATTTTTATATAACACTTTATATGACTTTGAGACGGGAGCGGATCTAGAATTTGATCATGGGGGGTTCTTCACTTCGAAGAGTATATGTCGGCGCTTGTAAAAGACTTTCAATCAATTTTACGTACCTTTAGGGAGATCCGTACCCGAAAGCCACCCCGTGAATCCGCCACTGCTTTGAAGCAGGTGCGGATCAAGGATTTGATTTTAGGGGGTCTTCACTTCGAAGAGTATGTATCTGTGTTTGAAAAAGACTTTAAATCAATTTTTGGTACTTTTAGGGGGATCCGTAATCGAAAACCACCCCATGGATCCGACACTGCTTTGAGGCAGGTGCGAACTTAGGATTGGATCTTGGAAGAGCTCTTCACTTCGAAGAGTATGTGTCTGAGTTGGAAAAAGAGTTTCAATCAATTTTTTCGTACTTTTAGGGGGATCCGTAATCGTAATCCACCCCGTGAATCCGCCACTGCTTTGAGGCAGGTGCGGATATAGGATTTGATATTGGGAAGGTTCTTCACTTCGCTGAGTATGTGCCTGAGTTTGAAAAAGCGTTTCAATCAATTTTTCGTACTTTTAAGGGGATCCGTAATCGTAAGCCACCCCGTGAATCCGCCACTGCTTTGAAGCAGGTGCGGATATAGGAATTGATCTTAGGGAGGTTCTTTACTACGAAGAGTGTGTGTCTGAGTTTGTAAAATCCTTTCAATCCATTTTTCGTACTTTTAGGGGGGTCGGGACCCGAAAACGCACGTGGATTCGCCACCGCTTTGACGTTACTGAATCCGAATCCGAGAGACAAAAACCCAATTACGTCAGAGAGATGGCCAGAAATGTAACTCGTCTCCTGGCGTTCTTTAAGGTTATATATATTAGACCCCTAAGTGACATAGTCTGATTTCTGAATGAAGAGAGCTTTGAAGTATCTTTCGATCTCGAGTAGCTCGATCCAACAACTTTTAATATAATATATTAAAATTATATATTATTGTAAAAAAAAATGTTTTCCTTCAGTGCCGCTGATCTGATCGCCGTATCGATAAAGCGATATGCCCTTATCCAAACTGTAGTCAGAAAATCCGGGACAGGGGGAGAATGTACCGACCCCTCTAGTACCTATTACCTTTAGCTTGAATCATGACGTAATAAGTAATAAGACCTGGTAAACTCCGGGCCTGGAGGATGTCCCCCTTTTACACACATCCCTCTTCAGACCTACCTCTTCAGACCCCTACCTCTTCAGACCCCTACCTCTTTAGACCCCTACCTCTTCAGACCCCTACCTTTTATCGTGACTCATTTAAAGATACTTTGCCGGTTACGCGTAGGTACGTAGGTCAAAAGCTTGAAATAATTAACTGTTATAACTTCCTGGCTAAGTTTCTTAGATTCCAGCCGATTTAATCGCCTTATCAATAAAGCGATATACTCTTATGAGGGACGTAGTCAGAAAATCCAGGACCGGGGGGAGAATGGACCGACCCCACTATTACCTATTACTTTTAGCTTGAATCACAACGTTACGAGACAGTAATAAGACCGGGCCCTTGAGTAAACCCCGGGCCTGGAGGAAGTTCGCCCTTTCCACAAGAGAGCTTCAGGCCTGCCTCTTATCGTGACTCATACATAGATACTTTGGCGGTTACGCGTAGGTACATAGGTCAAAAGCTTGAAATAATTAACTCTTATAGCTTCCTGGCTAAGTTTCTTAAATTCCAGCCGATCTAATCGGCGTATCAATAAAGCGATAATCCAGGACCGGGGGGAGAATGTACCGACCCTTCTATTACCTATTACTTTAAGCATGAATGACGACGTTACGAGATAGTAATAAGACCGGCCCGGAGGAAGTCCGCCCTTTCCACAAGAGAGCTTCAGATCTGCCTCTTATCGTGACTCAGGGAGCCTATGAGATAGATCCTTTGGCGGTTACGCGAAGGTACATAGGTAAAAAGCTTGAAAAAATTAACTCTTCAAGCTTACTGGCTAAGTTGCTTAGATTCCGGCCGATCTGATGGCCGTATCAATAAAGCGATATACCGAGGGAAAACGTACCGAGAGAAAATTAACTCCTATAACTTCCTGGCTAAGTTGCTTAGTTTCCAAGGAAAAATTAACTTATATTATATTGATCAGCTCATACACCTTTTAATTAACTCTTCACTCTCTACTCCACAGAAATACAATTTCCAGGCACATGAACAGGACATTCCCATGGTCGTTTCGTCTGCGCCCAGCAGCGCCTACTACTCGGATCTGTCGGTAACAGCCATGCCCGGTGGAGCGAGTGGCAGCAATCAGGGAGCCTATGAGATTGTGGGCTTGAATGTTATGTCCCAGCCTTTGCCCAACTGGGAGCATCATGGTGGCAATGCTGGAATGGGTGCACCCGGCGGCACTCCTGGCATATGCGTAAGCAGTCTGACTGCGGGCGGAGATGCGACGCAGCGACGCATGCCCAGATTGGCGGCCATTAATGAGACAAGCACGACAACCGTGCCCTCGGACTATGTCTGAGAGAGTCTAGGAAAAAAGTCTTTAAGATATTTGCTAATTTAATATTTTAAGAGAATGTTTTTTTGGTGTGTAACTTTTAAAAAGTGAAGAAGAAGATAATTGCATTGTGAAATGTTCAGCGAGCTTAATATGTTAAAACAATATACATACATACGTACATGAATGAAGTTTATTTATATATATATACACACACACATATACGTTTAATCTATGAATGATTTATATACTTGTACTTAGAATATATAGCTAGTATATAGGCTATTTGTGTCTTTGATTTATATACTATTTATTTGAATATGCATGTCTGAATTGTAATATATGATGATTATGATTAAGCTAAAGTTTTACATAATGAATGCATATTATTGTATGTACAAGTATGTATGTATTTTATGTATTATAGTGCTAGTTTTTAAAGGTCTATAGTGTTAGTACAACGATTTAATCGTGGGTGATATTTAGCCTAAATATGCTATACATACGATTCTTATGTTCTATGTACTTTAACATTTTCTAAAAATGTAAAAACAAAACCCATTCAAAAAAAACATTATTTTTGGGTATATTTAGTACGATAAAAAAGAAATAAATACATTTCAGTTTCAAATTCAGTGTAAGCCAGAGACAGCATTAAATCTTTCAGGCCACATTTTTACTTGCACCCACAAAAAATCCAAAAAAAAAAAAACTATGCTCAATTATGGGTCTTTATAAAGCAAACAAAAGAAATTACATATTTACACAACAAATTCATTAAAAAACAAAATAAATCTTAAGCTTACAAAAACAAAAAGTATCTATGACAGTAACATAAAACAAAAAACGTATTTACAACGATTTTAATGCAAAAATTTCACATACACAAATACAAATATTGAACTATTTACGAGCATTTAGCAAATACACACAAATTTATTTACAAGGCAATAAATGCAAAGGGTTATAACTCGTACCATAGAAATCACTCCAAGTAGCTCATCCATATCATTTAAACAAAAAAAAAGCATTAATTCAATATTGCTCTAAATACTTATACTATAAACTACTTACTATATATTTATATTCTAAACTTATAAACTGATTTTTCAAGCATGTCATTAGCAAGCATATTTAAGTTTTAGCAGTATCAGCAAGCGGAGTAATTTAATTTTTGTACATTTTGTTTTAGTTTAACTATGATTAAAGCTATATACATTCTGAATCCCAAATTTAATTGTTTTGCTTTTATTCTAAAGTGGCTTTTAGGGGTATTTTTAGAGCAACTTTTAAAGGCTCTGGCTGGTAAGGCAACAAAGAAGTGAATCAATTCGTTTAAGAGACACAAAAAAATATTTTTCACAAAATTTCAGTTCTTAAAATTAACTACCTTCTTTAAAAATCACTTCTTTATTAATCACTTTTATAAATTGTGCTAAAACTTGACTT
>JBAMAX010001153.1:0-97096 GCA_037043745.1 Chymomyza amoena
TGAAGCAAAAAGCTTAAAAACCAATATGGATGGTGGAGTCGTCTCTGGCGCTGATGACGCCGCAGCCGTAG
Organism: Chymomyza amoena; assembly: GCA_037043745.1. Taxonomy (NCBI): domain Eukaryota; kingdom Metazoa; phylum Arthropoda; class Insecta; order Diptera; family Drosophilidae; genus Chymomyza; species Chymomyza amoena. The sequence continues at coordinate 72 of JBAMAX010001153.1, forward strand.
CTGGCAACAAGATTGTGATTGACATTAATTGCCAACGAGCAGGCCAAGATGAGCGGCGTCGTTCACATGACGTAGATGATGATGATGATGATGCTGCTGGTGATGTGGTTCTAATGACGCGCCAACCGACCGAGTGCACTCAAAACAGTGCAACAGTTTTTTTTTTTGTGTAGACTGCAATTGCTTATTTTATAATTAAGCAATATTTTTGCTTAATTAAAAAAAAGAGGCAAGAATCCAAAAACTGAGCAAAATTAATTTGACAAGCGCATGCGACAAGTGTGGCAAGTGCTGGCCAAGATTTATGAAGGTTGTCAGGTTGCAAGCACATGTGGCAATATCATGAGAAATATCAGACATGAGTTGCCATTATAATATCTGTGCACTGCTTTATAATTACACTTGGTTGAGTTTTTGGCCTCATATTATATAAATATAAATCAACGCATTAGTTGGTGCTAAAAAGAAAAACTTTGCCGCTATGAAAAATATTCCACGCCTCTCACGTTTTGCACACTGCCAACCACAGCCACGCCCCACTTGAAAAACTCAAAGCGATTTTCATAGTTTTTTTTTTTAGTTTAGTTTGCGCTCGTATGAAAAGAAGTTTTGGCGACGATAATAAAATCCCATTTAAGTTTGACGATAAGTTTTGACCATTAGTTGCGTTTATTTTTGCAGACCAAGTCCAAGTCCCAGCCTAAGAACAGACCAAAGCCCACTCTGTCATAGCCAAGTTAAATGCTTTGAGTGGTTTTTCTTTTTTTACCAACATCATTTTTTTTCTGGCTGTTTTGGCAGTTTGCGTGGAAGTTATGAGCCAACTGCGACCCATTTCAATTGATAAGCGCAGTTTGTGTGCATTCAGCGGCCGTAGGCGTGCAAATGGGTTCGAAACTTGGCTAAGGATTCTTGGACTCGTTAGTGGAAGGAAGAGCTCTGATTTCGATCGTCTGTTTTTGATAAATGCGCGCAAAGTGTTTAAAAGAATTAGTTGGATAGAGATTTGGCGAAATAGTGGAAGAAATAGTTTTGGACCAAGTCTTAAGATAAAGTTTTAATACGGACGATAAATTTGAAAACTACTCGCTAGCGTAATAAGACTATAAATACTCGAATATAGTAGAATACTTTTTAAACAGATTACAAAGTTATTTGTCTCATATTAATGGCTAAATTGTCGCACTATAAGTTATGTATGTACTAAAATGTATATTATATTCTAGGTATGCACAGTGGCATATGAATTATACGAACATTAAAGAACCATAATTTCGGCAATAGCTGGAATTGGCAAACATTTTAAATTGCATTTGCTGATCTATTAATTAAGTTTAATAAAGTTGCTAAATTGTATTTAGAAATAATTGATGAAAATTTTATAAGTATAGAAACCAAAATAGTCAATGAAAGAGTTTATTTTATATATAAAATTTTCGATGCGACTTTTTAATCAGAATTTTTTATCAATAAATTATCTATGTTATGTTATTCGAAATTCAAAAGTCAGCCCAATTTTGTATCCTAGCATCTCTTTTTTAGGCATTTACTATGATTAGAATTTCAAAATCCTGTCTAGCTCTATACTTATAGAGTTTTTTAGTTAATATTATATATGGCATGAAATACCTTTGGGCACTGTACTATGAATGAATGCAATCAAACGAGCTCTCTTACTTACCTGATCATCCTCTTTTTTTGATTAATATAAAGTTGGCTCTATGTTCCATTCCAAAAAAAGGATTTATTAGGATTATTATAGTTCTTCAATAAAATAATCTACTGATTTAGTAAAACAAACTGCTTGCATTTTATCAAAGAACGCGAATAATCGAACGGGCCGTTTAAAATCGGTTCATGCCGACTTCAATGTACCCTGTAATGTTACTTATGTTCACAGCACACTTTAACGCATTGTAAAAGAAGCTTTGGATTTGTATACTTTTTATTGTTTGTGTATAAAATCTCTACCAGAAATGAATGAAAAATAAACTTAACAGATTTTTTATATGATACTCTACGAAAGTTTTGATATACATTTTGGCGGTAGTCGCTTTTTAGAAACAAATTTAGAAATAGGTATGTATTTTGTAGTGGAACATTTCTATATGCCTTAAAGCTATAAGCGGTCCATAAAACACGAAAATCTTTTAAAAGGGTTTGGCAATGGACTCTGGAGATTTACCTCTTAAAAACCAAAATAAGTGTCTGAAATTTTGCATAGAAAATTCTTCGTATTTATAGACTGTATAATGTTCCAAATCGCCTTACTTTTGCGAATAATTTTTTATAATATGGTTGTCATGTGATATTTTAATATTTTTGTTTTTTTGATATTTTACTTACAATTTGTCTTTATTTGACACTAAGTAAATTTACTAAATAATAATAATAATAAAATATTTGTATAATAGCAAGTTTCCAATATTTTCACGTGTAGTGTATAAGTTTGACTGTGTCAATTTTAGCCGTATTTTAATATTTAACTAAACATAGTTTTACATATCCATGACAGTTACATTAGCTTTTCCACAAACATATTTAAAATATATTTTCCTGTAGATTTTGTTATCAATATTTGTTGTTTTTAAATGAAATTCTCGACTGATTTGAACACAATTTTCATCTATGGGTAGTGACCAGACAAAAAGCATGAAATGTTTAGTTTAAAATATGTAAGAGTGAGCAACTAAGTCCTAGTGAATTTAGGCCAAAATTCAAACCAAAAAAATAAGCATATCACAGAACTTGACCCGATAAAAACAGACGAACTTTGTTTTGGTTTCAGTTTTGCGTGGTACTAATATTTTAATTTTACTTTTTACATACACTTTTTTAAGCACACAACATTGTTTTGCAATTAATCAACATGCTCGTTTACGCTTCGGTTACAGGGTATAAAGAACGCACTTCTTACTCCCACTTTAAAGACGATAACGGATAAAAACGCAAAACAGTCGCGCCGTTCGCACTTATTGGCATTAATACGTAAACGAAAAATGGGCACAAAAAGATAAGAAAGAGAGCGATCTCGGTTCCTCGCGCGCACACACACAAGCGCGCATTTGCAGCTATGACGCTCACTGCACATAAAAAAAACCGTTTGCACTTATTGGCTTTGATTTCAATAGGATTACAAAAAAAGCAAAGAGAGCAATCTTGGCTACTCTCACACGCACTTTGACTTTTTGCACTCACTGCACTTAAAAAACAACAACAAAAATTGAATGGATCTATGCGCGCATCTTTTCACACCCACGCGCAGTATTGATAATTAAAAAAAAAAACAAAGAGAGCCATCTCGGCTCCTTGCACGCACCCACACGCACACACTTACATTTAGGATGCTCGCTGCAAAAATTAACCGTTTGCACTTATTGGCTTTCTTTACAATAGGATTACAAAACAAATCAAAGAGAGCAATCTCGGCTACTCTCACACACACTTTGACTTTTTACACTTAAAAAACAACAAAAAATTTGCACACATCTATGCGCGCATCTTTTCACTTTTTGCTTTTTTCACTTTTCGTTGACATTTTTAACGCGCACTTATTTTTATTGAAATAAACTATTTTAGCAATTGCACGTAATTGGTAACTTATGCAGATTGTGGCTAATAATTTCACTGACCGATTTTACATATTTTTATAATTATTTATAAGCCGTAAACTCATTAATTTTTAATAAAAACCGCAGAGCGAAGCGACCGTATCCATCACATGTTTAACTGCTTGCTTTGACTCTCTTTGTCTAGGGCAGTAGTCGGCACGGACCTATACCATGATGGGCCTATTCACACGTACTGTGTTGTACACAAAACGCATGCTTGTGTGCATACATTAAATTCAATACAAACTCAAAAACAAAATGCATATGTATATTTTGCCGACCGCTGGTCTCGAGCGTAGCCAAATTTACGCGAAAGGGGTGCAATTTTAACTATGTTAAAGAAGGGTTGGCTGTAGCTAGACCCTGCCTACGCCACTGTTTTTCTTACTTGCTTCTTCCTTTTCTTTGGAGAGCAGTGATATTGCCATGTGTGCAAATTTTTAAAAAAACAAGAACAATTCTGCATGAACTCAGCAGCAGTTTGCAAGTCTGGCAATGCTTAAAATAAAAGCGGCAAAATTATTAACTAATTCCTTTGTGCGTCGCAACAAGTGCAAATTTATAAAACAAAATGTGTTTAATGGTGTCTATTTAATAATAGCCAAAAGTGCAAGTTGGTAATAAGTTGGCTAAGTTCATTTGTGTATGGAATCTCCGATAAAAACGTCTTCAAAAAGCAAGTTTTTTTTATACGTCGCGGTGCTGTGCGTTTGTGTGCCGAAAATTAACAAAGTCGTTGAACTATAAAAATGTTGTTGTTAAAAATATTTTAATTTCATGCGCGCTTATAAATATTCGATGCTACATATATCAATATGGCTATAAACAAGCTAAAATTAACCTATTTGGAATGGTGGCTCCTGTAGGCCGAGGAGCATGAAAGCCTTCTTGCGGCAGTCAATATGGCGTCGACGTATTTGCAAAGCAATCGCCACCTACCGATTTATCCTCTTTTCGCACACAGTTGTTCACATGTGATCTCGTGAAGTGGTCTCAAAAAATGTAATAGTTACAATATCTTAATCTCATAATAGCAGTAATAATTAAACTTTTAGATTTAATTTTTAAACAAAATGCAATTTGCGTAACTCCGCGTGTGCAAAAAAAATCCTAATTAGAAACTGCTTGTACTAACTTGTATTGCATGCAGATTGCTTGAGTACTGCATGTAAGCAGTTCAGACCTACAAGAAATGAACAAATGGGTAAGTATTAACGTTTTTTATTTTACAATGTACGGAAATTCATTTTTAAAAGGTATTTTGGGAATACAGTTCTGACTGTATTTAGTAGCCTACATCCAAAAAGGAACAAGATTGCGTAAAGCTAATTCAAAAAGTTGAGAATGTACTTGGATCCCAGAACTTTTATTCCAAATGGATAGGGATGACGAAAGGAATCAAAGTAGCAATGTCAGTCAGTCGGTCCATTTAACCGTATTGTTTTTGGGACAACAAAGCTAGGAGTTAGCTAGACCACAAATTTTGACACAACCTGGTGTAGTTAATTGTATTCGTTTATTTATTTCGGAATTATAGAATTTTATGGGTAACCTCTACATTTTACAATATTTCAAATTTAAGCATTTCTTTTTTTTATAAGGCTACATGGATGCAAATATAATTAAAATCGTCCTTGTGAGTAATAGGCTAACTTTATCGAATTCGAAAACCGGAATAACATTTTATTGGACTATATTACAGTAACGAAATTATTCGTCCGTGCTCCGGAAAATTGCAATGAAAACAGACGCACCAAAAACTCGGCTCAAAAAGAGTTTCAACTATAATAGGTGCATTTTTTGTTGATAACTTTTTTGATTTTTTATGTCAACTTTTTAAATAAGATTCAGACTCAGAAGTATATCTTTCAAAAAGGTAATTACTATAATTATAAAATTCTGAAAATAGCTGTTTTAAAACGTATGTCATGTCTCTACATTGATTTAATTTTTTTTTTTTAAGGAAACAGTGAAAATTTTTACATGGAGAAAGTGAAGGAAATATTGATAAAACCTCAGATCGATTTTCGAGCTTAGAAGTCATGACCATGTTTCCTATATGTTTTGGGGTCGTTGATTCAAAATCGAAGTTGTGTTGTTTTTAAATTTTAAGTGTGGTCTAAATCCAAGGTTAGAAAAGTCAGAATAACTAATTCTTAATAAATCATTTAATAGGATCTATTTAGTGTTATGGTGGAACCGAAGTAAGACTGAAGTCTTGTTTTTTTAATTTGGCCAAGAGTGTCTACATTCTTTGGGAATGTGAATATTTTTGAATTTGTAAAGTCCATTTTTTTTCATAAGCTTTATAGAATTTTAGTCTAATACTTTTAATTAGAAAACGATTTTTATACCCTGTACCGTATGGTACCAAGAGTATATTAAGTTTGTGCAAGCCGAAAATGTATGTAACATAAAGAAGGAGTCGTCGTAGACACCCCAAAGTTACCTAAAATATGATCAGGGTGAATAGAGAAGTCGATATACCCATGTCCGTCTGTCCGTCCGTCTGTCCGTCTGTCCGTGTGAACGCCTAGATCTCAGAGATGGTAAGAGCTAGAGTTACCAAACTTTCACATTAGATCCCATATTAATCCATAGGAGGCAAGTTTATTTTATTTTTTTGATATCGGGGATAAATTATATAGCTCCCATGGGGGTGTTTGAGACGACCTCGACAAAAAAAAGCGTTTTAGATGAATAATTCGTTTGTTTATGAAGATATCGTAACCAAAGTTTTTTATAGTTCCCAATCACTGTACCAAATTTGAGCAATATCGGTTGACTATATCATATAGCTCCCATAGGACCGATCGGCCAAAATAACTTTTTTTAAAGAAAAATTCGCTATAGTTCGTTTTTTAATAAAGATATCCTAACCAGATTTGGCGTTTGGAAATTTTTTATACCACTTAAGCAATGTGCCAAATTTGAACAAAATCGGTTTACTATATCATATAGCTCCCATAGGTCCGATCTTCCAAAAAATCGATTTTTGAAAAAAATTTGTTGTGTTTCGTTTGTTTGTTAAGATATTGGGACCAAATTTGACATTCGTGAGTATTTTATAGTTCCTAAGCACTGTACTAAATTAATCCAAATCGTTTGACTAGATCATATAGCTCCCATAGGACCAATCGGTCCAAAAACACGTTTTTTATACAAAATTCGATGTGTTTTGCTTGTTTGTAAAGATATTTGAAATAAATTTGGCATTCAGATCTTTTTTAAGATATTTAAGCGCTGCGTCAAATTTTATTGAAATCGGTTGACTATATCATATAGCTCCCATAGGAACGATCGGTCAAAAAAATAATTTTGCTTAAAAATTCTTCTGTTTTTGGCTTTTTGTGAAGAAATCGGACTTTATTAAAAGCTAGTGGTACAGGGTATCCTAAAGTCGTCCGCGCCCGACTTTACGTACGCCATTTTTTCAATTTGCTGCTATACTTATTCCAATTGGCTACGGGTATCAATATACGACTCTAAAGTGAGTAAAAAAAAAACCAAGTATTCCGCACTTAAAACGCCACATTTCAAACTTGATATCTAGCTAAGTATTGAAGTATCTTATACTCTGATTAAGTGCGACTTTTTTAAGTACGTAATACTGCTAATTAGAAAACATAAACTCGAAAATAGCTCGAAATTCGCATTTAATTGAAGATCACTTCTGAACCTTTTTTGAGTATTAAAGCTCTTAAAGCAAGTATCGCAGGTCTTGGTTCATATTTGTTTCAACATGAATTTTCTTGTTTAGTAACTTGAAAATGAGCTTAAAATATCTTAAACCAAGTTAGTGAATCTGAATTTAAAACAATTCCATTTTGCCTCAAGTTTAGCTACGGTCTACAACTGAGCTTTAAAATTTTGGTTATGAGAGATCCTGAAACTTAAATTAAGAGGACACAAGTTTGCTTGTACTTCATTTATTTATTGTTTTTCTTATAAATATTTATCTAGTTCGAGTATAACTTATTATTATTTCTTATAATACTCAATAATTTTCCTGACTTTATTCGGTGTGATTTGTTTTGTCAACACCGAGCCACACATTGTCCTTATTGTCCATCCGCTCATGCAGGTTCAAGTACATTCCCACTCATTTGCGTGGGTATCGATACCAGTCACTTGATGATGTTGATAATTTTGTTATTAACAACTTGCTTGGACATATATTGCTATAAAACTTCCATCAACCTTAAGAACAATCGCAGATTTCCGACTTAAAAGTCCTGTTGATTGGCAGAGTAATGAACACAGAACCATTAACGATATCCACCAGAACTACTGTCATTCCATGTCCTTCCATGTTCCCATCAAGTACAACAATGCTCGACATTTACCTTCACTTTACCTTCACTTTGTTTATCATGTTGCTGCTCACTTTGACTGGGTTTAAGCCGAACCAAGTCACTGAGATGACTTCATGCCAGTCACATAACCCCAACAAGGATAATAACAACAACGACAACATCCGTATAACCAAGTACAAAATACGGAGCGTAAACACGTAAACAAGTCAACGTAGGTTACGGCTCAATCGCTCAAGACCCGCCCGGGCAGCTCACGCCGTGATTTTGTTCGTATTCTACGCTAAATAAAAATTAACAAGGATAAATGATGTGAAGGCTGCCGCCAAAGCTGATGCCGCAGTCGACGTCGCACAGTGGGCGAGATGGGCAATCTAACTGATAAAAATTAATGATTCTCGGAGTTGGACAAATTGGATAGTTTTCGTTATGGGTTGCAAGCTAAGCATATTCTTGATCTGGTTTTTTATCGATAGTTTCGAAAAAAATGTTTCGAGATTGCTTTAAATAGTGAGAAATGTGGTTTAGTGAAGTGGCACTCATCGGTATTGGTTTGGAAAATTGTAATCTTTTTAGTCACTTATATAATAGATATAATTTTTAATGATTTTTTATCGTTGGCTAATTAATTTTTTAAATAAAGTGAGGACCTACCGCTACTTAAGGTAGATCCAGAGGTTGAGTATTTCAGATATATTTATAGGGAAAATTAAATTAGTAGTTTTTTGTCATTAAACTAGTGAATATAATTATAATATAAATTTACATGAACTGCTATTTTTGAGTAGACTGTCCAAAAAGGCAGCAGTTTATATTTTTAATAAATTTTATTTTTATACTAGCTGGCCTCCGCTGCGCTCGTCAATTTTCTACTATGCTACATTGACGATATTCACAAAAAATACGTATATCTCTCTCTCTCTCTCAACATTAGTTAATCTAAAAAATTAATTATACATAGTATGACCTTACCGTTTAAAGTAGTAAGGGCTTAAAATAGCCATGGATGGATCGATAAACAATTATCTACAAACGAATATTCTTCTTTCTCCGTTTTATATTGAAATTCATGTATTTCTACATTTTGGTCATTTTTTAAGAGCGCCACCTATCGGACAATGTTCAAATTATGCTAAGAACCTTCCACACGGTGCCCGTAAACACACACGTAATATTTTATTAAAATAGGTTTGGTGGTTTGGGAGTCTATAGAGGACATACGAAATTTATTTTTATTTTTTTGATAGAAGATTATTTTTTAAATATTGTTTTGAAAAATTTAATTTTGGCTCTTGTTTTAGTTTCTTTTTGTAGAAAATTAAAAGAAGTACCGAGGTAAAAATTACGACGACCTAAAATTAAAAAATTATGAAATATTTTTATATAAATTTATTATAAATTTAAAAAAAAATTTGATGGTAAGATTTCATATACATATATATTTTTTTTTAAATTTCATTGAGTACCGATTGAGAAAATACTACTTGACCTAAAATTAAAAAATTATGAGATAATAATTTTATATAAATTCACTATAAATTTAAAAAATAAATTATATGGAAAGATTTCGTATATTTTTTGTTTAGAAAATTAAATAGGGAACTGAGGTAAAAAATATGATTTGACCTTATTAAATAATAATTTTGTATAAATTTATTATACCTATATTATATATAAAAAATGTTTTTTTCTCATCCTTTGAAAGTGTAGAAAATGTTGTGTCTATAGCAGAAGATATTTGTTTCTCATGTTTTTTTTTCCTCATGTTTTTATAAAGGAAGGAATTTAGCAAAATGGGTAGAATGGAGTTGAATTTGACTGAAGAGGAAATGAAAGCGCCCCTGATCCGCTTGTGGCGATGGACGGGTGGGGATTGGTGAAAAAATTAGATGGAAAGATTTCGTATATTTTGTTTAATGTTTGATTTTATTTTCTTAAACATGTTTACAAATTTTCTACGTGAACTGAAACCACTTTGAAAACCTTTAGGTGAAATGAAATCACTTTAAAAGCTATTTATCAGTTATTTCCAGTTTTTTGTAGCAAATTAATATAACATTGTAGGCTTCACCATCTACACAAAGCTCTTCCTGATAAGATCAGATCGATCTGTCACTTTTGGTTTTCTCGTAGACTTTTATATGGATGACTCTCTGCCAAACTTCCCATTTTTTTTAAACGTGATCATAATTAATTATAACCGCCTAGTTCCGACCACTGTGCAGCTGTGACGCATGCCAGAGGAGTAGCAGAGCCAGCAGGCAGCGGACAGATAACAGCAGACATCTCGGGTAATTGTCTAGGTTCGCCGGTAGAGGGCGCCAGCAGACACAGCCCACTCGCAGTCGCGTCATTTGATGCGTTGTTTTTGTGTGCGTTAAATTGATTAAATGTGAAATTGGAATATGCAAATGCAGCCGACACACACAAAGAGCAATTGGGGAGAGCAAGCAAATCCACAGAGAGAGAGTGGAGAGAGAGAGAGTCAGGAGCGGGCAGACAATGCCCTTGTTGGGCGTGCTGGAGATGTGATTTATGGTAGGTGCAAAGTTTTTCCCAACTTTCGAGTGCAATGAACGGAAGTGCAGCAACTACTCAAGACGTTGACGCTGAGGATGACGAAAAAAAAAAGTTAAGGGGCGGTAAAAGTAGGTGTGAAAAAATTCGCTTAATTTGTCTAAAGGAAAGCCAAGTGCATAAAAATGTTCATAAAGAAAAATGGTGGCAAGTGTGGCATGTGACAGAAAAGCTTCGCTGAAGGATATTTCAACTTGATGGAGTAGTGGAAAATATCGAATGCAATGAACAAAATATAATTACTTTATGCACAACGAAATAGAGTAAAATAAGAGACAGAGAGACGGAGAGAGAGAGAAACTGAGAAAATCCATAAAAAATATTAACAATGAATTCCATTATATGGAAAGCATAACTTTTTGTTGTGCGGCATTTTTAAGGAGCAAAAAAACGAAACTTTTTGAATAATCGAATGACTTGACTGAAACTAAGTTTTGGAAGGATTATGTTGAAAAATGGAAGCAGCTAATAAGGGTTACGCATTATCATTAATTCTCATTTTTCCGAAAGGAAAGGCTATTGTGCGGTATTTAGAAAGATTTGAAAACTTCTCTCAACATATTTGGTAAGGCGGATTCTTATCTTAATAGTTTTGAAAAGTGAGCTCATTACTACGAAATCTTCGTAGAATAATTCGCTCTGTAATGAAAACAAATTTATAAAATTCATGGAAACTATTCCAAATAAGAATGCTTAAATTTCAACGAGAATCACAAATCAGTTTTTCAGAAAATATCTGGCTCTGCAATTTTATAAGACCCATTTTTAAATTAAAGTCAAATTTTAAGAAAGGTCGATTTTGCTAATGTATTATTTAGTTTTCATTCCTTGGTCCGGTCTTTTCAAGTTGCAAGTAAGGATAATGCTTCCGAAAAGCAATCCATCTGATCCCATTTCTTTATATATTTTTTTGTTCCTGACATTTCTTCAATACCAGTCCGGAACTGCTCTCTAAAACATGTCTAGACAGGGTAGCAGTGCTGGAAGTATCATCGATGTTCGATTTTTTCCAGATCATGGATATTTTTATTTCTATTTTCGATTATCGAAAAATTCCTCTGTATTCCTGCATCATCCACAGATATCGAGCTCATGTTAAGCGACTAGCGGAGTAGGCAAGTAAGGATAATGTTTCCAAAAATCATTTCATCTGGCCAGGCTGAAACCCAATCTCTAAAACACGCCTAGCAGTGCTGGAAGTAACAGCGATGTTATATCGATGTATCAATATTTTTCTGATCATCGATATTTTTATTTCGATTATCAAAAAATGCCTCTGTATTCCTGCAATATCAACAGAATGCGAGGGCATCTTAAGCGACTAGCGGAGTTGGCTTCAATCAAAAATCGTTGACATGATTTTATTTAAAAACCATAATGAATGGATCTCAAATTAGTTTGAAGATTATGAGACCGTAATTCTAGCTGGAACAGAACATTTTTGTTATAACTCACAGGCTCACAAAAAAAATGGTGTAAACTTTACATGTGATAGAGGCAGCCCTTATGGACTGTGGGCAGCTGAATCCAAAGTCCATAAAACCCCGATCCCATAGTTCTTTAATAACACCCAAATCATCTGTTTTTTTTGGGATTTTTTGGTGGTTATCTATAATCTGTGTGTGAAGGAGTTTATTGGACTTGGGATTCAGCTTCCCAAAATCCATAAGGGCCTCTGTCACCTGTTAAGTTTAAACCATTATTTTTTTGTATAATCTTTTGGATTGTTAACAAACAATATCAATGTATTTAGAACACATCGAAATAATAAAACAAATTTGTTTTCCAATAAGTTTTTTCGATTTAATATAATTTGACATAGTCTATAACCAGCGGATGATCAAGACGCCTCAAACGATACTTCATCTGTGAAATTTCGATAAACGATTTAGAAGTTACGAGCGAGCAGATGAACATTTGTCGTGCGTGACACGATATATGGGGCACCCAGCAGCCTAAAATGTTTAGAAAGACTATTTTTTGTTTGCTTGGATCGGAATTAATTTCATATATCTAATGCCCATTCACCTCAGCCCATTCTTACTCAACTTTTTCGGCCAGTGTAGTGTGGCATGGTCCAAAGTGCAGCAGCTATTTGCCGGTGGTAGTTGCCTGTCTCCTGAAATGTAAACGATGTGTCAATATCGATGTTTCTTCAGTATTACTGTACTAAATTTTTACACATTGTACTCCGTTTCTTAGTTAAAAACTTGCAACCTTACCCTCCCAATCATTTTGAAGCAGGAAAAATCATCTCCGTGCCATTTTCTTAAGATGCTCAGAAAAATTTAGATATATGGAGTCTAAATGCATCAAAAATCTGATTTAATTAAATTTTTCATCGTGATTTTTTAAGCTGATAGTCTTATCAACTATTAGAAATTAAAAAATATTAAGCCAACTGGTTTCTTGAAGTACAAAAATTATATCCTGCTGTTAATATTACAATAGTTACAAGAAGTATACAAAAATGTTTCTAATTTAATACAATTATCATAATCGAAAAAAACCAATAATTAATTTCTTTGCCATATACCAAACATGTTCCAATTTTCCGGCGTAAATTTAAACTTTGTTTCTACGCATTTCTCATAAAACCTTGACTAGAAACGCTTGAAGACAATCCTAAGATCCAAATTGTAAACATGCACAAATAAATAATTAAAAATAAAAATACGATATAAACAAATTATTTTAAAGAAAACATTACGTCCTATACACTTTCTACTTTAATGAGTTGCGAATTGTAGGCAACAAAAAGCTAAAAAATGCTTATAGGAGTTCGCTGCTTTAACCAGTTGTGTATTATAAGCATTAACAAAAGTAATACCTGCTATTTTTGTTGTTTGTCAATTTCGGTATTTTGAGAACTATTTTTATACCCTGTACCGTATGGTACAAAGGGTATATTAAGTTTTTGCAAGCCGAAAATGTATGTAACATATAGAAGGAGTCGTCGGAGACACTCCAAAGTTACCCAAAATATGATCAGGGAGACAAGGGAAGTCGATATACCCATGTCCGTCTGTCCGTTTGAACGCCTAGATCTCAGAGATGGTAAGATCTAGAGTAACCAAATTTTCATATTAGATCCCATATTATTCCATAGGAGACAAGTTTATTTTATTTTTTTGTTATCGGGGATAAATTATATAGCTCCCATATGGGTGTTTGAGACGACCTCGACAAAAAAAAATGTTTTAGATGGATAATTCGTTTGTTCATGAAGATATCGTTTGGTATTTAAAAGTTTTTTATGGTTGGTACAGTACAAATTTCATCAAAATCGGTTGACTCGGCCAAAATAACTTTTTTAAATCAAAATTCGCTATATTTTGTTTTTTTATAAAGATATCGTAACTAGATTTGGCGTTTGGAAGTTTATTAGAGCACTTAAGCAATGTGCCAAATTTGAACAAAATCGGTTGACTGTATCATATAGCTCCCATTTTTCCAAAAAATCGATTTTTTAACAAAATTTGTCGTGTTTCGTTTGTTTGCTGAGATATTAGGACCAAATTTGATATTCGTGAGTTTTTTTTAGTTCCTAAGCACTGTACTAAATTTAATCCAAATCGGTTGCCTATATCATATAGCTCCAATAGGATCAATCGGTCCAAAAAAACGTTTTTTATACAAAATCCGATGTGTTTCATTTGTTTGTAAAGATATTTGATATTTTTAAGGTATTAAATCACTGTGTCAAATTTTATTGAAATCGGTCGACTATATCATATATAGGAACAACCGGTCAAAAATAAAATTTTTGGTCTAAAAAATTCTTCTGTTTTTGGTTTTTTGTGAAGAAACCGGATTTTATTGCAAACTAGTGGTACAAGGTATCCCAAAGTCGTCCGCGCCCTACTTTACGTATGCCATTTTTTTTTATTTATTCTTAATTAATCACATCAAGTATTTTATACTTGAAACTATAAAATCCACACTTGAGTGCAAGAAACTAAATCCTGAAATGTAGAATTTCGATCGAAATATTCTTGAAGCAGCTCTCAAGATTTTTAATTTATCAGCGTTTACAGCTCATCATATTTAAATTATGAGCAGCGCCATCCGCGTCGATATATAAAAACTATCTCGAAAAATATCCTAGCGCTGTCCCCAGGGAGCCCGGAGCTCTACCCTCATCTAATACACATTCGTCAGCCCTGATCCTGAGCTATATCTAATGGAAGCCCTCTTGCTTAATTTTAAAAGAAATATTTTCTTTTACACTAATTCTCACGATCAAGCTATTATGTAGATCCACTATTTATCAGTTTCACATTTCATATCTTCATCTTCATCTTTACCCAAATCCCCTCCATATACAAGACATTTAACCTATATGTAATGCTAGACACTAGACAACAATGACAACAACAACAACAGCAACAACAACAACAGCAACAACAACAACAGCAACAACAACAACAAGAGTGTCTCCTACAAATATGCAAATCAGTTGGCATGTCTGGGCAGTGGCGACTACCACATCTCACACCAAGGCGGCAGACGCCGCCGCTGCCGCTGCTGCTGCAACACCAACAAGACACCTACAACAACAACAACAACGAGGGTACCACAAATGGTGTTCATTGCACGCTTGAGGCAATAAAACGCGGCAATTACATAGTTGGCTATTCTAATTCACTCATTTTCTGTGAAAATAGGTGCGCCATGGCTGTAGAGTAGGAGGGGATGCGGTAGGAGGGGTTTGGGGGCATCTTAGACGTCGGCTTTGTAGAGGAATGTTTTTGGCTGGTTTTATTCTGTCGCCTTTGCTTGCAACAACAACAACAACAACATGCAACAGGTGATACAACATGCTCTATGTCGCTTTGGCTGAATGTTGCACGAAATCCGTAAAACAAATTCGCGGAAAATCAAAAACCAACAACAGCAACAACAACAACAGCAACAACAATAGCAACATTTTAAATGCTTCAACCAAATGCAGAATTTGGGTCTGTTCTTTAAATGTTAATTTTGCGGCAAAGCCACAACAATTCAATAAGCAATAACACGAACAACAACAACAATAACAATAAGTGGAGTGAGTCAATTCGAAGCAATACGACTTTTGTATACACTGCAATTAAACACTTGCCATCATTTTTATCTGGTTTTTAGACGTTTTATAGCAGGAGTTCGGAAATAATTATTTTAAGCCAGAAATTTAACGTATAAAAATATGAAAGATTTTATATCCCTGATCTATCATGCAGATTTTAATTCTGCATTTTATTATTATTTATTTTTTCATATTTGTATTTATAATATAATCTCGATGGGGAATAGATTGCTGTTACAGTTTAAATAATTTTGTATAATTTTCTGATTTTGTCTTACCAGATTGTCAGTAAATTATTTGATAAAAAATTTCGAAAGCATTAAGTTTCGGAGATGTGTATCGAAAAAGTACTGCTAGAGCTGGTATCAGTTGGAGTTCCAAAAAATTTGTTTCTTATTTTGTCTTATTGTATTAGAAATCATTTTTTTTCGTGGCATAATAGCTCTTAAGAATATTCTTATATCACAGGGAGGATCTACCGAGAGGGACATGAATTAAAAATAAAAATCACACTTCTTGTGATACACTGAGAAAAAAATTTAAAATCTAGTATTTCTTAATTGATTACTAGAAAATCCACAGTTGATTTGGGTGCAAGCCCGAAAATTCTGAAATTTAGAATTTTGATCTTATATTAAGTATTTCGACTTAAAGATGCGAAATTCGTAAATTAAGAACGTGATTTCTTAAATCTTAAATCTTAAAGAATGAACGAAATTTTCTTAAAATTAGTAAAAAGAATCTTATTTCAAGTAGGTATATTTTGAACTTAAATTGAGATAACAAAATACTTCATATGAGTATGAAATATTCTTGAAACAAGTTCTTTTGATTTTGATCCAAAATATCCGCATCTAGAAAATTGTTTTGATGTTTTATTTTTCGAGAGTATAATATTTAGAGATATATCAAGAAAATATAGTAGAGCTGGTAACTCTAATAAGTAAAAAATTAAATCAAATTAAGTATTTAGTAATTGAAATTAAGAACTCTACGACTAAAAAAATTATATTTTAAGTTTATTTTGAACTTAAATCGAGATAACAAAATACTTAATTTGAGTATGATGTTTTTGAAAAAAAGTTCTCAAGATTTTGATCCAAATTATTTGAATCTTGAAAATTTTTTAAGTTTTAACTTTTGGTATAACAAGTTTTGAAGATATATCGAGCAAATATTGTAGAGCTGGTAACTCTAAAAAGTAATTTTTATTTATTCGACATCAATCAAATCCAATTAAGTATTTCGTACTTCAAAATTAGGAACTCTTTACTTGATTTGCAGGCAAGAGCGAAAGTCCTGAAAAAAAGTCTTGATTGGAGCATATTACATACTTAAATCAAGTTTAAATTGAAATTTAAACAAAAATTCTTAATCTTAAATAAAAACTTGTATAAAAGTATTGTCAGCCTGTCCATTTTTTTCCCTATATTAAGCAACTAAATATATGAAGAAAAAAAATTGACGACGATTAGACCGAAGGTTTACCATAAGTTTGAAATAACAATTAATAGAAAAAAATTATGGGTAAAACTTCATAATTTTTTATCCAAACTATAGTATATTTAAAAATTGTACAGAATAATTTCCACCTTATCTAAATTTTTTTAAGTTTTTTTTTTAACGATGCTGAATTATTTCTACAAAAAAGCAATTTCTTACATGATACAAAAAGATTAAAAGTCTTTTGGATCTTGGAACAATGCGAGGGCAGTTATCTGAAAATACTCAAAAATCTACTTTTCTTGGAACTAAGTAAGCACCAAAAGTGAGAATTCAGTTTCAGAAATGATGCTAAAATGTCGAGTTGATATACAGGGGCGTAGCGAGGTGGGGACGTGGGGGTGTGACACCCCCAAACATCCATCAGTTTGCAAATGTCAGGTATTTCACGCAATATTCGAGAAATAAAAATGCAGAATCGGTTATTTGTCGGTAATTTCTTGAATCGAGTCGGCATTTTGAGGCTCATTTTGTCCAAGAAACTATGGTGTAAATAGAATTTCTAGTCCCACTCTTTCAAGATATTAAAAAATTGATTTAAACCTTGCCACTTCAAGGTTCAATAACGTTTTCCTCTAGCCAAGTGTTTATTTGTGGGGGTTCGGGCTCGAGAAATCAATTTTAGCAACATTTTGTCAATATAAAAATAAAAAAATTAAGAAAAGACAAAAAAGCGCCCTCTCGAGGCACTCAAAATTAAATAAAGATATCAAAAATTAGTTCCTTGAACTCCCAAATTCACATTTGGTTAAAGTAAAATAATGTTTTTTGGCCTGCAATTGGAAGGTCTAAGTCGATTTTTGAATATTTTGATAAAAAAAAACTATTTTAGAAATTCATTTTAGACCCATAGTTTTTTCGCCAAAGTTGCTAGAAATGACTCAATTAATCAATAATCAAAATCGCTGAGAGCCCCAAAATGTTTTTTCGGCCCAAAGCAAATTGATCAGCCCTAAGGTAGGTACACATATATCCTACTAAGCACATAGTTCGAAATTTTTAAGGGCTTATGAAACTAAATATTTCCATAGAGGGGTACAAAAATTGTGTGTTCTTTCAGGAAATCCAGGGTCAAATGAGGCAGCTCTTTGTAATCCGCCAGAATTTGGTTTCTCTGTATTTTTCCATGAAAAAGTACTCATTGTCTTTATTTTCTGGTCAAAGCCAAGCTAACATCCAGGATGTTTTTTTTCTTTTGGTTTTATTTAGAAAAACTATATATGTATGTTTATAATGGTCTTTTTTCATGATTTAAGGGCATCGCAGTGGGTTACGTAAAAAAAAAACCTTCGCTTCACTTCATTTTCTTATGTCAATAAACTCTTTCATTTGGATAAATGTACCTGATAACTTTTAAAAGTTTTTTACTGTAAAAACAGGGCCGAAGTAGAAAATCCGGGTTCGGGGAAAAGTGTATCGGCCCCTCCTATTACTTATTTTGTGAATCACGACAGTATGACAGTAATCACATCGAGCCACTGAAAAAAAATCCGGGCCCGGGGAAATCCCCTTTTCCCTGGGCCCTCTCGTTGGGAATGTGTAGAAAGGACAGTAACCGCTTGAAACAAATCGTTGTCTATGTTAGAGGGTTTCAAAACTTATGGCTTTAACAGACTTCAATTAGTGGCAACATCAAAAGAGTGAAAAGTGAAAGTTTTGGAAAATTGTTTATTAATTTTATTATTGTTTTTTCAAAATTTCTATTTGGTAAAATTTTTGATTGTCATTGCAAAATATATCGTCAAATTTTTAACTGTCAATGTAATGATGAAATATTTGCGCCAAATATTTGTCGAATTTTTTCTACTTTTATTTAAGTATTAACCTCAAAATTAATGGTATCGTAACGATAAGAACACACGAATTGGAAAAAATATTTCTAAGACTTCTTCTACGCTTTTTTAAAGTATTTTTATATTTACATACACTTCAAATATTTGCTCAAATTCCATAAAGTATTTGATCTCATGTTTGTTAAATAAAATTTGTAAAATATTTGCTACACGATGAATGCACAAAATAATAACTTTATGACACGAACCAAATATTTGCTCCAAATTTTATTTGGCAAACAGGAGACAAAATATTTGGTTCGTATGATAAGTCATTGTATTGTGCAGTCATCGTTTAGCAAATATTTTTTATAGTTGAGTTTCAAGGCAAGATATTACAAATACACTTCAAATATTTGCTTAAAATGCATAAAATATTTGGTCTCATGTTTGCCAAATAAAATTTGAGCAAATATTTGGTATGTGTAATAAAGTCTTAATTACACTAGTCGACAAATTTCACACTTTTTTTTCTCCAGAGATGAGACTTATATTTTATGTTAGGGCAATGTTTCAGCATTCAAAATCCGTATTTTTTATTATCCTGTTATAACTTGTTTTTTTTCTAGGACTATTTTAGTGAAAAAGAACCTTTTTCAAAAAACGATTTCATATAAGATGTCATAAAATCTGTACTTATTCGAGTTTTTTCAAAACTTTTTCCTTAAAAGCAGAGTACCTTTCCATAATATCCTCAATCATAAAAATCGGTAGCCTAAAGAAAAAACTACAGCCGAAAACGTGTGCCCGAAAGGCCAAAAAACACTACATTTTGGTAACTTTTTCAACAAATATCACTATTTTTTTCAGAAAAATTCTTTGACACCTAAAAAGTTAGCTATTTTAAGTTATTGGTTATGATATGTAGATGCGATTTCTGTGCAACTTTGTCTTTTTATGATAACATATGAATTTTTAATAAAAATTGGCCAGAAAACAATTTTTATTCAAAATTCGATCTGTTTCTTTTGTTTGGAGAGATTTTGGAACCAAATTAAGCATTCAGTAGTTTTTTAAAGTATCTAAGCACCGTACCAAATTTGATCAGAATCTGTTGACTATATCATATAGCTCCCATAGGATCAATCGTTCAAAAAAACGTTTTTTTAACAAAATTCGTTCTGTTTCGTTTGTTTGCAGACATTTTGGAACCAAATTTAGCATTCAGTAGTTTTTTAAAGTAAAAAAGTCCTAGAAAAAAACAAGCTATAACAGAATAATGAAAAATTCGGATTTTGAATGCTGAAACATTACCCTAACATAAAATATAAGTCTAATCTCTGGAGATTTTTCATCGTCGACTTGTGTTAGTTAATAATTTTTATTTATAATTCCCTAGGCTTCCAATATATTTTTTTTATTATAATCAAGGCCTTTTGACAGAGGAGGAGATAGTGGAATACACAGCTGGCGCGCAGACTTGATGTAAATTTGAAAAAAGCCTTAAACGTGTCAACTCTTGAGTATTGTTGGAACCAGCCGATAGTTACAATCGGCCTTTTCTGAATTTTCGAGTTTCAAGATTCTAATTAAAAATCTTTACTTTTAACAAGTCAATGTTCAAAAAGTGAACTCCTTTTTTGCTCCTTACTTTTTTGATACTTGAGAAACAGTCAAATTGGAGTAGGAACTAAAGGACAAGTACGAGAATTATTTTCATATATGCACCTATTGAAGTGAGTTTCAAGATTCTAATTTTAAAATCGACAAAATCCAAAAAGTAAATTAGATGATAGATTGCAACTTAGTTTAGATTTTCGTGCTTGTTGATAGCTCTTTTCAAACTTGATAAAGAGTTAAGGAGCAGTAGGGACTAAAGGACTCGAGAACTATTTTCATCCTATCCAATTGAGTTATGTATCCATTCATGCGTTACAATAAAAGGAAAATATACATTAAGTTTCAAGATTCTAACCCTAAAACTAGCGAAAAATGTCTAAAACTGGGATGAAAAGTAAAGAATTAGATTATTGAATGCATTTTGTAAACTATTTTTAGGTAATTTTCAAGTTCTTTTGGTTCTCGATAAACTCTCCAGGCGGAAGAGGGATTAAAGCTGCGACGAATAATCTGTTCCAAATCGTTTCATATTTTTTGTTCTCTTCAAAACTTTCTTGACACCAAACTCCTTTTCCTTCAAGCTCTAAAAGACCAAATACCACAATTCTTACTTCACTTAATTAATGTACCCCTTACCCTTCTTCTACACAGAGTATAAAAACGACAGCTACAACAACAACAACAACATCGAGCACTTGCAACTTGAAATGTCATCAGCAACATATTTTTGCCATTTGTTGTAGCTCATATGTTATTATTTTGATTCTGTTGTTGTTTGTTTGGGGGGAATTTTTGTCAAGTTTTTTGGCCAAGTCTTTAGCAAATGTTGCCATGTAGCTTCCGTTTTGGCCACTTGAGCGTGTCATCATCTTATTAATTGCATATAACTTGGCCATAAGCTGGCGCCTGTCCACTTGAACTTAATTCAAAGTTTTCTTGGTTCGAGTACTGCAGTTTCTAACTAACTATTTTTTTGGTTTGTATCTTTTTGGTTTCCTGGTTCATCTGAACCACTTCAACGCACTCTCTACGCCCTAACCCATTTAGCTGTAGTGCCAACTTGTTTTGATAAATGATAAATAAGCCAACAAACAATAAAGTTTAAATAAAAAATAACCAAAAAAAAAAGTAATGCAGCTCCAAAGTTTGGCAACTGACAAACGCCGAAAATTGGTAACTAATGTTGCCCAAGCAAAATTAATGTCAAGTTATTATCGCATTTTCATTATATAAATATCTTGAATTTGCTCTAATTACATTTTAAATAATCTTTTCGTAATCGGCCAATATGTAGCTACCACAAAAAAAAACTCTTGGCCACTCCAAGCCACAAACAAAGCCAACTTCAACTCCATCGATATCATGGAGTGCTGCTCAAAGAAAGCAATTCATTCATTTTCAAGTTGGGCAGCACTTGTCCAAGCCCGTGTAACAAACTCAAGTGCTCCCCCTACCCCCAGCCCGTTTAAGCCAAGTGTGCCGTGTGTAAGCGTGTATGTGTGTGTGGTGTAATTATGGTAAGATGGGAAGAGTATATTGAGTTTGTGATAAGATTGGCAGCACCTTACAATAGAAAATAGGAAGCGTAGCTTTGATTATTGGGTATAAATGCAAAAAGGCAAAAATACTTGAAGCATAATAATATTAGGTATATCTAAAATAATACATGTAAGATACAGTTTTGGATATTTGTCAGTGATCTTCAACTTCAAAAATATAATTAACACTTTAGTCTGAAGGCCTACGTTGCTCTAGCTAGATATCTTCATAACTTAGAATTAACGTCTACTTTATAATTACTTAAATAAAAAATAAATAAAATTAATTTCAATTGTAATGTAATAATGTAATTTTTTTTAATGCTATTAACACTCAATATTACCACAAAGGGCCTATCCTTGGCCTAAGTGAGTTGGGATGTTGGTCCCAACTGCCGCCCTAACACTCAATATATTTTTTTTAAATAATACCTACGTAATTATAAAACTAGATAGAGTAGATGGTATAAGTTAGTTAATGAACCCAATATAGACCACCTGTACTTAGTTCTCTCTCGACAGCTCTCTTAAAATTAAGTAATTTCAACCCCTACTACAATATACTACTTCTTTTAATACCAACCCTATACAAAAAAGAGGATACAAATTTATAGTAAATTGTAGCTCTCAAGTTACCATCTAGGGGTTGCTTAGTTGCTGGTTTAAGATTTATTATGATTTTTGGTTAAAAAATTTGACTCCTCAGTTTGCACAAATTTTTAATTCCTGTGCGGCTTACAATTCGCAACTCGTTCAAGCAGCAACAAAGTGAAGTACCACGCTTGGTGACCATTATCGTAATCAATGAAGTTCTACTGAGGTGCGATTATTGCTAGTTGAAAACTTTAACCAATACCCCGCCATGGGAACGTGAAATACCGTCCACTACGGCAATTTTTGGAAGTCCGAGAGGGCTCATTAAATAATACATTTCAAAACAGTCTTCGAGACTAAAGACAAAAAAAAAATTAGAGTTTTTATACCCTGTACCGTGTGGTACCAAGGGTATATTAAGTTTGTGCAAGACGAAAATGTATGTTACATATAGGAGTCGTCGGAGACACCCCAAAATTACTTAAAATATGATCAGGGTGAATAGAGAAGTCGATATACCCATGTCCGTCCGTCTGTCCGTTTGAACGCCTAGATCTTAAAGATGGTAAGAGCTAGAGTAACCAAACTTTCACATTAGATCCCATATTATTTTATAGGAAACAAATATATTTTATTTTTTATATCGGCGTTAAATTATATAGCTCCCATAGGGGTGTTTGAGACGACATCGATAAAAAAAAAAGTTTTAGATGAATAATTCGTTTGTTTATGAAGATATCGTAACCAAATGTGGTATTCGAAAGTTTTTTATAGTTCTCAATCACTGTACCAAATTTCATCAAAATCGGTTGATTATATCATATAGCTCCCATAGGACCGACAGGCCAATATAACTTTTTTAAATCAAGATTCGCTATATTTCGTTTTTTAATAAAGATATCGTAACCAGATTTGGCATTTGGATATTTTTAGGAGCACTTAAGCAATGTGCCAAGTTTGAACAAAATCTGTTGACTATACCATGTAGCTCCCATAGGGCCGATCTTTCTAAAAAATTGATTTTTGAACAAAATTTGTTGTGATTCGTTTGTTTATTGGTATGTTGGAACCAAATTTGATATTCGTGAGTTTTTTATAGTTCCTTAGCACTGTACTAAATTTGATCAAAATCGGTTGACTATATCATATAGCTCCCATAGGTCCAATCGGTAAAAAAAAGTTTTTATACAAAATTCGTTGTGTTTCCTTTGTTTGTAAAGATATTTAAACTAAATTTGGCCTTCAGATCCTTTTTAAGGTATTAAGGTTTAAGGTATCAAATTTGATCGAAATCGGTTGACTATATCATATAGCTCCCATAGGAACGATCGGTCAAAAAAAAAATGTTACTTACAAATTCTTCTGTTTTTGGTTTTTTGTGAAGGAACCACTGGATTCATAACGCAAAACATTTATAACCTTTACGCCTCTCACAACCAAACAAAAAATGCGATTCGCTTGAAATTTGGTACAGATGTTCGGGAAGAGTGTACCAACACAAAAATCGATAATCGAAAATACGTTGCCCTCGAAATTTGAAAAGTCGCCTTACTTTTTGAAACATCTCGTAGTTCTGCCAAATCCATGTGATTCATATTTAAAAATTAGAAAAGTGCATTAAAATTAAGCAACATTGAAAAAATTTAATAAATTAATTTCATACAAAAAAAAATTAACCATATTTGTTAAAAAATAATAAAAGATTTCATTTAATTCATTTCATTTAATATTTTAGTTATTATAAATGTAGTTCCTAAAAATTTTTTTTTTCGAAAATCATATTTTTAAGCAGTTTTAATTTTTAGTTCACTTCTCGTAAGACTCGAAATGTTCGTAAAAGAATTTACTTTCAGTATAAAGCTAAATGTAAGTAAAAAAAAAAAGTTTTCTTTGATAAAAGCAAGCTGAAAATTTGTAATTTCGAAAAATGATTGAAAATTAAACTTTTTTAAAATTTTGCTTGTATGTAACTTCATATAATTTGTATTAATATTAACGAAAAACTTAAACTTACCCATAAACCTGTTTTTCGGAAAAAATCTCCTAATCGGTGATTAGGAAAAAAAAAGGTTGGCATTCTCGTGTTTCTTGGCGCAAAAATACGCTCAAAACACTTTTTTACGTTTTTTATATTTAAATTTAGGTGTTTAAAAAATTATCTTGAAAATAAGACAAGAAATAAATAAAAAATATTACAAGCAATTGCTTGTAATATTGAAATGAATATTGAAAATATAAAATTGAAAATCAATCATCAACTAATTTTTTTGTAAAAGTATTAAAAAAATTATTATTTTTGGACCAAGAATTTTTTGTTTTACTCTCCTTGATGATACAATGACAATACCCCCAAAAATTGTAATTCATAACTTTAAAAGTATTCATATCTCAGCTGAAAAGTTTTTTATATGTAACTCTATAGTTTTTTTATGGCTAGCAAAAATTATAAAAATAAAGCAAAAATTTAAACTTATACATAATTAATAAAATTAATAAATCAAGAATTTCGGTCAAAATCGTGTTAAAAACAAGCTCAGTAAATATTTTCGGCATAGGATTTAATAAAGTCTCCCACAAAAAGATTTTTTCAGTTTCATTTTTAAAGAAACATTTTTTCAGAAAGGGAAAAGGTTTTAATTTTCTTGGTATAAAATTATTTTTTGTTGAACAACTCAGCTTATAGGCTTCTTACTAAAGTCTAAGCGAGTACGAAAATTAATTAAAATTAATAATATAAACAATTTAATTGTTTAAATACATTTTTCATGTGCATCTTAAATAAATTTGTTACAAGTATTTACGATGGAACGTCGTGATTTTGTCATTTATTATTCCATTACTCATTATTTTGTCATTTAGATGGTCATTAATATCATTATGCTGTCCTCAGTAACTTATGTTACGAGCTGCGAAATAAAATGATTTTAATGAGTTATACTAAAGATAGTATGTTTGATATTTTTGTTTATTTTGTATCTTCGGAGATTCATTTAGAGTTAAGGGGCACACCTAGTGTGACAGCCTAAAAAAAAGGCCTTTTTCGGGAATTAATAAAAAAAAACTAGTGAATCCATCTATTTAAAATTTTGAGGGTATATTTATACATGTTTTGAGAATACACAGTAAAATTTTTGAAATAAAATATTGAATATTTTTGAAATGACGCGCGATCTCCGGCGGCGCCAAAAAAAGTTCCTCCACTGCTGGAGTGATTGCAGCCATCTCCGTTGATAAAACCTAAAAAAAAAAAAATCTCGTAAACTAAAACATATTGTCTGTACGATGAACCTCGGGCGATCAACAAAATCGAAAATTGACAAAATGGCGGCATGTTGAAAAAAAGTTAAATTTTCCCAAAATTTTGGTCGCTTTTGGCCTGCCAAAATTGATCAGATCAAAAAGTTGGAGGTTCATCGTATGGAGAACTATATAGAGGAGATGCAAAAAATTTGATAGCGATCGGATCATTTGTCTTCGAGTAATAACTCCAGCAAATTCGAAAAATGCTCTTTCGAGAAAAACGCGTTTAAGGGGCACACCTTGTGTGAAATTTTCAAAAAATTAATTTTTTTTTTCCATATTTCGATAGGTTATACCTTTAAAAATAACATACTAAAATTTTAAATCAATATCTTAAATAGTTTTTGAGTTACAGCCATTTAAAAGAGTAGCCGCTCGGCAGTTAGATAGTTGGTATATACCTGAGATCGCGTGTCATTTCAAAATATTTAATATTTTATTTCAAAAATTTTACTGTGTATTCTCAAAACATGTATAAATATACCCTCAAAATTTTAAATAGATGGATTCACTAGTTTTTTTTTTAATTCCCAAAAATGGCCTTTTTTTAGGTTGTCACACTAGGTGTGCCCCTTGAAGATAAAATGATCGTTTTTACTGTTATAGAGCGGCTACTCTTTTAAATGGCTGTAACTCAAAAACTATTTAAGATATCGATTTAAAATTTTAGTATGTTATTTTTAAAGGTATAACCTATCGAAATATGGGGGAAAAAAATCGATTTTTTGAAAATGTCACACTAGGTGTGCCCTTAAATACTTATCGGGCCAAAACATGTTGCAAGCAAAGAAGTGTTCAGGTTTGACTGCTCTGAAAACTGGTTCAATTATTCTATGGTAACTATATGAAATTGTGAACCAATTTTGATCAAACTTTACACAAATGTTAAGTATAAATCAGAAGTCGATATTTACGAACAATAAAAAAAATTGTATTAAGTATAATCAAAATTGATCCACTAACATAAAAAAATGTAACCCATATTTCATAGGTATACGAAAAACAAACCTGCGCAATGCGTTACCTTGTAATTATTGAATCACGGCACCTGCCGATCTATTTTTGATCTTCAACTTCAACAGAATTATAACTTTAATTATACTTTTTTCGCTAAAAGAGTTTGAGTATCAGTATCAAAAAAAAATATGTTCAACCTCATATTGTAGATCTTGGAGCAATTTACAATAATCTTTTTATACTATACAATACTAATATTTTTAGGGAGATCTTATAAACAGTTTAAAAAATTATGTTATATTTAATTTGATACTGTAGTTTTTTGCGTTTCAATTATAAATAAGTTTTAATTTAATTTATTTTTATTATTAAAAAAATATTGAAAAAAAGATCTTCAAAATTTTTAAAAGAAAACATTGATATTGGGCATTGTACATCTGTGCGTTTTTCTATTTAGTTCTTGAAGACCGAAAGACCAAGAATCCCAAATTTTACGAGAAGGACGCATTTTCAGTACATTTATCGATCTTGATTAGTTATCCCTGAAATCATTTATCAAAGTATCGATAACTGAATATAATATACTTACGTCAAAGTTCACAACATTTTTTTTTTTACTATGGATCGTTTAGAAACTACTTGCCGCTCTAGGGGGGAGGGGTGTTATGGCAGAGCGTCTATAGACACAAAAATCACATGGAAAATCTTCAAAAATATTCCGTAACTGTGTCTATTTCGACGAAAATCAGCGTAACGTTTGTGGATGATCCCCTACTTAGGACCCTCCGCTTTCTGTACAAGAAGAACTTTCTGTCTGCAGGACAGTCAAAAGAAAAATAAATGCCCGGTGGGCTCTAAAATTTAAATATTTTCATTTTCAGAATCATGATGAACAAGGAGTTAAAAAAATTGAATTATTTGAGCAATTTATGGGACCTTTTTCTACAAAAATGTTCATGAAAAATGAAAGTTTTCTTTTATTTAGAGAACTTTGTTGCTAGGGGAAATTTCCCAACCATCCATCACTTTTTTGTGATGCAATAATCACATATCTCGAGAATTTTTTCATTAAATGTAAAATTCCTATAACTTTTTCAATCCTTTTTGTTTATATCGGCGAAAATATGTGAATTGACTCTTTCCAGGGCATTGGAATTTTACGACTAAAAACGAACAAAATTTAAAAAAAAAATGTTAAAAGAAATATAATTAATAATATAATTTTTTTTTTAAGTTTAATATTTTATCTGTCATGGTAAAAAAAATTCACGTCAATATCTTTATTTGTTCAGGAAATATTGCTTGTCAAAGAGAAGTCTAAAAATGAAAAACCCAATTTCAATTTATCGATAACTCAATATATTAATATTTTTGCAATAAAATTTGACGTGGCTACTATTGGCTTCTAGCTCTACCAAATGTGGTAAAATCATAAAAATCGGAGAAGGTCGGGAAAACTGACCCCCTTCACTTATTTTCACCGATATACATATTTTCACATTATTTCCAAAAACAAAATTTACAAATAGATTCGACTCAATCAACTTAATATTTAAATATCTTTAATCTAAGAGAACCCAGAACAGCGTGTTTCATACACCTTTAAACAGTTCCTCATGATATCTAGATAGGAAGCCCAAGCCATTATAGCAATTAAGATTAGATTTCAGGTGTCTTCGCAGTCTATGACCATTCCAAAGATTTATGCTTATTTTTCACTATTACAAGATACCAAGTACTATGGTGACTATTGGAGACGATTGTATTTAAAATTAAATTATGGATTTGGAACCGATGGACTTAAATACGATTTTTTAAAAGCGAGTTTTTTTTTTTAAATTTTTTGTTTAATGATTCGTTTTTTTTTAAGTTCGCTGAATTGAAGTCCGATGCAGGAAAATCTTTGCAATCTTTATTTCTAGATAACCTCCAAAACTCCTTATTTTTGATTGAGTCCTGACATTCTGGTGCTTTTTTCACCACAGATTCAGAAGATTTCGCGAAATCAAAAAATTATGGTAATATGGTGTGATTTCCGAACAGGAAAATCCATATTTTTGAGACAAATTGTCCGACGAGATTTTATATATGTTTATGAAGTCGCTGAATGGGAATCCGAATAATACTTCAGCACGTCTAGTTTTTTGTACTAACCTTGTTCAATGGATTTTTTTTGAAACGATTTTTAAACCTTAGGATGTTAGTGATTTTTGGACGCTAGGAATATTTTATGTTCTTAGCCATTTTTTGTTCTGTGTTAAGAGTAAAATTTCTGATCTCCCAGTGAATTGATGCGCATAAAATTTGATAATACATATTTTATTTCTATGCAAAGATCTTGTTTTCGTAATTAAAAAAAAGTCTATATAAAAAAAAATACAAAATCGTTTTGTAAACAAAAAATTTTTTTTTAGTTCATAAATTTTTCATCTTTATATTGAATAGGAAAGATATAAAGGTTTTTCGAAATTTAGATTTATATTTATATATGAAGCTTCTCAAGAATTTAGACCTCCTATTTTATTAACTGCTTTAATATGTAACTTTGCTTTATGGTAAAAACGCAAAATCACAATTTGGTTTGTAGACTCTGTGAATCTATTAAACAAACAAATTTTGGCTTTAAAAAAAAAATACCTTTTTCCGTTTTTCTTTAATACGTTTACCATTATCAAGATCAAATACGAAGTTTGACAAAAATCCTTATTTCTTGGAAGAAAGTATTATAGTATCTCTTAAATAAGTACCTTAAACGAAGGCTCAAAAAAACATTTATTGGAAAAAATACTTAACGGAGAAAACTTTCAGGGATCGTTAGGGACTTTGTTCTAGTCTAGAGTCTTGCCTGGTAGATAATTTTATTCGCAACAATAGCGACCTTTAAATCATGAATCTTATTTTGATGAAAAAAAATCGTACCATCACACATTGTCAGGGGCGGTGCCACGCCCACTTAGCACAAGGTCCTTAACGATCCCTGAATGTTTAATCCATAAAGAGTTTTTTTTTAGATGAAGCTCTTCGTTTACCTAACCAAATCAACTCTAAAATATTTTAAGAAATAACTAAGATCCATACACCCACTTTTCGTCACAACTACATCCAGTAAAGAGTATCCAAACTTCACTACTCCAATTTTGTAGTTTTCGCTGTGACTTTTCTATTGTGACTTGTTGTTGCCATTGTTAACGGGTATTATGTTGTTATGACAGTTTGACAGTGGGGGATACCTCAGATATGCGGCCATAGATTTATATACAAACCATACTGTCTGTCTGTATATAGCTATATATGTATGTACTCGTATGTACATCTTTGTCCAAGGTAGCACGGAAATCAAATCAAAAAAAAGAAAAAATGTTTGTAACTATTTTTAGTAGTTTTTGGAATGGATTGAAGTCACATCGAGTGGGCAATATAATAAAATGATGAGTACCAGACGGAGACAGACGTCGGACAGATCCGTCATCAAAATCATATTGCTTATAATTGTTATTTAATCTTTGTCTTTGGCTACAACAATTTAGTACTTAATACATAATAATATTATATTATATTATTTTTGTTGATGGTTTTTGGAACATACCAAGGTTAATTGCCATTTAAATGAGTCGATTTTTGATGTGAGTGACGCGGAGTGTGACGGAAGGAAAGCCGTCTTGGTTTGGTCTGGGCTGGCAGGGAGTTGGTATTTGTCTAGTTGGAGTAAGAGCTGGCGCTGGAGTTGGCCAAAAGCGCCGCTGGCTGAGCACGTTGCTCACGTTCGCCTTGTGCTGAGGTTTCTGCTAGCGTTTGAGCCAAGTTTTTTTTTTCCTTTTCTGGATTTAGCATGAGGCTCACGTCATAGATTGAATTTTGACGTAAGACAAGAAGAGACAGCCGGAGCACTACGTGGCATCGACCAAGTCAAAGCTTGTGCAATTTTCACTATCGCCGCAGCACGTTTCGAGATTGTTTGGCACCCAACTTCTTTGCACACAGCCCTTGTCTGGGCTGATTTTTATTTTTATTTATTTTTTGTTTTTGTTTTTTGGGCCAGCACCTGGCATAAGGCTTAAACTATAGCAGCTCTAGATCTGCTGCTCGCCCACTCAGCTGTATCTGACATTCCCAAATGACATTTCGGCATAGCTGCAGGCAAAAGTTGAGAACAAGAAAAAAATCCACCAAAAAAAAAAACAAACTTAACGACAGACAGTCATAAAACTTAAATATCAAATTTTTGTGCATTTAATAAAGTCATTTGGAAGTTTTTATACACTATAAAACCTATAGGGTCTGGGGTATAGTAGACTTGGGTATGTGTTTAAGCAGGCGGAAGCGGTTGTGGCGGTCCAAAAGTTGTTTATCAAGGCGTTATTAGGAGCAGTCCAAGGTTGTCATTTCCGCAGAATCAGCGCAGCATCAGATTTTCAAAGATTTCTTCAGAAATATCTTCTGAAGAGGATTTATTCAAAAAAACGAGAAATGGCAACAAAAGGCAAAATGTATCTGCAGAAATATCTTCGGAAGAGGATTTAACTAAAAATCCGAGAAATTGCAACAAAAGGCTTGAATGAAAACGGTATTATATTTTCTTTCCGATTTCCATTTCTAATTCATATCGATATAGTGTCGATAAACCACGAAATATGCAGTTCTCCCAAAGCAACCCCACAGTATTCAAGTATGTTTACCCCTCAGTGGAAGTTCGTTTTATAGAGCCTAATAAACCACGAAATATAAAATCCTTATTTTTTCTATGTATATAAAAGTCCTTCGAGAGAAATTACGAGTCTGGTAATACTGGGGCCATCTGAATACTTGATGCAAAAGCCATAAAATATTGAGTTTCCCCAAAATAAACGCCATATATTCCAAACTACCCCTTGAAAAGTTCAGTTTGTTGAATTTATTGAGCCACGACCTATAAAACACTCATTCCTTCCTTATATAAAAGACCTACGGGAGAAATTACGAACCTGGTAATACAGGTCCCATCAGAATATACAATGTATAAACCACGAAGTATAAAGTTTTCCCAAAGCAGCCGCATTTCCCCCGTAATACCGCAACTCGAAGCCCAGTAAGTGCCAAAAATATCCTCAATGTATCAATATACAGGGCCGTTAACAGAAATTTTGGTAGGTAATGGCTCCAGCAGCCAACACACTAAGGCCTAAATCGGCCCGTTGTCACACCGCAGATCTCGATATAGCCCTTTTCCTAAGATAGTCCCACTAGACTAGTCCTCCATGGACATATAGGGCTCAGCTAGGCTATGAAGGAAGTAATTTCCAGATGCTTATTCCTACATCTACTAAGAGCCTCACAGGAACAGAAAAAGTGTTTACTGATTCAACATAATTTCGTCTTTGGATCTTCTGCAAAAGTCATGGCTCGGAACAGTCATTCTGGTCGCATGTGTTCCGACAAGCCAGTGGTCGCCCCGCAGAGACTTGTGGATCCTCTTTGGTCAACTTCAGGCCACATCTGGCGACTGATTGTGCAGTGGGGTGTGTTATATCACAGCCTTTATGCCTGAGAGCTAAATTTTTCCCTTGTGGGAGGGTAGAGGCCGTGCCCCATCTGGACAAATCATCTGCTATTTCGTTGCCTGTACTATTTTGGAGTCCTGGCACCCAAATGAGAATAATAACAAACTGCTGTGCCATCTCTTGAATAGATTTACGGCAGTTGTTGTCTCGAAGTGACTTTATGGCTGCCTGGCTATCCGAAAATATGTTTATCGCACCGGTTTCCAGATCGGTGTTGCGCAATCAGATCAAAGCCTCGGTAAAGGCAAGGATCTCTGCTTGAAAAACGCTGCAGTGGCTCGGAAGTCGGAAAGACTGCTAAATATTTAGTTCCTTAGAGTAGACTCCTTCCCCCAAAATGGTGGTTGCGCTTGGGGGCGTCCGTGAGGAAATTAATACAGTCACTGTGTTCTGGCTAAGTTTCCAACCACGATTCCCTGGAGGGGATATCCGTACCGAATACCTTTCACTTTTTTAAAAACAATCAAATACGTAATTTTATAAGATAAAGTCAGTGGCACAGATAGGGGTGTCAAAGAGATAGATCCTATCCCATGGTTGTGAAAAATAAAAATATCCAATAAAACTTATTGAGAAAAATTAGTTCCCACTGGTTGCAGTTTTCTGGAGCAACCTTCTGTGCTGTACGAAATATCAGATGTCTCTCTGTTAGAGATGTTTCATGACGCTACTATAATTTGTTGACTTTCTTTTTGTCGAGGTTCTTAAGCTTCTCTTCTTTAAACTTTGAATCGAATCTGCACTAAGAAGATATTTATTGTAAGCACACTTACTAGTCTGAAGGTCAATGGTTTCCAGTTTGAGATATCTTTGCAAGATTGAGCTCCACAGGTTCTACTCGCTTCTAGTATTAAGCTGCAAGACCCTATTCTATAAGGCCCTGATATTAAAGCAATAAGTGTGAGCCGCCTTACCCCAGATCTAAATGGTGTACATCTTGTCTTTCAGAAGTTTCTTTTTTTTATAATAGAAAATAGACATTTTTGAGAGATCCTGATTGTTCTCTGGAATTTATGAAAGATGAGTTAAGATAAGACATTTTTTTAGAAATCTTCCATTTTTGAGTACCGGGTCCAGATTGTTCTCTTGAATTTCTGAAAGATGGGTTAAGATAAGACCTTTTTTTTTGGAATTCTTCCAATTTTGAGTACCGGCTCCAGATTGTTCTCTTGAACTTCTGAAAGATGGGTTAAGATAAGACCTTTTTTTTTAGAAATCTTCCAATTTTGAGTACCAGGTCCAGATTGTTCTCTTAAATTTCTGAAAGATGGGTTAAGATAACACCTTTTTTTTAGAAATCTTCCATTTTTGAGTACCGGGTCCAGATTGTTCTCTTGAATTTCTGAAAGATGAGTTTTTTTTAGAAAACGTCCATTTTTAAGGCTATATCTAGATTGTTTTCTTGCATTTCTGAAGTATGAGTTAAAATAAGAATTTATTTGTAGTAAAGAAAATGAGCATTTTTAAATACCAAATCCAAATGGACCTTTGCATTTTAAAACGATAAGAGAAGATAGAAAGAATGAATTTGTTTTTTGGTTGATAGAAAACAAGCCATCTTTGAAAACCAGAGACCGTCTAGTAAGTAACTTTATTATAAATATAAGCAGTTCCAGATTGTTCTTTGCATTTCTGAAGGATGAGCTAAGAAAAAAATTATTTTCTAATTTAAGAAAAAGAGCATTTTTGAGTACCTGGTCTGGATGACTGTTCTTTGCAGTTCAGAGCGATTAGGTAACATAGTTTTTTTTTTGGTAGAAAACTGATATCTTTAAAGGCCTATGGTCCAAATAGGACCTAGTAAGTAACTTTATTCTAAATATAACCAGTTCCAGATTGTTCTTTGCATTTCTAAAGGATGAGCTTAGAAAACAAATTTTTTGTAATTTAAGAAAAATACCATTTTTGAGTACCAGATCCAGACTGTTCTTTGCAGTTCATAGCGAATAGGTAAGATAGTTTTTTTTTTTTGTAGAAAACTGACATCTTTAAAGGCCTATGGGCACCCTACGCTCCAAATAGGAGATAAACGAACATATATATTTATGTATTTGATAGACAGAGCCCGTCTAGTAAGTAACCATTTCGATTGGAAATATTTTATTATAAAAATGCTATTTTTACCCCAAGACCCAGGGGTATCTCCACCCACTCAACCAGCTATGTTTGGTCTTGAAGTAAACCAAATTTTCAGTGTATCCCATTGTCGTGCATCCGTTCCCGAATATTTCTCAAATTTTTTTCAACAAGTTCTCTGCCCTTCTATAAATCGAGGTTGTTACTTTAAGCATTATGCTTAGGGCAGGGCTAACCTAAACGTTTGTAAGACCTTTGGCTAAATTGTTGCGTTTACAAGTTCCGTAACGTAAATAGTTATAGTTCCTCAAATAGTTGTTACAAATAGAAAACATTTTTTTATTAGTTCGTCTCGAGACGAACTTTAAGCCAAACAGTTGTTGCTAATGATCATTAACGGCATCATTTATCAAGCTGTTGTAGTTGTTTTTGTATTGTTGTACTTGTTGCTCATCAACTTCATCAATTGTTTTTGTTATTGTTGTTGATCTGCAACATTTTTCACTTCAACACTCTTTGCGCTCTCGCTCAGTTTGGAGCTCAGCTCAGCAAAGAGCAGCTCGCTCTCTAACGGCGTCGCTCTCTCCGCACATGTTTGTTGGCATTGTTTTCTTGAGTCATTCTGAGAGAGTGTGAGAGGATGATCTAGAAGTTCAGCAGCAACAACAACCTGCCTCAATTGTTTGAGGTTTGAGCAAACGTTTTTCGTTTTCGCTTTTTTTTTTCGCGCATGTAAAGCTTTTCCATTATTTTGGGTGCAGTTGGCAACGCGAGACGCCGCTGCTGCTGCGCTGCGGCAGCGACGGCTGCGACTGCGCGCAGCACATTGGCGTTGATTATAAAAAGCAGGCGCATCTCTAAGTTGTACCCTAATTCAAAACGTTCGTGTACTTAGTGCGGTTAACCTGTTGCTGGCATAGAAAAAATTTGAAAAAAAAAACTAAAAACAATTGTCAGAAGTCAAGTCAAGTTGGCTTATACTAAAAGTGAGCAAATTTTGTTACCTAAAAAAGGACATTAGAACTTTGTGTTAAAACGCGTGTGTGCTGTAAATCGTTAAATAAATAAACTTAACAAGACAATAAGTTTAAAACTGTATAACAAAAAAAAACAACTTATAAAAAATATGTTTACTATAAATAAAAAATAAACCCTTTTTGTTGAAGCAGAAATTAAAGAATAATAATCTTTGAATAACAATTTTTTTGAATAATTGTGTGACACTGTTAAATGCTTTAAATTTTAATTATTTATTTACAATAAAAATAAAAACTATTTATCAATATTTTGAGATTATGTCGAAGAATTATTTTTTGAAAGCCAGCTGAGCTACAACTTAAATTAAATATAATATTGCAAAAATTTTAAGTATATTACTAAAATTTTGATAATTTTTAATATATGATAGATTTTTTAATGTTGAAAAAAAACCGGAAATACGTCTGTTTACAACATTTCCTTAAAAGACTGTTTGTAAATTTTTTTAACTGTTCGGAATTTTAAAATTAAAAATGAATAAAATTATTAAATATGTTAAAAATAAACAGTCCTTTTAGGAAATATTGTAAACAGACGTATTTCAGGTTTTTTTTTAACATTAATCGATAGACATATGTATATTAAAAATAAAGTAAAATTTAAATTTAAAAATTAATTGCTCACAATAAAACAAAAATGCTTTAATTTAATAATGTCTTAAAATTTTTTCATTATAACTGAATTGAAAATTTAAAAAATAAAAATATTGTCGTGCAGAAAGAAGAGGAAAAATTTAAAATATTTATCAATGATTAGTGCCAGTTTTTAAATAGTTGATTTTTTAAAACTATTCGGAAATTTGTTTCAAAAATAATTTCTATTTTATTAATATATTTTTATTATTATTTAATAAATTTACATATTGTCAAATATTAGACAAATTCTAAATAAAAATGAGAAAAATTTAACAAAAAAATTATTTGGGCTACAAACATTTTTAAATTAAAATTTTTTGCTACATTGATACTAAATTTTTAATTTAAAAATTAAAATTAATTGCTCGCCATAAAACAAAAATGCATAATTTAAATAAAGCCTTAAAATTTATTCAATATATCTAAACAACTAACTTGAAAATTTAAAAAATAAAAATATTTTCGTGCAGAAAGAAGAAAAAATATAAAATATTGTTCAATAATTTTAGTGCCAGTTTTTAAATAGTTGAATTTTTATAACTATTCTAAAATTTGATTCAAAAATAATTTCTAATTTATTAATATTTTTTATTATTATTAAATAAATTTACATATTGTCAAATGTTAGACAGTTTCTAAAAAAAATATGAAAAAATATATAAATAAATTAACTGGGCTATAAAAACTTTAAAATTACAATTGTTTTTTTAAAATTAATATTTCTTTTATTATTATTTAATAAATTTACATATAGTCAAATATTAGACAGTTTCTAAATAAAATATGAAAAAATATATAAATAAATTAACTGTGCTACAAAAATTTTAAAATTAAAACTGTTTGCTACATTAATAAAACATTTAAATTTTATTTGTTTCCTGCTTTATTTTAAAGTGATTTCTTAAATATTTCAATTTTTAACTCTTCTACAATTTGTTTCAAAAATAATTTCTATTTTATTGATATTTTCTTATTATTATTTAATAAATTTACCTCTTGTCAAATTTTAGAGAGATTGTAAATAAAATATGAAAAAAACAAATAAATTAAGAAATAAATTAACTGGGCTACAAAAATTTTAAAATTAAAATTGTTTGCTACATTGATAAAATATAAAAAAAAATAATTTTTATTTCCTGCTTTATTTGAAAGCCATTTTTTAAATATTTCAATTTTAGAACTATTCTGAAATTTGATGCAAAAATTAATTTTATTATATTTATATTTTTTTATTATTACTTAATAAATTTACTTATTGTCAAATAGAAGAGAGATTGTAAATAAAATATGAAAAAACAATTAAATTAACTGGGCTACAAATATTAAATTTAAATTTATTTGCTATTGTACATTTATAAAACATTGAAATTTTTTTGTTTTTTACTTAATTATTTAAAATCTTTCTTTAGACAATAAGTAAATTTATTATATAATATTTAATAAAGCAAAAGTAATATATAAAGTTTTCACTGAAACTTAAGCATTCAAAAATTAAAATGATTTTTATGACTTAGTTACAAATAAAATTAATTGCTCGAATTTAAGCAAACTTTTTTTGTTCTTCATGCCAATTCCCGATATTGAATTAAAAATAAATAAAACTACAATATTTATTTTAATTTACGGTTTAGCTTCCACAATATTTTAATATTGAAATTTTAGAATTAAATAACAAAAAATATAATACAAAATTTTGGCACTATTAAAAATTGTAGACTAAAATAATCATTCCAATTTCGATTAAAATAAATGAATAAAATATTGTACATACTTATTTATTTAAATTTTAATTATAATACATATTTTGATACTTAAATTTTTTCTTTAAATATTCAGGCCTATTCCCGATTTCAAATTTAAAATAAACTAAACTTCAATAATTTTTAAATTTAATTTACATAAAATTAGATATATATTTAGAATATATTTTTTATTTTAGTCGTAATCAAATTATGTACCTATTTTGCAATAAAATTTGTAATAGTAACAACAATTTTAATTAATTTATTTTTAATTTAATTTGAGCAAATACTTTTAATTGTATTGTATTTAATTTAACAATTTTAATTAGTTTTTTTAATTAGTTTAAAAATAAATTTAAATTTAAAAATAAATTAATTAAAATTGTTGTTAAATTAAATACAATACAACTAAAAGTATTTGCTCAAATTAAATTAAAAATAAATTAATTAAAATTGTTGTTACTATTACAAATTTTATTGCAAAATAGTTAATCTGATTTCGACTAAAATAAAAAAAATGTATATTGTAAATATATATTTATTTAAACATTAATTATAAAATATCATTGTAGTACTATTATTTTTTTGTTAAGTATTCAGGCCTGTTCAGAATTGCAAAGTCAAAATAAAGAAAACTTAAATATTTTTTTTAAATTTAACTAAGAAAAATTTAAAATTTTGTAACTTTTTAAAATTTTATGGTAAAATAATTAAACTGCATTCGATTCGAATAAAAGAAATTTTTTTTTTTTTAATATTTATTTAAGGCAATCAACCGATAAATTTAAAAGATTATAATATTGAAATAAAAAATTAAAAAAAAAAATATATTAAAAATGGAACCGAGCTAAAGCTCAGAAAATTCAAATTATTTTTTAGCTTATAAAATTATTCAAATAGTCAGTATCGAAATCTCAAAATCTTGCAAGCTTAAATCTCAACATTAAATATTTAAATTTAAAGCATACTCGTAACTTTTTTAAAACAAATTATATAAAGGGATTTCCTTTATCTCTAGCGTGATAATAATTAAAGCAAACCTATTTTGTCTACAACTTAAAGTAACAAATAGTTAAAATATAAATAAAAATATATTTTTTACTATTAAAAAACATATTTTTTTAAATCTAGCTTAATATCCTGAGGATACAAACTTTATAAACGGATTAAACTCATCACCGATTGTTCAATACAAACCAACTACAAAATGCTGTCCTTCAAATCTTGTATGTTGCTTGTAAGTATCTTTTTTAAAATTAATAAATATATTTTAAATATTATAAAATGAAGTGGGACATTTTTAACTTCACTTGAACTTAAGGTTATATCTCTTATTTATTATCATATTCCTATCATTATTTTACAATGGTAAAATACTTGTACTTAAGGTTATATCTCTTATTCATTATCTTTATTATTTTATATAAATTTTAACAAAGATTTTTTTATGTTCCTTTGTTTAATTTTTATTTATTTATTACGATTGTTAAACTTTAATGACGTTTAACTAAAAATGCAAATATCTTAACTTTATTTCGAGATTCTAAAAGAGGATTGGAATTGGGGCGGTTGTTGAACTTTTCAAGTTTTTATAGAATTTGTTATAAAGATTTTTTAATAATCTTTTTATTAATTATTTTTATTATTATTTATTTAATGCGTTTGTTGAGCTTAAACAACTGTTTAAAATCTGTTAAATACATTTCGAGATTTTTAAAGCATTTACGAGAGCATAGATGGGAATTTTTCTAGGCTCAAATTAAAAAATTAAGGTATTTTTAAAAAATCAGATATACGAGTATGATTAAAAAATTGCCTTCAAATATAACTTTTACGTTTATACTGAAAGACGTTAATAAATTAAGAGATGAAAATTGTTTTTTTATGAATTTAATGAATTAAGAGATGAAAATTGTTTTTTTATTTTCATCTCTTAATTCATTAACGTCTTTTAGTATTTTTTTCGCAATATTCAGATGATGAAATATTTTTTATAAATATTTATTATTTTATTATTATTATTATTATTTATTATTCAAACACGTCTCAAAAATGACAAAAGAAATATATAGAAAATATATAGACGGGAATTTTTCTAGGCTTAAATTGAATAAAAAAGTAATTTTTTAAGGTATATGATAAAAAAATGGCAAATATAACATTTATGCTTATTCTAAGAGACTATAAAGAATTGATAGATGAAAATAAAAATACAAAAATTTTCGCAATATTCAGATGATGATGATTTTATTAAAATATTTTTTATATTTTATTTAAACACGCTTCAAAAATGATAAAAAAGAAATATTTCGCACATCAATAAATTTTATAATTTTAATAACCACTTCTTCAGCGATTCTTCTAATTATTTTTAATCTTAGGTCATGGTTTATAATCTTTTGTTTTACTTTTGCAATATTGTTAATGATATAAGGCTTTCTGAAGACCTCGTCATCTTCCAAGTTTTCAGACTTTATAGCAATAACAGACATTTTAAAATTAATATAAGGCGTTCTGC
The DNA here is from genome assembly GCA_037043745.1 of Chymomyza amoena. Taxonomy (NCBI): domain Eukaryota; kingdom Metazoa; phylum Arthropoda; class Insecta; order Diptera; family Drosophilidae; genus Chymomyza; species Chymomyza amoena. The sequence goes on from JBAMAX010001153.1 coordinate 40,471, forward strand.
AGACATCGTCATCTTTCAAGTTTTTAGACTTTATAGCAATAACAGACATTTTAAAATTGATGTTAGGCGCTCTGAAGACCTCGTCATCTTCCAAGTTTTTAGACTTTATAGCAATTACAGACATTTTAAAATTGATATAAGGCGTTCTGAAGACTTCGTCATCTTCCAAGTTTTTAGACTTTATAGCTATAACAGGCATTTTAAAATTGATATAAGGCGTTCTGCAGACCTCGTCATCTTTCAAGTTTTTAGACTTTATAGCAATTACAGACATTTTAAAATTGATATAAGGCGTTCTGAAGATCTCGTCATCTTCCAAGTTTTTAGACTTTATAGCAATAACAGACATTTTAAAATTGATATAAGGCGTTCTGAAGACCTCGTCATCTTTCCAGTTTTTAAGACTTTATAGCTATAACAGACATTTTAAAATTGATATAAGGCGTTCTGAAGACTTCGTCATCTTCCAAGTTTTTAGACTTTATAGCAATAACAGGCATTTTAAAATTGATATAAGGCGTCCTGAAGACCTCGTCATCTTTCAAGTTTTTAGACTTTATAGCTATAACAGCATTTTAAAATTGATATAAGGCGTTCTGCAGACCTCGTCATATTCCAAGCTTTTAGACTTTATAGCAATAACAGACATTTTCAAATTGTGCTATAAATAAAAATTTCCCAAGCAATTCTTCCAATTATTTTTTAACTTATATCTTTGTTGTTCATCTTTTGTCTTACTTTTCAATTAGTAAAACCTTTTGCTTCTAAAGAGCTCGTCAACCTTTTTTTTTAGGTACTTCTCAAGATATTCATCTAATTTAATTAAAATTTTTAATCTTATGTTTTTTTCATAATCTTTTGAAGACCTCGTCATCTTCCACGTTTTTAGACTTTATAGCACAATAATAAACATTTTAAAATTGAAATAAGGTGTTCTGAAGACCTCGTCATCTTCCAAGTTTTTAGACTTTATAGCAATAACAGACATTTTAAAATTGATATAAGGCGTTCTGAAGACCTCGTCATCTTTCCAGTTTTTAAGACTTTATAGCTATAACAGACATTTTAAAATTGATATAAGGCGTTCTGAAGATCTCGTCATCTTCCAAGTTTTTAGACTTTATAGCAATAACAGACATTTTAAAATTGATATAAGGCGTTCTGAAGACCTCGTCATCTTTCCAGTTTTTAAGACTTTATAGCTATAACAGACATTTTAAAATTGATATAAGGCGTTCTGAAGACTTCGTCATCTTTCAAGTTTTTACACTTTATAGCAATTACAGGCATTTTAAAATTGATATAAGGCGTTCTGAAGACTTCGTCATCTTCCAAGTTTTTAGACTTTATAGCTATAACAGCATTTTAAAATTGATATAAGGCGTTCTGCAGACCTCGTCATATTCCAAGCTTTTAGACTTTATAGCAATAACAGACATTTTCAAATTGTGCTATAAATAAAAATTTCCCAAGCAATTCTTCCAATTATTTTTTAACTTATATCTTTGTTGTTCATCTTTTGTCTTACTTTTCAATTAGTAAAACCTTTTGCTTCTAAAGAGCTCGTCAACCTTTTTTTTTAGGTACTTCTCAAGATATTCATCTAATTTAATTAAAATTTTTAATCTTATGTTTTTTTCATAATCTTTTGAAGACCTCGTCATCTTCCACGTTTTTAGACTTTATAGCACAATAATAAACATTTTAAAATTGAAATAAGGTGTTCTGAAGACCTCGTCATCTTCCAAGTTTTTAGACTTTATAGCAATAACAGACATTTTCAGATTCTGCTTTAAATAAAAATTTCCCAACCAATTCTTCCAATTATTTTTTAACTTATATCTTTGTTGTTCATCTTTTGTCTTACTTTTCAATTAGTAAAACCTTTTGCTTCTAAAGAGCTCGACAACCTTTTTTTTTAGGTACTTCTCAAGATATTCATCTAATTTAATTAAAATTTTTAATCTTATGTTTTTTTCATAATCTTTTGTCTTACTTTTTAACCAATAAGACCTTTCGTTCTTGAAAAGCTCGTCATCTTCCACGTTTTTAGACTTTATAGCAATAATCGACATTTTTAAATTGTTGTTATAAATAAAAATTTCTCAAGCAATTCTTCTAATAATTTTTAACTTATGTCTTTGTTGTTCATCTTTTGTCTTACTTTTCAACTAGTAAAATCTTTTCAACTGAAGAGCTCGTCAACCTTTTTTAGATACTTCTCAAGATATTCATCTAATTTAATTTTAATTTTTAATCCTATCTTTTTGTTCTTAATCTTTTGTCTTACTTTAAGGCAATAAGACCTTTTGTTCCTGAAGAGCTCTTCATCTTAAATGTTCTAGAGCAAATTTTAAAATTTAGATAATGTAAAGTTTCTGATAATTCTGATAATAAAATGGAACCTAAGCAATTTCAGAAGTTTTATAAATCCAATGACACTGGTTTTGATTATCTTTCTATCTATCTCATTGGGGCCAATATTTTTCAAATCATTGTTTCTTTTTTAATACTTAGATGAATATTTTTTGATTTTATTTCTAAGACTTTAAGAGTCATAAAAGACTGCAAAAAATATTACAGCTACAAAATCCAAGTCTTCTATTTCCAGCACTCAAAAGAATTTCCTTTGAAGGGACTTGGATTATTCATTTCTACAGACTTTGTTAAAGCAGCCTCATCCCTGCCCAAATGCACATCCTTGTACTTTATAGTCCTTGTAAAATTTGACTACTTTATATCTCATTTGGCAAACTTCCACACCAATAATTTCCACGGATACTTATGAGAGCTGCCACTGCTCCTAATACTTTCCTTATAAATGTTCTATCAAATATGCTGCCAGTATTATTTGTATCCAAGTTAAGCCTACATAAATCAGATGCAAACAAATCATATGGACTTTTTTGACCCATCCTGGCCAACAGTCGCCATTAAAACCAAAGCCCGCACAAAGGACAACAAGTTAAGCTTGTTATATGTCAAATTTGTCTATAAGCATGTGTTGTTTTTGTTTTTTTTTTTTGGTTTTTGTGTTATCCTGTTCCGTTGTTCTATTCTATTTGGGATGCGTGGGGAGTGGGGGTGTGGGTCACACACACATCATGGTCATCATGGACATTATGGACAGCTGACGGACAGTGGAACGCTCTTGAGCTTTGCTGTCTGTTGTCATTTTTCTTTTTGGCCAAAATATGCATGCAGCTTAGTTGCCTTTTTATGGTGTGTTTGGCCCAAACACATATATATTGTGTGTGTGTGTGTGTGAGCCAAGTTATGTGCGGTGGATTTGTTTTTGATTGCCGTTTACATGCGCATGTGAACATGACAAGAAAAAAAATCTACCAACAAAAAATCTGGCCAAAATAAAAAAAGTTCGGCTTATGCTCATAATTTAAACGCTGATGGACTTTAAATGGGCTGACAGACTCGTTTTCGGAGCTACGTAGGACTACAATATTAAAGTTAAACACGCAGCTGAAGGGTCTGACAAACAGCTTGGCAGCACTTGGTGTCAATTGTAACAAAAAATATATTACATAACTTGTGCTGCCTAGATGGCGCAATACACTGAGAGAAAAAATTGGGGTTAAACTTGGGCATTGTCTCACCAAATGATTTATGCGCTAACTTTAAGAGATCTACTGTAAAAATATTGACGAAAAATATCGATAAGTGCATTTTGAATATTCCAAAAGTGAATTTAAAAGTGGACAACAAGTTTACTTAACTAATAAAAGAGACGGTGAATATTTAAAAATTTTCTAGTTGAGGTTAGAACTCATTGAATTTAAAAATACATCGCTGTGGGCTGACAAATTCAAGAAATGCAAAATTTTTTTTAAAAGATACAGCATAATATCTAAAATTTGCTAGTTTAGGTAGGAAATTAATGAATGAATTATTTAAGAATACATTCTTGAAAATTCAAAGGGATTTAAAAAAAAAAATAATAATAATTGTTGTCTCTTGATATAAACATGTTGGGCATTACTTTTTCATCTTTCAAAAAATAGTCGATGAAAAAAAAATTCGGATTTGTCACCATCTTACCACTATATCAGATTTTTGGGCAAGAAATCAAGAAGTTGTGAAAATGTTGGTGAAGAAATAACCTTTCACATGATATCAAAATGTTATGCATGATTTTTTCAGAAGTTTTTATATTAAAATCAATTTCTTCTATATTTTTAGAAAATCAAAAAATTTCAATTGTTGAGAAAAATCACGATATCAATGTTTGACGTCACGGTTTTACAAAGCTTTTATCTTTAAATAAACATCGACTTTGCCAAATCATCGTCTCATGACATAAATATTTTAGGCAAGAATTCAAGAAATTGCGAAAATGTGAAAATGTGTGAAAAAAGAAGTAAATCATCTTCTCATGTAAGCGATATGTGAAGCGACCTTGTTTTATGTATCTTTCAACATTGAATACAAAAAAAACATTTACTTTGCTTCATCATCTTCTTACGATATCAACTTTGCTCAAGAAATCAAGAAATTTGAAAAATATTTGTAAAAAAAAAGATTTTAGTTTCCTCATTATATCAAAGTTGGGCATAAAAACATTAACATATTTTAAAATATTTTTGTTTTACAAATTTCTTTTACATTTTTAAGGAATCAAGAAATTGCGAAATAATTTGTGAAAGAAAAAAGATTATAACTTCCTCATTCTATCAATTTTGAGCATAACTATATTATGAAGCTTTCATCTTAAAAAAAAAAAATCGGCTTTGCCAGATCATCGTCTCTTGATATCAAAGTTTTGGGCAAGAATTCAAGAAATTACCAAAAGATATGTGAAAAAAGAAGATAATAATTTTCTCAAGATGTCATTATGTTGAGCAATATAGCGTTACGAAACTTTCAACTATGAAAAAAATCATCTTCTTATAATATCGACAAACAGAAAATCAAAAAAATGTTGAATAGATTTGTGAAAAAAAGAATGAAAAATTTTCTTTACCAGATCATTATCTAATTGATAAATTGCGAACAGAGGTGAAAAAAAGATGATCAATATATCAACATGGAGAGCTTAAACTTTTCAAAAGTTTAGTTTTATTAGCTTTGACAGATAATCTCCACGAAATCTATATTTTGGGTAAGAAATCTAAAAATAAGGAAAAGAATTGTAAAGAATTGTAAAGAAAGAAGAAAATTGTTTTCTCTTCATATTAAAATTTAAAGCAAGAATTTTTCAGAAGTTTTTATATTTGAAAAAAATTTATTTTAGATTTTCAAGAAATTAAGCGATTGCAAAAAGATTTATGGAGATATATTATTAATTTTATTGTAATATTTTCTCATCAAATTAAAATTTTTTACATGACTTTTTCAGTAGTTTTTATATTTGAAAAAAATGTATTTTAAAATTTCAAGATTTTAAAACTTCTAAATATAAACTAGCTTTGACTTTTGTGACGCCACAAGTTCAACATTAACGAGGCCATTGATATTAAGGGTAAAGTTAATAAATAAAATTCATTCAACTAACGATTAGCTTTACAAAAATATCTAATTACTCCGATCCAAAAGTTCCTCTAATATTTTTTCTCCTCCAATGTGGAAAATATTTCCACGCCTTCAAAAACGTGAGATTACAAATTGTCTTATTTGATAACTTGTGGCAAATTTTTCCATACCTTAAGACATTTAAGATTACAAATTTTCTTATTTGGTAACTTTAGCCCATAAATAATAATATAATATAATTAAAACTTAAAGAAGTTTTTGGATGATGGGCAGCTGTTGTTATTCTTCTGATGATTCCCTATTAGATTAAGTTCATTTTTAAATCAAAGAAAATAGATCTTTAAAATTTTGGATAAATTTACACAGATGCAATTCGCAAACTTTAGCTGATCTAGGATTAAGTAAGTTTTCTGGGATATCGAACTAGTTGAGGAGCCTTAGACTTAGAGTGGGGCACAAGAAATCGTCAAAATCGCAATGAAAATTTTCCAACAATATTATTCTCGTTGTAAGGTGTTCCGAGAAATAATTAAGTTTTTTAGATATGGGAATAGTTAAAGAACTCTAGGCTTATAAGGGTGCACGCAATAAAATAATTTATTTTACTTATTTCTTTTTAAATAAATTAATTAATATTAAATTTCAATAAAAAAGCAAACAATACTCATGAATATGAAACCTTGGAAAAGCATATTTTTATTTTATGAAAATTATAATAATGATCCTTAGAAACCAGAATATTAACTTGCTCTTTAATTCAACAAGATAAATTTGGGATTACAAACGTGTATCAATTTTCTTAAGTCAATTTTGTTTTCACTTTTCGATATATCGATAAATTGCGCTTATCTCAATTATTATCGCATCAATTTTTACTTATAAATTTTCGTTAGATTTTTGCGTGATCAGCATAAATAGATTTCTAAAGAAGAGGAAGATTTTTTCTTTCGGTGCAGTTGTCAGGCAGGAGGCAGTTCGAACAAATTGCAAATAATCAAAGATACTTAAGTGCTATGCGTAATATATGTCAGAAAAATATAAAACACACACAAGCACATACCACACACACACACACAGATACACACACTTGCACTTATACAATATACATGGAAACAGTTGAGGATACTTTTCGGCGCTTTTGTTGTACGGGTATACATAGTATATGAGCATATAGTATATAGAGCCGGGATAAGCTGGCAACAGCTGCTGTCAGGACCCTGCCACACGTAATATATGTGCGTGGGTAGGTTTGGGGCAAACAGAAATAATATTTGATTATGCCCAACAACAAACCGAAACACTTTAGGCTGGCAGCAATTTTTCTGGATTTCATATATAGACCACTTTGGCAGTGTCATTAAGTGTATATGGGGCTTGTAACTGGGTGTGGCATTTAACAGTGCACATAAACTTAACGTCTGTTTATGGGACTGATGAGTCGAATCCCTCCCCCCAACAAACCCCAACACCCAAATAAAACAATAGCAGGAGTGCGGCAGATTTTACGAACTGTTCTGGACATATGTTGCCTGGTGCTGCCGGTTTACAACTTTCGCTTGTTTTTAAAGTCACACAAAACTCCAAAACTCCAAAAAAAAAGATCCCTAAAGGAGACGCCCCAAAAGCAGGCTACATATAATACAGCCAAGTGGCAAAGTGTTGGAAAAAAAGCCGAGAGATTTGCGAGAGTGTGAGTACATGTCTGGCCTTTGAATGGCAGGCTTACAAAAAAAAAGTAACAAACGAGAGCCACTGAGTTTGAGTTAGGTTGGCAGTTCCACGCGGCCTGAAGAGAGAGCGGCCAAAAGATACAGTGAGAACGCATAGTTTGAGGGTGACAGACGCGCTTAATTTGCCGCTTGTAACTTTTTGACTCTTTTTTTTGGTATTCGGTTTTATAACTGCCACATTGGTGGCAAGGCTCCAACCACGCCCAAGCCACCTAGACAACCTTGCCAAAAACGTGGAGCACAAAAATAAAATGTAGATAAGCGCCACAGTTTTTTGCATACACTTGCAACATAACCTATCATTATGTTTTTGTGGTCTGGTTATGAAACATAAATTTTGCAGTCTTATCGGCGCAAATTAGTAGCTCAATTTCCAGAACTTGGGCTTAAATGCTCTTTAAACTTGAACGTTTTTTTTTTAATCGAGGTTGTGGGAGGTTGCTGGGATCAAGTACCTTGTTGGGAGATGTCGCAGAGGTTTGGGTAGGAAAACTTTCTATATTTCTTGGGAGGTAGTTGTTAGAGCCGCGCATATGAATGGAGTAAGATTTAAAGGTTGCTTTTAGAACTATCAGAAACGGAATATCAGCCTAAAAAGAAAGCCAGAAAGCTCTGTGCCTGTGAACTTGTTTTTTTCAAGTTGGTCGAAGGTTAGGTTAGGTTTTATAGGAAGCTCAGATAGTGACTGAGAGCACCCAGAGACCATGAGGTCCATTGTGTTGCCTAATTATAAGAAGAGGACGCAAGGAATTAAAAAAAGGGTGTGGATAGAGGAGGAGGATCAAAAATTGTACATCCCTATTTGCGTCCTAAGTCTCTCGTGTTGCAAAACCATTTTGAGGATTAGACGAAAGCAGCCAGATCAGCTATGTATACAAAGGCTAGACTACCCAGATCCTCAAAGAATGGTTTACCCAGAAACTGGGTGCGTCTTCTAAGAAGCGCCGGGCAGTCGCATAGCAGGTGTTGGATGCCCTCTATCTCTTGCTCATGTCTGCAACTGCGGCAGAAATGGTGATGGGGAGCGTGCAACCCCGTCGAAGGTTAGCTATCACCTAATATTCGTTTCTCAGGAAATTCAACCGTTTACCTAATCAAAATTAATATTAAATTAAATTCCAAAATCAGTTTGATTCCCGAATTGCCTTGCGATATTTTCATATTCCTTATAACCAGCGGACGATCAAGAAGCTTTCAAGATTCCAAATTTGTACGATAAGCAGGCTAGAAGCTATGAGGAAATAAATGAACTTATTTAGCGTTCAAGATCATAACTCCTCTTTTTAGCTTCGTTGTCGTGTCGAAAATGCCGATTGATCTAAACATTCAAACATTTTATTTGCGGCATAATCCTTATATAAAAAAAAATTATCCTAAGAATTTTGTTGTTTCTCTCAAAGTCGTTTTCTTCTTTTATTCCTTTAACTTCTTGTGGAGCATCGCGCTTCTGTAAAACATCTAAAACGTGTACGGATCCTTGCTAATTGTTTCTCTTTGCTTCAGGAATATCCTGATTCGTTAGCTTCTTTCAAATCAGTTCAGCGCCATGTTTTTCTGGGTCTTCCTACTTTTTCGGTTGCCCCTCGGGTTCCAGTCAAGAGCCTGATGACAAACTTCATGTGGTAGCATGAATGATGCAGCGATGACTTCATATTACATCGCTGCATCAGCTCAGAGTTGCTAATCGTGCATGGCCACCAGATTTTCAGAATGCGTCGAAGAAAGAAGTAAGAAGAATGCGTGGAAGAGGTTCCAACAAAGGCTCTTAGTTTCCCTCGAAGTGCTCAAGGGATTATTGCTATACAACCCTACCCCCCCATCGAAAAATAAAATAAACTCGTTCCCGGAATCTATTCCGATGTTGATAGAAGCGTTACCTCTTCAGCTCTCTTATTGTGGCCGTTTTCATAAGTCACTTCACTCAACAGTTACTACGGGTTTTACGACTATCTACTGAAGGAAATAAATAAATCTGGACTTTCACATAATATACCTAAGGTTAAATCACAGGAGATACTATATCTCAGGATTGGCGCTACGATCTGCTGATAGTTCAGCCGTTTACATTGTTGTGGGAAGAGGCTAGGATTAGACAGAAGTTCACTTGGACTTTATTCCTTTGCAGTAACATACCTAAGCGCTTTGATTAAAGTATCCCGGAATGTTAATCAAAGATCCAGACAAATGCCTAGACATTTGTCTGACGTCATTTGCAGTGTCCACTCATCGTTATCAAAAGTCACGCACGGAAATTTAAACCTCAATAAAATTAAAGAATTTCACTCTTGAAAGCTCATTTTGCTCTTAAAACAAAAATTTCGCTTCTCTATAATTGAGGTTAAAAATTGTATTGTTAGAGGGTGTTTTTTTTGGATACAAATTTTTAATTTGAAAATGATTAAAATGCTATTAAGAAGCATTTCGCCTAACTAACTCCTAAGACTAAAATTCTTAATGTAAGAATATTTAAAAAAAAAGAAGTGCTCTCAAAAAAGCAAAAATATCTCTTCTCTATGTTATTTTTGCTAATCTGGCACAGCTAAGGACCAGAAGGTCTATGCTAGGCTGCACTCTGTTGTGTGGCCAGCCAGTGTAACCTAACCTAACCTAACCTATGTTATTATTGAGAGTAAAAATCTTATTCTTAGAGGGTACTTTTTCAAATAAAAATTTGAAAATAAATAAATATTTATATTTATTTAAAATTTCCATTACTTTTATCCGCCATTTCGAATTTGAAAAAAAGTGATACTAATAATTTCGTCCCAATTGCATTATTAAACGTCGTTTTTTTTACATGGTATTATTAACCCTTTTTTCGATACGTTTGAAATTATAATTAATTGTTATTTTTACATAATCTTTAAGATATTCAGCTAGGGAATTCGCCTTTTAAAATTATTTCCATAGTCGCTTGCTTAAGCGGCCATTAGCGTAAATCCTTGATTTACTTCCTTGAACATACGTTATCTATCATGTCCAAACATAATTAGCTGTAAACAAATGACTATTGTACTCAGCAGATTTTGCTTTGAAAGTTTCAAAGACCAGATCTTAACATGATTCAGCATTTAGAAGGCTACGCGCAGGTTTTTTTTTCGCATTTCTCTTAAAAATTAGCGTTGGCTCAATTTTTGTATGGTACAGGGTGCGCCATTTGAATATGGTCGATGGAAATATTGAATAACTTTGACAGATTTCAACCGATTGACGTCTTCGAACACATTTTGGAAAGGTTATTGCATTACAATGTTAACCATGAATCGATTCACGCCCAAAGAACGCGCGGAAATAGTGACAATGTTCATTAAATGTAATTGCCCGATTTTTGGGAGCGAATTTTAATGACTGATGAGGCCCATTTCACGCTATCTGGCACTGTAAATAAACAAAACTGTCGCATTTGGGGGAAAGAAAATCCTCATACTATCCATCAAACTCCACTGCATGATCAGAAAGTGACTGTTTGGGCCGGTGTCTGCTTCAATATTTCCATCGACCACATTCAAATGGCGCACCCTGTAGCTATATAAAATAATAGACCAATTTTGATGCAACTACACACAAATGTGTAAATTAAATTAAATATATAAAAAAACATTAATAAGCCCAAAATGCTTTTTGCTGATTAAATATGATTTTGTTTAAGACTACACATTTGTGTGAAGTTTGTACAAAATTTATGCACTATTTCATATAGCTGCCATACAAAAATTGAGCCAGTTTGCTGAAAGTTGCATCATCTAGCAAACTTCAATGCATCATGAGAGTTCAGCTTCAAATTTTTCCCTCAAAGATACCGAACAGCGAACTGTCTAACAAATTCCATGTACTCCCCTTAATGACAATAAAAACCTTGTTGGTCAGTGAAAACTATCCAACTCAAATCCTAGACAGCCGCTAGACAAACGACTCTGCTGACGTGCCGACTCCACTTGCTGGTCGCTGCCAGGACATGCTCCGAACATGTTTTACATGCCAATTCGTTGAAAAACCAAGTCAAGTGATGCGCATTCCCAAAACTGCTGCATATTAATGCCAAAAGCTGCCGCCAGCTGGCCGACTCAGCTCATTTTCTCACAGGGCCCAAAAGAAAAGAGCCCGAAAAACAAAAAAATTCGGCAAAAATTTAATCACAAAAAATAGCTCAGTGCAGCTCACACGCTTTTGCATATGAAATGAGCAAATGATCAAATGACAAAAGCGGCAGCAGGCAAAACATAAAATATTCACAATGTAATATGATGAGCTGATGAGAGATGAGAGATGTCAGTCCAACCATCCATCCATCCGTCCAGCCATATGTCTTTCAAAGAGTCACTCAGTCCCATTTGTTGCACATGCATCCATCCGCAATGCTTGGCTGCTGCACAATTTGCCGAAATTCATGTAATTTCCCAATGCAACCCATCGAGGCGCAACAATCGACAGCCAAGAGCACATCTCTATGCCACATACAACATGCAACATCATAGTGCATTCTACAAACGGTAGCTAATATCTGGCAAAATTCAAAACTGGTAACTGCTGCTTTAGGCCCATCTCATTGCGGACTTTGATTAGACGGAAATTCAGGCGGCTGATTATGGCACGCGCAATCGGAAATTGGCCGACTGCTTCAATGCCCTCCCCCACCTTCATGTTAAAAGCCAATTGGAAGTATGCACCAGATGTGGGTGATGCACTGAGAGAAAATCAGGTGGAGTTTTGGTATCTTGAGTCACGATCGTAAATTAAATAAGTTTTAAAAAAGAGTTTAATAATTATAAACACTTAAGATCTGAAACTTATAGTGATTTTTTGGGGAGCTGAATTCTAAATCTAAAACAGATTTATTTTTATAATTATGATGGATTTTTATTTCCATTAAAATTATTTAAATAATGATGACGCCGATTCTCTCTGATAATATTTTACAATGCATAATAATAAGCATAATCGTATTAGTTTCGAAAATTTAACTTTTTTTTTTAAATCTTTTTTGATTAAAAAATTACACATCCTCCTACTTTACGCTTTAAAAAAACTCGGTATTTAAAGTTAAAAAATAATTGATTACCAGTAAAAAAGGCAATAAACAAATTATATAACTATGTGGCAGATTTGCATTTTTGCAAATAACCTACTTTTACCCATTTTGTTGCAAATCTTATTTTACTTTAACCTTATTTTTTTGCTAATATATTGTCAGAAAATATTAATAAATTGTTTAACGCGTCAAAACTAAAATTGCAGAGAAAAAAATCCAATTTATTTTGACAGATTTATGCAAATTTTTTTTAAATGTAAATAGGCGTTTTTTTACAAAAATTCGACTTTGCTATAAAAACAAAATGAGCTGGCAAACCATTTTATATAAAAGACAGATATCTTGTTTTTTATTAAGCTTATTTAAAAAATTTTATGGCAGCAGAACTCTTGTTTAAAAAATAACTCGCTTAAAAAATAATATATAATCAAAATATTTTTTGCGAAGAAAGCCTTTTAAAACAAACTAGTAGACTTGGAAAAATGAATTGAATTAGGAAAAATTTAGTATATTATGGAATGAATTTGGAGGACGACAATTTGTACCTTATATAGTAAAGGGTTATTCATTAAGACCTTTTTTTTCAATGATTTGGCAAATACAAATTTTAAAGGAATGATGGGATCTTTATTTATGATTTCCAAAGGATATTTTATGGCATTTATTTTTTAAAAATAATCTCGTTTAAATGTTGGCCGCAACTGCGTTTTAAATGGTCCATCCTGAAGGTCCAATTTTCCATGACTCGTTCAAACATTTTCACTGGTATTTGGGCAATAACACGAGTAATGTTGGCTTCTAAGGCCTCAATCGTTGCTGGTTTGTCCACGTCAACTTTTGACTTTACGTAACCCTAAAGAAGAAAGTCGAGCGGTACGATATCGCACGATCTTGGCGGCCAAGGTACGGGTCCCGTACGTAAAATTAATCGCTTACCAAATTGGCCTCGCAATAGAGCCATGGTTTAATGGCAATGTGGACCGGAGCGCCATCCTTTTGGAACCAAATGTCGTCGAGATCACAGGCAACAATTTCAGGCAGCAAAAAGTCCGTTAACATGGTCCGATAGCGTGCGCCATTGATAGTAACGTTCGCACCTTGCACATTTTTAAAAAAATAAGGACCAATGATTCCACCAGCCCACAGACCGCCCAAACCGTTGTTTTTCTTGGATGTAATGGCAGCAGGTGAACCTCTTTGGGTTGATCTTTAGCCCAAATACGGCAATTTTGCTTATTCACGAAGCCGTGGAGCCAAAAGTGGGCCTCATCACTGAACAAAATTTTGGTCGCAAACAAGGGATCTTCATCGATCTTACCAAGAGCCCATTCACTAAAACGGCGACGTGCAGGAAGGTCATTCGGCTTCAATTCTTGCATGAGCTGAATTTGGTATGCTTTCAAGCCGAGATCCAAATGCGCCAGGTGGTTGAATTGCTGCGATCGGCGCCGAATCGATTCCTCGCGGTCATCGTGAACACTGTCTGCTACCGCCGCTATATTATCTTCACTACGTGCTGGATGTGGTCGATTTGGTCGTGTATCATCAAACAATGAATACTGGGTTTCAAATTTGGTGATGGTGTTACGAATTGTGGGTTCGGTGGGTCGATTATGTTGACCATAAGTCGATCTCAGCGCACGAAAAACATTCTCAGCAGAACGCTGATTTCCGTAGTACAATTGTACAATTTGTAAACGTTGTTCGGGTGTAAGTCTTTCCATGATGATTTGCCAATGAATACTGAACAACTTTGCCTTTGACAGCTGTCATGGATCACGCGTAATCCACACGAAAATCCCTATTGACTAAAAATGGCGACCTATATAGGGCATTTAATGTTGATACGATCAAATTTTCCGAGTTTACTAAATGACCACGATTTTCCTTATTTTCGCGTTTCGTCGTCGTCTTATTTGAAAATTATGGCCCTTTAGGGATGGGACGGAAAGTTTTTCGGAGTTAAAGTGATTACGAATTTGGCTTATATTCATGCTAAGTCGTGTAATTTGGTTGAAATTGCCCTTTAAAGATAGGAAGGTAAAATTACTAAGTTAGGTCACAAAAAAAAATTATAGTTTTTCATAAAATGAAGGAACTTAGTATATATTTTAAAATTAGAAGCTTGGTAATACGTAGCTTTGCTTTGTTAGAGCCCAAACCCGCCTCAAACGGTACTTCATTTGTGAAATTTCGATAAACGATTTAGAAGTTACAAGCGAACAGATGAACATTTGTCGTGCGTGACACGATATATGGGGCACCCAACAGCCTAAAATGTTTAGATTGACTATTTTTTGTTGCTTGGAATTTGTAATTGATTGTTGAAAAATCCTTAGTTACAGGATTGCTGGATTTTGCTCGTAGCTTTGCTTTGTTACAGCCCGTCGAAATTATAAAAACAATATTTTTTTTCAATAATTTTTTTTAATTTAATATAATTTGACATAGTCTATAACCAGCAGACGATCAAGACTCCTCAAACGATACTTCATCTGTGAAATTTTGATAAACGATTCAGAAGTTACGAGCGAACAGATGAACATTTGTCGTGCGTGACACGATATATGGGGCACACAGCAGCCTAAAATGTTTAGATAGACTATTTTTTGATGGCTTAGATCGTAATTAATTACATATATTCAAAGCCCATCACATCAGCCCTTTGTGACCCAACTTTTTCGGGCAGTGTAGTGTGGCATGGCCCAAAGTGCAGCAGCTATTTGCCGGAGGCAGTTGGCTGTCTCCTGAAGTGTAAACGATGTGCTGGGCTGGCTGGCGTTGCCCAATCTTGTGTTTTTGCACGCTTGGTATTTTTGCATTACAAATTTGATTTTAATTAAAATGATTTGGCAAATTTCATTATTATGCTGCTATTGATGGGTAATTGAGATGGGGTCGCCTGCGAAGTTGCATGTGTTGCCAATAATAATAATAATATAATTATAATGCTAGAAAAGAATGCAACGTATTTGCGGTTACCACCAAAAAAATAAAACGAAATTCAAAGAAAAAATGCTAATAATAATGATAATAATAATGCCAAAGAAACAGAAAAAAATTCCACACAAGTAACAAAAACGTTGCAATTGTTTCTTTTTTTGTTTGCGGTTTATTGTCATGTTGCAAACAATGTGGCATGGACAAAAGTAAAAAGTAAAAAAAACACTATTAATGGCACTGAGGCAATGATTAAGACTAACTCTGGCCCACTGTGCAGTGTTGCAGTGTGTCAGAAAGCCACTGGAACACACACACAGCTTTAACTGGCTTAAATGTATCTGCATGTGTGTTGGCCTGTATCTGTGTGTTTGGTAATCTAATTAAATGGAAATTTCAGCCTGATTACAAAAGCTTGCCCCAAAGTGCAGCAAAACAGCCGCCGCTAATGGTCGGCCATATTCAACGGGGCGTATACGCAATGCTAATGCCAACCAAAAACTACAACAATCTTCAACACATTTACCAAAGCATTTTGAATTACATTTTTAATTGCATAGTTTGGGTATCTCCAAATTAAAGCTACTCAGTGCAGCAGCTGTTTTCAAATTCGTTGGGTTGGTTGCATGCGTAAAAGCATCGAAATGGAAGTTAAGTACTTGCTATTTGCTATGTGGGGTAAGTTGAAATTACTTTGAGGCAAGCAATAGTGGAAAATGGAAAAATATGTTGAGAAAAATTTAATTATTTTATTTAATTTTGAAAAACTTGAGGCTTGAGGAAACTGATTCCAAGTCCAACATTTTTTAAAACTCAACAATTTTTTTTTATTAGAAAACAGAATTTTTGTCTAATATTATTGGCTAACGAGAGATGGTTATCGATATCTTGGCAAATAATCTAAAATTTAATATTTTTGTATATATAAGCAAAGCTGGTAGGAAAGGTGGGGCAAATCCAACCTAGTAATCACATGATTTTTCATATATAAAAAATGTTAAATATATTATGGCAAGTAAGAGAATTAAGTTATCGATCTCTTGATAAATAATCAAAAATTTTATAGTTTTGCATATAAATAAAAGCACAGCTGATGGTAAACCAAACTTTACTGGGAAAGGTGGGGCAAATCCGACATAGTAATTGGTTTTCGCTATAAAATGCTTAAATCGCAGCTGATAAATTCGTCCGATATATCAAACTAAAGGTAACGATTTATCGCTAAATTCTTGAGCAACAGATTTCTGCAGATCATTATTTATTATTATTTATTATATATTGGAGATATGACGATTTAAAAAAATATTATTTTTTTTTATTTAACTCTAAAAAACTTGACGCTTGGAGCGCTTTCATGTTCAACTTGTGCACTGTGTAAGGGAAACTGATTTCAAATCCAAATTTTTTTTAAACTCGAGAATTTTATCTTTTATTGGAAAACAACATTTTTTCTTATATAATTCCCTTGGCTAGTCAAATATGAGTATTCAGCTATCGATATCTTAATAAATAATGGAAAATTTGAAATTTTTGCAAATATGTAAGCAAATCTGATAGAAAAATAAATTGTACTGGGAAAGTTGGGGCAAATCCGACCTAGTAAGCCTAGCTTATTACGCAGCTGATCAACAAATAATTTTGACGTGACAACGTCTTAAATTAGGTTTGTATGGGAGGCACCATTGAAAAAATCTAACGATAACCATAACGATAAGTCTAGCGATAAATAATCGTAACGATAAGTGGCATTAAGTGGCATAAGTTGGCAGCACCAAACTGGCACTGCTCAAAGCGGTGGCTATTTTTAGATTTGAGTGAGCGCAACTGAATAACTATTTTATTTTTGGTTTGCGCTCTGCTCTTATCTATAAACGAACCAGCGACTTTTTGTGAATCGCAGCAACAAGCAACGCATAGCGTCAGCCGCACCGCTTAGCGCTCAGCACCAAACCGGCACTGCTCACAGCGGTGGCTATTTTTAGGTTTGAGTGAGCGCAACTGATTAACCCCAGCGGCGCATAGCCTCTGCGGTCTGCCGAAATACTGCATTACCTCCGCAGAAAACGTAATTGATTACAAGCGCTGCGTTTCGTTTGAGGGATTGTAAGCGGAGGCAAATAGAAAAGCAGTGATCTGCCAAAAATCTGCATTACAACTGCGGAAAAAGTAATGCACAAATAGAAACTCGCACTGCGCTACCTTAGCAACACAAAATTTTGTTATTTTGTTTGCATGCCAACAAGCATAGTTCGGCCTTTCTTCTGTCAAACCATTCGTTTATACCTTTTTATTTATTATCTACTGCCGAGAAAATTTTATTTTATTAAGAGATACGAAAACGTAAAGTCTGACAACTCGTTTCATAATTTCATGAAATATACGTATAATCTTGATTGCGTATCAAACGTTTCTAAGTCAACTACGTTAAAAGAAACAACCATCGACTTGACTTTCGCAAGACACATTACAGCAGAAACACTTCCTTTCATTTCCTATTTCTCCTATCATCGTCCTATCCTCAACAAAATCACTCAAATAGGAATTATTATTGTGCAATTTAATAATATTCATATCAATAAATATTCTACCGAGAAAAAGACGTTGTCACGTAAAATCTTCGCCCGTAAAACCGACTTTACAGGCAACAGTTTTTTTATTTAAATGTTACAAAATTTTAAATTAAAATGGAATTTTTTAATGCTAAAAAAGAAATAAATAATAATAAATCAATTGCAATTTTAAATAAAAACTGCTTGTTATACTACAAAAATCGGTTTGACTGCAAAGAACCAGTTTGAAAGTGATTTAAGGAGTACAGTGATTTTTTTTTCCCCCAGTAAAAAGGTTCTTTACAGAGAGGTGGGGCATTGCGAACAAAAAGTCTTTTGTACCATACCCTTAAGTTGAAGCAACAAACTTTCCGCTTTCCGCATGAATAGCAGTACGTCTTTTGTTGGTATTGACCTGAGATGGAAGGGGACCAATCCGTTCCTTTCCCCTGTGACAGGATCTGTCCCATACCAGCGCTGGGCAGTCACAAAGAATATGTCTCTTTTATCGTCTTCTAGACAAAGTCAGCACTCTGAAGAGTCCGATATGCCAATTTTCTGTAGATGGTATCTCACAGAGTGGTGGCCAGATAGGTAAGCTACCAGGAGCTTTAGGTCCGCTCTGCCAGAACCTTTTGTCTTGATCGCATCCAGAGGTTTGACAAGCACTTTTGCTTGACGAAGCTCCTGAAGGGAGAACCACCATCTCCTATGTTCTCCTGCGGCGCATCATGGTTTTGATTGTGGACCGACCAATACCAGGTTGGAGGCCCCCTGTTGTGCTAGATCGTCAGCGATTGTGTTACCATCCACTCCATAGTGTCCAGGCACTCAACATAGCACGACTTTGTTCGGGGCGGACAGGGTTTAAAGGTAGTTGTGGCATTTTTTAACCATCCTGGAGGAGATGCTGCAAGATGACAATGCCCTAATAGCAGCTAGGCTATCTGAAAAAATGCATATGTATGTTTGCTCCCCTAGTTCCCTTGAGAAGGATACTAAGGACGCAGATCTCTATGGCATGAATCTCCGCTTGAAAGACGCTGGGCCAGATGCCTATTCCGGTAGAGATTCTGGTGTTGGGTCCAACGATTCCAACACCTACACACTGCTCAGCTTTGGACCCATCCGTGAATCAATGGTGCCACCGGGGGTTTCCACAGGGGCTGCCATCAGCCCAAGTCTCCCGACTTGTGAGAAGAGATCTAAATTTCTTGCTATAAAAAAGTTCCTTGATCATAAGATCTGATCTAAAGCAGATCAATATGTCACAAAGGTAATATACATATAAGTGCAGCATGACCAGTGTCACTTGCTAAGAGTCCAGATGCGATCTCGATACGTAGTAGTCTCTGCCTGGCTGACTTTTTATCCAAGGACTGACTCAATGACAGCTGTCGGACAGGTACGCATCGCTCCCGAGAGAGAGTATTATGCAACTAGTCATTGAAGCTTGCTGCATTTATTGATGGCCACATTTTGCTGCGTCTTGGGCCACCACACAAGGGCTGCATATATGACGATAGGCCGTACCATCATACGGTATATCCATTCTATAATATGAGGGCTGAAGCCAGATGTGCTGCCAAAGAATTTTCTACAGGCTCATATGGCTCGAGTAGCTTTGGGGAACACTTTTTCTAAGTGGGAGTTCCACTTGAGTTGTTTGTCTTGGACCACACTTAGATATTTGACCTGGTCTGAATACTCCACTTTAGTATTGTTTATATGAAGGTTTTGAAGCTTCATGTTGTATCTCTTCGTGAAGGGGGTTGATGCTAAGCCCTTCACTTAGACACCAGCTTAGTGTAATTTGAAGAGTATTTTCCATCATCTCTCTGATGGTGCTTTCGTATTTACCCGTCACTATGATAGCCAGGTCGTCTGCGTACCCAATAACTTTATAAGCAAGCCTTGTCAGCTTAGTTAAAAGCTCGTCGATTACGAGAGACCTTAGCAAGGGAGATAACACACCTCCTTGTGGACAACCCTTTACAGCTCTTATGCTGACTGTTGTGACATCTAGAGGTTAAGTTATGTCGCATGTAGTTCTATGTTCTTACGGGCCAGCGCTCTAGAGATAGAACCAAAATCAGTATTGTCAAAAGCTGCCTCGACATCCAGGAATGCGCACAAAGCTATGTTCTTGGAGTCGATAGCGTTTTCAATCTTTCTGACCAGGTGGTGTAAGGCAACCTCTGTTGACTTCCCTTTGGAGTAGGCAAACTGCATTGGATGCAGCGGGTTCGCGTTTGTTACAGATCGAGAAGTCTCTCTACTGTTTTCAGAAGGAATGAGGTTAGACTTAATGGTCTGTATGACTTGGGCTTGTCTATTGGCCTGTTGCCAGATTTGGGAATAAAGATAACCCGTACTCTCAGCCAAGAGTGAGGTATGTATCCCCAGTCAAAACTTGCTCTAAACAGACAAATCAGTGGGTTTTGGGATGACATTCAAACATTTCTGGAGAAGTGCTGGAAAAATTTCGGCCCCAACAGGTGACTTGAAAGGTTCAAATGAGTTAATTGCCCATCTTACTTTGTCGGCATCGAATATAGTGCCAGATAATCTGGCAGCCCCTGAGGTTTCGCTCGATCCAATCGGAGAGTTGGGCATTCTATATAGATACAAGATACTTCGCAAGTTAAAAACTCATTTCCTCTTATTACATAACGTTGGCATGAGCAGATAATTTGATTTCTCAAATCTTAGACTTAGATAGATTTTGTTCTCGGCTGCTCACGCCGCTCGCATAGAAATGGATATTGGGCGTTTTTACCATAAACAGTCATAAAATAAGATTAAAAAAATAAAAATAAAAAATTCTATCTAATTAAATGGAAATAATACACCATTAAAAAATGTGAATGTAAGAAATTGCTGCCAAGTTCTCTTAAACTAAAATCATAAATAAAGCAATTTGCTTATTAATAAAAATAAAAATCTTATAGCTGCAACTGAAAGCTTTAACACAAAATAATTGATCTGTCAGGTTTCAACCATTTTTTAACAAGCCCAAAAAAATAATTTATATTTCTCTCTAATTTATTTTTTATATTGTTTTTAACTTATAATTTTCAAGTTTTTAAGCTCCATCAACAACTACTTAAGGTATTAGCAACGCCAACCGTTTGTAATATATAATTTAGTGTGCCTCATGGGGCATGATGTGTTGCTATTGTTGTCGGGTTTTTGTTTTTTTTTTTACCTTTTGGTAAAGGTTAATATCTTGGTGTGGATGCTTAACATTTTTACGAGCCCATTTATGTCAATATTATGGTCGATGCTTGAGAGTTATCTGAGTTCAAGCAGGGGTGAAAAAAGTATCAGATACATGCACCAAGCAGCAGCTGCCACATATAGTCAAAGGCGCCGCATGAGCCCAAAACGAATTAACTTGGCTAAGAAGCCGACCAAAAGTTGCAAGTTGTGTGAGTTGAGCCATGCGCTCAGCCTTTGAACTGTTGACATTGTCCTTGCCAGGGGATTTGATTGCAACCGAAATCCCGCGCACGTGACTTTGGTTGCAAGCTGGCGTTGGCTGGAGGCTGCCCCGCTGCACTGTGACAAACAAATGACTGAAACAACAAACTCTAAACAAGTCAATAAAAGTCATTTCCCAGTGCAGCTCCAGCGGCTCAGACGGCCTGCTAACCGTGCCATTCACATGGCCCATTAACTTTTATTTGGCCAAATTTGCATTTCAATGCCCCGAGTAACAAAAAAAAAAAAAAAACCTCCCGAATGGCAACAAAAAATTGTAATATCAAGTAAGTAAGTAAGCTGCATGCAACAAGCAGCTGCCACATAAAAGGTCAACCAAATGTTTGTTGTTGCACCGATCTGATGCCCCCGTCTGCCCCTGCTGCTGTTGCTGCTGCTGCTCTGCTGTCAGCATGTGTTGCAAGTGCATGCAAGCAGCTATTTGGCTGGCGAATTGTATCTTGTATCTATATGGAGGAGTTTTTCTGTGGCATGACAATCTAAAAATAAATAAGCAAGAATATGTTGCAGATGAGAGAGGGCACACGACACTGGAATACTCTGTATCCTTTTTTGTTGAACAAGAATTAAGAGGCTACGACTGTGCTCTTTAAGATCAATTTCAAACTGCTTGTTAGAAGTAACACTGCTGGCTTGGCGTCGAACTGCTTGCTTGCAGTATAACAAGCAGTTTTCCTTTGATTTAATGCAATTTATTTGAGCCTTTGTTTTATGATCTAATGACTCTTGTTTTTATTATAAAATATCCACTTTTATTACTAATAGCAAAAACATTAACACTTTATTTATATAATTTTTTATTATTTCCATAAATGTTAGCAAAACAAGAAAAACTTGAAATGTAAAAAAAAAATTTCCTCCCAATGGCTGATCATGGGTAATTTAAAAAAAAAAATACCACAACAAAAAGTTATAAAAATCTCGAATTAATTCAATCTAGACTAATGTTGGGACTTTAGCTGCACCGACTAGTTTTAAAAATATGTTTTCTTGAAAAAATTATGGTTAGTAAATATTTCCGTTTTTTGTGCGTACAAACTTAAAAAAAAAATTCCTCAACTAAAAATCTGTAATATCTCAAAATCAACTTAATTCAGGCTTATGCCGGGCTTTACGGATTTTAGATGCATCATCTATTTTTAAAAACTTATTTTCTTGGATAAACTATGGGTAGCAAATATTTTAGTTTTTTAAGCGTACAAACAATTTTTTTTTTAAGTAATTGATCTTTTAATGAACTTTTATTATTTATATCGTAATAACGATTTGTTTAGTTTTTTATTAGGAAGTACTATGAAAATATATATAGGTACTTTTTTAATTTTTTGATATTTTCCAGATTTTGCGGTATTTTTTGGTATTTCTCTGATTTTTCGCTATATCTCAGATTTGTTTGGTATTTCTCTGATTTTTTTGTATATCTCAAATTTTTTTTGGTATTTCTGTGATTTTTTGGTATATCCCAGATTTGTTAGGTATTTTATTGATTTTTTGGTATATCTCAGATTTCTTTTGGTATTTCTCAGAATTTTTTGGTATGTGTTCGGTATTTTGATATTTTACAGCCATTACAATAATTATCTAAAATAATTAATCGAAAATTATGTATAGATAAAATTAGCAGGAGTAGAAAGCATACACGGGAGAAAAAAGCAATCATGTTAAAAGTTTTTAAATTTAAATCAAGAGCAATTTTTTATTGATAAAATTCTTAATTTGAGAATATTTTACTTTTAAGTTGAAGAGGCATGATTTTAAGTAGCTTTACTTTTTGAGAATTTTAAACAGAATTTTTTTTAAATAGTACACTAGAATATTTAGTACTATTTCAAGGATACGCGCTCTTAATAAAAGAATAAATAAAATACGTCTCCAAATATTTAAATTATTTTTTGTAAATAGAGCACTAGTATATTTAGTATTATTTCAAGAATAAGTGCTCTGAATAAACGAATAAATAAAATATGTCTCGTAAGAAAATATTTTAAACATTTTTTTTACAATGAAACTTATTCTAATTTTACAAAATATTTACATTTATTTTCAACAATTCGTATTTTTTTTAAAATGATTTTTCTTTTAATTTTCTGATTTTTTGTTGAATTTATTTTCTTTTTAATTTTCTGATTTTTTAGAGTATTTTTTTTTTTAATTTTCAAATTTTTTTTTAAATCCTAAAAATTGTTTTTTTCTAAAGTAAAAAAACATTTCCTATTCATTTTTAGAATATTTAGGTTTAATGCGTTAATTGAGCATATTTCCTCTTTAATTTAGAAATAATAATACAGAACTAAAAAATCCGACCATTTAGATCTTAAGTTTACCGGCAAATATTTTGTTGAATTCTTTATCTGATTTATTATAGAAATTATATATTTAAAATTTTTTACTACATTGAAAACTTAAATTACGGCAATGGAGGGTTATATAAGTTTTTAGAGATAGATATAATAAAATATTAAAATAATTGGAACCGTTTTTAGGTATGTATATTTATTTTATACAATAAATAAATAAGAATAAGTGAAGCCATTTAAAAGAAAAACTTTTACGTTATATTAACGCTTGTGTTGTTAAAGATATATAAAAAACGTTAATATTTAAAAAAAAAACGATTATTTATCGCATTATCGATAGCTTTAGATTTCCTTTGGCAAAACTTATTTCGTTAATATGCCTCGTTAGCGAATATTTTAGACATTTTTTTATAATAAAACTACTTCAAAAATGAAAAAAAATATTTTAATTATTATTAATAATTTGGATTTTTTTAAACATATATTGGTTTTTAATTTTGAAAATAGTTGATTTTTTAAAAGTAAAAGTCTTTGAATATCAAGAAACATCTTTTTTATTTTGGGTTTATGTATTTTTATTTTTAGCCTGTCCGGAACACAATCAGCAAACTAAAATATTTTTTTAACAATTTGGTTTTTTTTTTTAATATATTTTTTATTTCCAATTTTTTTTTGTAATTTTGAAAACAGTTGATTTTACATATTAAGAAAAATTATTTTCTATTTTTGGTGAATGAATTTTTATTTTAAATCCATCCGAAAACAATTGGGCATATTTTATAAGTAAAATAAAAAATGGCTGGAGCCTAATTGATATCAATATTCTATTAAAAATATGAAATCTTTTAGTATTAATAATGATGATACTTAAATGAGAGTATGGAAGAATTAGAATACAAAAATTATTTCAATGTAATTTTTTGTTTTTGGAGATATAACATGGCAAACAAAATGCTACCCAAATATCCGTATAAATCGGTTACTTGATAAATAATCGCAATTAATAAGAAAAATAGGTTCATAGTAAATATTAGTAGTTGTGTCTTATTACAAAGCATCAGTCGCTAAAATATACTTATTTTTTACTATATTCATATGTTATTTGCAAATGGAAAGCCTATTTAAAGGATCTAAATTAATAATAATTTTTGATCTTAATTATTATCTCACTTCCAAACTTAAAAATAAAAATTTAAACCGAATTTTCTATTAAGAATTTATTGTCATAACTTTCCTTGGCTTAAACAAATTTTTCAGCGCTAAAAAGGACGTTGTGGTTTCGTTTATTAGGCTCACATGGAAGACTTTTTTTACAAATCGAACTCTGGAAGTGACCCTTATATAGCTAAAATATCTTATCTCAGAGATGTTAGTGTTTCTACAGAAGCAGAATGACAATCAAAGCTATTATTATCACTCAACTCTGCGCACCCCTCATCGGCCTGTTGCATACCCTTACCTTAGTCCACAATGCCCTTATCTATAGTGCATTAAATCTTTTGGTAGCAGCAGCTCATCAGCCACAAGCTGTTGCCTATAGGTTGCTTTTGTTGTTGTTGTACTTATTGTTGGCAATTGTTGTTGGCTTAAGCTTGGGAACGCTGCATAAATTCCATAAATTTATGCTATATGTGCTACATGGCACTATTAAATAAGCATTCAAGCCAGGTTAAGCCTCTCTAACAAGCCAAGAAACCAAAGTGGCAGCAAGCAAAAAATTTCAAGTAGGCGTTGCGATTAATTAAAACAAGGCAGAATGTTGTTGCAAGGTGCCGCTCAAAATGTTGCAATACCGAAATATCTTTATGCAACTAAAGCTTGATGACTTAATAATATTGTAATAAAAACGACAGAAGCTGCAATCCGAAAGACAGCAGCAATACAAAAGATCTTGTAGGTAAAAGTTTTTGTTTTTTTTTTGTGGCAAAGAGGTCTAAAGGCTTTTAAAGCAAACAAAATCTTGTGCCTTTGGCCACAAAAGCAAATGAAAATGTCATGAGATAAAAATCGCTGACTATCGTGAAACTTTAATTGTAATGCTGGGTTTACACTGCGTCGAAGCCCAGCAGGGGCACAGTTTAGTGTAAACAGTATATGGATGGAGAACAGATGCGTAGAAACGTCAGGGGAAGGGATAGGCTTTTTTCTAATATTTTTAGTATATATCTTGTTAGTATCTCTTTCTAACATTTGACTAGCCGATAAATCAATTTATAAAGCATTTCCATAGCTAAGCGAAAAAGTTTTGTTTCGATCAATAGGACGCAGCCAAAACTCTCGATTTTTGAACTCTGTATAAAACTTTTTTGTATATTTAGAATTTTGAATATTGTACATACTCAAGAGCTCTGGTTTTATTCGAATAATTAGCATTTTAAATTTGATTTGTAGATCAATAAACTTGACTTTTATTCGAATTCGAATTTTGAACTCTGCTTGATCATGTACTTATTTATCTATAATAAGCATTTTGAATATTCATTTTAATTTAATTTGTTGTTAAAGCTTTGATTTTTATTCTAATTCAAATTTCAAACTTTAATCGTCTAAAGAGTATTTTGAATATTTTTTCGATCATGGTACGCACCCTAAAACATTCGAATTTTGAACTCTATATAAAACTTTTTGTATATTTAGAATTTTGAATATTTTACATACTCAAGAGCTCTAGTTTTATTCGAATAATTAGCATTTTAAATATGATTTGTAGATCAATATATTTGATTTTTATTCGAATTCTAAATTCGAACTCTGCTTGAACATGTGCCTATCTATAATAAGCATTTAGAATATTTATTTTAATCTAATTTTTTTGTTAAAGCGTTGATTTTTATTCTAATTCGAATTTGAAACTCTGTTTAATCGTGTATCTATAAAGCGTATTTTGAATATTTTTTCGATTTCGAATTTTGAAATCTGTTTGAACATGTATCTATAATAAGCGCCTTGAATATTTGAATATCCATTTGTGGTTCAATAGTTTTCATTTTTATTTGAACTCGAATTTCGAATCCTTAAAAAAAATAAATATCATTTGTGGCTTGAAAGGTTTGTTTTTTATTTGAATTCGAAAGTATCTATGTATAATAAATATTTTGAATGTTGTAAATATCAATTGTATCATCAAAAGCTTTGATTTTTATTCGAAATCGAATTTCAACCTCGATTTATAAGAGTCTATAAGACGCAATTTAAACATATAAACATAATTTTGAGCTTTCAACTTTATTTAATACCGAATTTCGAAACCAGTTTACATATAGGAATTTACATAATTACATTTAATTGCGACTATTTATACCCTGTACCATATGGTACCAAGGGTATATTAAGTTTGTGCAAGCCGAAAATGTATATAACATATAGAAGGAGACGTCGGAGACACCCCAAAGTTACCTAAAATATGATCAGGGTGAATAGAGAAGTTGATATACCCATGTCCGTCTGTCCGTCTGTCCGTCTGTCCGTCTGTCCGTCCGTCCGTCCGTCCGTCCGTCTGTCCGTGTGAACGCCTAGATCTCAGAGATGGTAAGAGCTAGAGTTACCAAACTTTCACATTAGATCCCATATTATTCCATAGGAGGCAAGTTTATTTTATTTTTTTGATATCGGGGATAAATTATATAGCTCCCATGGGGGTGTTTGAGACGACCTCGACAAAAAAAAAGCGTTTTAGATGAATAATTCGTTTGTTTATGAAGATATCGTAACGACATTTGGTATTCGAAAGTTTTTTATAGTTCCCAATCACTGTACCAAATTTGATCGAAATCGGTTGACTATATCATATAGCTCCCATAGGACCGATCGGCCAAAATAACTTTTTTAAAGAAAAATTCGCTATATTTCGTTTTTTAATAAAGATATCCTAACCAGATTTGGCGTTTGGAAATTTTTTAGACCACTTAAGCAATGTGCCAAATTGGAACAAAATCGGTTGACTATATCATATAGCTCCCATAGGTCCGATCTTCCCAAAAATCGATTTTTTAACAAAATTTGTTGTGTTTCGTTTGTTTGTTAAGATATTGAGACCAAATTTGATATTCGTGAGTATTTTATAGTTCCTAAGCACTGTACCAAATTTAATCCAAATCGTTTGACTAGATCATATAGCTCCCATAGGACCAATCGGTCCAAAAACACGTTTTTTATACAAAATTCGATGTGTTTTGTTTGTTTGTAAAGATATTTGAAATAAATTTGGCATTCATATCTTTTTTAAGGTATTTAAGCACTGTGTCAAATTTTATTGAAATCGGTTGACTATATCATATAGCTCCCATAGGAACGATCGGTCAAAAAAAATTTGTTGCTTAAAAATTCTTCTGTTTTTGGTTTTTTGTGAAGAAATCGGACTTTATTACAAGCTAGTGGTACAGGGTATCCTAAAGTCGTCCGCGCCCGACTTGTACCGTCCGCACACGTGTATCTAGATTAAGAATTTAAGATATCATTTGTGGTTTAAAAGCTTTGACTTTTGTTCGAATTCGAATTTCAAACTCTTTTTGATACTTTTGATATCGTTGGTGGCTTAAAATCTTTGAGTTTTATTCGAATTCGAGCATTGAGCCACGTGGAAACATATATTTAAAGTATTTAGAATATTTTAGAGCTTATTTATGGTTCAAAAGTTTTGATTTTTATTCACAAGCATTGAAGTATTGGTTTTCATCCGAATTCGAACTTGCAGCCATATATAATATGAACATTTTAGATATTATTTGTGGCTAAAAAGCTTTGATATTTCCTCGAATTTTGAACTCTTTTTAGCATTTTTCATATCATTTGTGACTTAAAAGCTTATTTTATTCGAATTCGAACATCAGCCACGTAAAAATATGTTTTTATGGAATTTTGAGTATTTTAGAACTCATTTATGGTTCAAAAGTTGTGATTTTCATTCATAAGCATTTCGTAGCTTTGGTTTTTATCCGAATTCGAACTTGAAGCTATATGTAAACATGTATCTAAAATAAGAATTTGGAATATTTTTTTTGTTATAAGATGAGTGGTTGAAAAGCGTTGTTTTTTTTTTCGAATTTCCAACTCTTTTTATACCCTGTACCGTATGGTCCAAGGGTATATTAAGTTTGTGCAAGCCGAAAATGTATGTAACATATAGAAGGAGACGTCGGAGACACCCCAAAGTTACCTAAAATATGATCAGGGTGAATAGAGAAGTCGATATACCCATGTCCGTCTGTCCGTCTGTCCGTCTGTCCGTCCGTCCGTCTGTCCGTCCGTCCGTCCGTGTGAACGCCTAGATCTCAGAGATGGTAAGAGCTAGAGTTACCAAACTTTCACATTAGATCCCATATTATTCCATAGGAGGCAAGTTTATTTTATTTTTTTGATATCGGGGATAAATTATATAGCTCCCATGGGGGTGTTTGAGACGACCTCGAAAAAAAAAAAGCGTTTTAGATGAATAATTCGTTTGTTTATGAAGATATCGTAACGAAATTTGGCAATCAAAAGTTTTTTATAGTTCCCAATCACTGTACCAAATTTGATCAAAATCGGTTGACTATATCATATAGCTCCCATAGGACCGATCGGCCAAAATAACTTTTTTAAAGAAAAATTGGCTATATTTCGTTTTTTAATAAAGATATCCTAACCAGATTTGGCGTTTGGAAATTTTTTAGACCACTTAAGCAATGTGCCAAATTTGAACAAAATCGGTGGACTATATCATATAGCTCCCATAGGTCCGATCTTCCAAAACATCGATTTTTTAACAAAATTTGTTGTGTTTCGTTTGTTTGTTAAGATATTGGGACCAAATTTGACATTCGTGAGTATTTTATAGTTCCTAAGCACTGTACCAAATTTAATCCAAATCGTTTGACTAGATCATATAGCTCCCATAGGACCAATCGGTCCAAAAACACGTTTTTTATACAAAATTCGATGTGTTTTGTTTGTTTGTAAAGATATTTGAAATAACTTTGGCGTTCATATCTTTTTTAAGGTATTTAAGCACCGTGTCAAATTTTATTGAAATCGGTTGACTATATCATATAGCTCCCATAGGAACGATCGGTCAAAAAAAAAATGTTTGCTTAAAAATTCTTCTGTTTTTGGTTTTTTGTGAAGAAATCGGACTTTATTACAAGCTAGTGGTACAGGGTAATCCTAAAGTCGTCCGCGCCCGACTTTACGTCCGCCATTTTTCATATTGTAGATATCGATAATGGTTCAAAAGCTATGATTTTTATTCGATTTTTAAGCTCAGTTCTTATTTCGAATTTATTTATCATAACATTTTCAAAGCTCTATTCCTTCTACACAAAAAAATAAGCACTTAGCCACTTTGCTCACATTTGTGACGTCACTAGCGTCAGCGCCAGTGTAAACATAGCATAAATCTACTGCTGTGTCAAGTTTTAATAGTTTTCTATTTAATCTTTTTAACGCTGTTTTTGCTTTAGCCAAGAGTTACTTATTTTTTTGCTGCTGCATTCAATTAAATTAATTAAATAAATGCAACTTGAGTTCTTTGTCAAGATATTTTTTATACGTCAACAATTTTATAGCCACCATGCCATAAACTAAGCTCCGGCTCAACTTGGTTAGTTGCTGTACTAACTTGGCCAGCTCCATTATTGAACTCGCATTAGACTAAATGCTAAGTTTTCATAAATCACTTCACAGGCGGCCAACTTGCCATTTATTGAACGTTGTCATAAATTTATCCCGCAGTGTAATTTGGCTTTGGATCTTACAACTGGATCGTGATCAGCTGTCTATGCAGATCTGAGCTGCATCTGAAAATGGTTTAGTTTGGTGACTCAACTCATCTGATCTCAATGCTCCAAGTCTTAAAGCTTGAATTTGCATTAAAATTTTTATGTATGCATAATGTATGGATTAACGGCTTAGATACGACATTTATGTCAGATGATGTGGGCTTATCCGGTGCTCATCTATCTTACAGATGTGTTTATTGTGAATTTAAACTCATATTATTTGTTTACAAGACACTCGAGTTATGAGCAGCAAGTGCGAGCATCTGACTTAGTTGTTTATGAATTCATTAAAAATCTTCAATTTAATTGAACTGTTGGAATTTTTTTTTTTTTAGTTTTTGATTAAGTGCGTCTTCTTAACATTTAGTAAGATTTTTGAGATTTATAATTTTAAAAATTTTTACTGGCGAAGCTCTTTTGCGAATAGATACGCATTTTTTAAAGGATTTTATTATTGTTTAGAAGCAAATTTTTATTATTTTTATAATTTGCTTAATTTTTATCGTTTTTATATCTTATCTTTAAAGATGAGAGTTTTGAATGATTTGTATCTACTTTGGAAATAAATATAATCGCATATTATATGCCTATATATTTTCGTCTTTAGATGTAACAGCAAAACTTTGCGAAAAAAAATCGTAATTGATCTCTTGAACGCAATTTTTTGCGCCCTGTACATAACCTCAAAAGTAGGAAAAAAACGCCGTTTTTTGGGTACATAACCTCAAATATCTCAAAATCCTGACGTGATGGGCCAGTTCTGACGCCGGATTCGGATTCTACGCACCAAATTACTTCGGAAATAACCCTTAGCTTTCCAACAACTCACATGACCCCTGTATTTGTAGACCTGTGTAATATATTTCTTTTTAATACAAAATTTCTAAAACAATTACGTGGGTTTCGCATTCAAGGGCTTGTCCACCCTATATTTTTATATATTATACGAAATAGTTTTCGTAATCGTGATCATCGATCTTATTTATTTTTCTGTTTAGTGTGGCCAAATATTCAAACTTAATTTTTGCCGCTAGGTGAAGACAGCACATTAACAGCATATTCAAGTTGTGTTTACAAGAGTTTGACGCTAGATGGCGCTTTCAAGTTGTTACATGTTTATGCTTCCAATCGTAGAAATATAATTTAAGCATAATTACTGTTTATATTATATAACAAACTAGTGGGCCCGCAGACGTTGTCCTGCCCAAACTTTTTGAATACTTTTAAAGTGAATAAACATCGTAAGATTCTCAAGTTAGCTTATCTGGAAAAATATAAGATTCTTAGATTAGTTTGCAGCTCGATTTAAACTTTCAAACTATTACTAGAATGTCGCGCTTCACGGGTCTGTCTTGACCGAATTCTTTCACGTTCATTACGATCTTCACGTTCCTGGGCAGTACGATTAGATTGATAATTAATTTGATTCGTTGCATTTCTTTCAAAAAACCTCCGTTTTGACAACCTCTAACACACGCAAAACTCAGATTTGAAATTTATCGACGCATTCATGAGAACCTCCGTAACACGTGAAACATTTGTTTCTTTTATATATTATATGAGAAAAACAATTAACTAAAAATATTTAGTTAATCTGACAATTTACACAATGCCACACTATAAAAAAAATAAAAACAAATTTGTCCAAAAATTAAAAAAAAAATGTTAGGGGTGGCAACCCTTATAACTTAGGGGTATGAAAAATAGATGTTGGCCGATTCTCAGACCTACCAAATAGGCACGCAAAATTTAATGAGAAGAGAATCGGTCCAGCCGTTTCGGAGGAGTAACTAACATTGTGACACGGGAATTTTATATGTAAGATTAAAAAAATCAGATTATGTTTCAACAATGTTCAATTGATTTTAGATTATAAAAAATAAATATTTAGTGAGTATAATAGTGATCATTCAAAGAAAAAAAAAATATTACGGTAGGAAAAAGTCAATAGAACACTAAATAGGACCCTCTAGGCATATTCTCGTGGTCAAGGATGCTTGATGACTCGATATAGAATACATATGAATTTAGAAAAAGAGTAAATTATAAAAACTATTAGTTATTAAAAAAATTGTTATTCAGAAAAGCTTAACGATTCCAAAAGCGGAAATTTAAAATGACTTTAAATAAAAGAAATGATAGAGAACGGTAAGGAACTTACAAAGTTTTAGGTCCACGTGAAAATTACGATAAACTCTAGAAGGAACTTTCTTGATGGCTTCAAATGGGGAAAAATATTATCTTATATATAAAATTCTGTGTCACAATGTTATGTTCCTTTGAAGCTTATAGACTCACGAACGGCTGAACCGATTTGGCTAATTTTGGTCTTGAAATGTTAGTGGAAGTCAAGGATCGTTTGGGTTGAGAAAATATAACAAAATTGCGATGAAAATACTTAAAAGGACAATTTGATTTTCCAATACAAAATTATTTTTTTTAATTTAGGTTGGCATTGTGTACATTGTCAGATTAACTAATATTTTTTAGTTAATAGTTTTTGTCGTAAGGAAACACAAAAATTATTAACGATTCATGTTTTGATTTCTGTGTAAAATACATATGATTAATTCAATATTTGCCCATAATGCCGTCAAAAAGACGTAACATTGGTAGACGTTCGCGTAGAACTCAATTGAAATCATCCCAAAGAACAGCTGAAGCTGAGGAACAACGTTCGCAAAGGAGTGAGTTGAGTCGATTAAGAGAAGCCAGATCACGTTCTGCTCATACAACAGAAGAACGAGATGAATACAATATGAATGCTCGAATGAGAATGAGACGAAATCAGGATTATCAGAATCAATCAGATGAAATCCATGCAGAACAGAATTTAATCCAAAGAACATTCAGGCAAATGCGCAATGCATCCAATCTGCACAAGCTGCATTCGAATATAACAATACGACCGATTATAGCTCGCGTCAATCTGTTGTAATTGGAACAATGAACAAGGTATGTGATCAGTGCCAAGCACTGAAATTTCCCAATGAAACAGCAGGCCTGCTTATTATCAGAAGCAGTGTATTCGGAGAGGTTCGCTGCTGGATGTATTCGGTAGAATGGCAGAAGAGAGGATTACCTCATGCGCACATTTTGATTTAGTTCAGAAAATACTACCGCATGAAATTGATGATGTGATATCGGCGGAAATCCCAGTTCAAACAAATGATCCAGAATTGTTCGAGGTTATCACAAAGAATATGATCCAAGGACCATATGGTGTGCTCAACCCAACGACGGCAAATGCTCCAAAAGATATCCAAGGGCATTGACTTCGGACACTGTTACGGGCTACGATGGATACCCCCGTAGATCAACAGAAGACAATGGCAGATCAACCACAATCAAAGTGCAAAATCAAGAAGCCCACATTAACGTCGAGTATTGCAACTCAGTAAAATCAATCAAATATATCTGCAAATACGTCAATAAGGAACGATATGGCGATTTTTGGTGTGAGAGCCGACAATGTGAATGACGAAATTTCACAATATCAAATAGGACGTTGCATT
This sequence comes from Chymomyza amoena, assembly GCA_037043745.1. Classification (NCBI taxonomy): domain Eukaryota; kingdom Metazoa; phylum Arthropoda; class Insecta; order Diptera; family Drosophilidae; genus Chymomyza; species Chymomyza amoena. The sequence goes on from JBAMAX010001153.1 coordinate 74,274, forward strand.
AGCAGTAACGAGGCAATATGGCGAATTTTCTCATTCCAAATTCACGAACGACACCCAACCGTTGTCCATTTAGCAGTTCATCTAGAAAATAGTCAACGTGTTTCTAGACGAGCGAGCGAAGCGAGCGTGCCGGAGACCGGCTAGTATAAATATAATATTAAAAGTCAACCAGTATTAAAAAGAATCAAAAATAAAACTAAATCGGGCAAAAAACTAATGATTCTTTGTAATTTTCTTAGTTTCCCGATTATATTCTTTTGACCAAAAATGGTCATATTTCAAACTTAATTTATTTATTTATTATTTAGTTCAAGAAAACTAAAGTATTACAAAGATTGTCATGATTTTAATAAAGATTAAATATTTTTCGATATTTTTTAGCATCGATGCATCGAGGCTCATAAAGTCTCATAATCTTTAAATCTAAGTTGAGATCCATTCATTATGGTTAATCAATAAAAGACCCGTCAAGGTTTTTTGATTTAAGCGAACTCCGTTTGTCGCTCGCTCACTAGATTGCCAGCCTTGCTAAACATGGTATTTTTCGATCATCGAAATAAAAATATCGATGATCGGAAAACAAATATCTATGTATCGCTATATCGTCAATGTTACTTCCAGCACTTCTTACCACTCCAACTTCCCGTAGTCTAAGAGTGGCTCCAAATATTTCGCCCATATTTAACCTTCACAAACACTTGGCAAATTTCCAAGTTATTTTGGTAGACCTCCCACTCTAAGGCATCTATTAAAAGCTACTGAAAATTTCCATACAATGCATTCAAAGCCCAACCAACATCATTTAGATACATTAATACATCGCTATAAAGATATCTAGATACATAGATACACACATACCTAGGTAGCAAACGACGCGTGTCTGACTCAAGTGTTAATTGCCCAAATAGAGCAACACTGTTAAAAAATTAAATTTAAAAAAAAATGTATAAAAAAAAAACGGCAAGTGGCAAGTCAAACGTGCCGCAAAACCAACCCACCTATAATTAATTTTAACAATTTTTTTGTTTCAATTCCAAGTTTTTTTTATCAACCTTCAACTTGATGATGCCTCTAACAAGGGGCGTCAGGTGTGTGGGGCGTGTCTGACATGCAACATGAAAAGGCGCTGAAAATAAAAATAAATAAATACTTAATATATTTAAATTTCATTCATGACACAAACATTTAAACAAAGGCAGATGATGCTATAGACAGTCGAGTGATTTACTTCCGCTCTGTCTGGATCTGATTAATTTAAAAAATTAAATGTTTAACAAACACTTGTTGACTTGGACACGCTAAATTAACAAATTCCTAGCATAACTTACAATCAATAACTTGCAATATTATTGAAAAAATAAAAATAGAAAAAATATAATAAATAATAATAAATTACAAAAGTCAACAAACAATTGTAATTGATTGGATTTTGTGGTTGATGACTTAAGAGGTTAGTTAATTTAAAGGAGAGATGAGTTTTGGAACTTGCTTTGAGATCCACTAAGGAAGCATCAAAAAAAAAGATCTTCTGCTTGCTTATGTTGTCAATTTTTAGGCCGGAATAGATTTTGTTATAATATTAAAAGTAATTTTTTAGAATAAAATTCAAAATTCTATAAAGGTATAAAAACCCATAAAAGCCTTATTAGTTTGAAGATTAAATCGATGTCTAGCTTAGTAGCATTCTCAGCCCTTGTAAAATACATCAAGAAGAAACTTTGGGCTCCAAAATAAAATGTTCTGTCGGAAATTAGTCCTAAAGTCGGTAAAATTAACAAAGTTATATAAGAACAACAAAATATCGAATCCAGAATTAGCGCTCTCATGTAACTTTTAAGCCCCATATATTTTTTCAAGATCACTTGTCAAGCGATTTTTTGCTACCTTGATCCGGAAAAATCTCGTTTCTCGTCGTTTCTTTATAGGGAAGTTTATACCCTGCACTATTAGTTTATACTATATATGATCTGATTTATATATGATCTGCTTTATCTTGGAGATTATAAGACACTGGATAACCAAACTTATGGACTTCTTATGTAAGGTGCAAAAATAATATTTTGATTGATTATATTGGCCCCATAAATATATAAGAAAATTTAAACGTAATACCGGAATTCGAATAGTTTCTACGGCAAAAGCGGTAGCTGAATTGGTAGAGTACTGTTCTTAAAACATATCTAAATCGATTCCCAGAAGTTCACCTTTTTTTATCCATAATGCGTCTTTAATACAGGGTGCGCCAGAGAAACTTACTTATTTGAAAAAAATTCCCGCGCGGTGTGTTGGGCGGGTAGATGGGCGAGAGAGGGCACATCTGGAGGGGGAAGTTCCCAAGGTTGTTTCTCCCTCCACCCTCCCTTCACTCAGTTGCCATCATGCTCTGGTCTAGAGAGCAGCGGGCCTTCGCAGTCAAGAGCTTCTTCTCTAACGGTCGCTCACTTGTTGCTACGCAACGTGATTTCCGCGCTCGCTTTGAAATTCCTCCTCACAGACTCGATCCTGGCCGTAATTCGATTCTGTCATGGGTTAACTCATTTCGGGAGTGTGGAAGTGTCGCTAAACCCAGAAATGGACTTCAACGGAACATCAGAGCTCCGGAAAACGTCGAAAGAGTGAGGCAGTCAGTTGTGCGTTCTCCCCGGGGTTCGGCTTGCAAACACGCAGCTGCTATGGGAATTTATGAAACCACTGGTCGACGAATTCTCCATTAAGACCTTCACTTTCATCCCTATAAATTGGCTGTTGTGCAAGAATTAACGCTATTTTGTTCCCCGTCAAAATGCCTGTGAAATGCTGGTTGACAACTTGCCTGAAGACGCGGTATAATTGGTCCTTATTTTTTTGAAGAAAACGAACGCGCAGTTACCGTGAATGGAGCTCGTTACAGGAACATGATCGAGGAATTTTTTCTTCCAAGACTCGAAGAAATGGATGTTAGGAACGTGTGGTTTCAGCAAGATGGAGCCACAGCACACACAGCACGAGACTCAATGAATTTGTTGCGACAACATTTCCCCCAGAGGCGATCTCCAATGGCCGGCACGCTCTCCAGATTTGACGCCATGCGATTTCTTTTTATGGGGTTATTTGAAATCTCTGGTTTATGTCGATCGACCTCGGACCATAGCACATTTCAAGAACAACATTGCCAACATACCGATTGATATACTGCAAAGAGTGGATACGAATTTCAAAAATCGACTTCATCAGTGTATGCGCAATGGGGGTCGCCATTTATCCGATGTCATTTTCAAGACTGCATGAAAAATAAATTGGGATATTGTATTCTTAAATAAAAAAAAATTAAAACAATAATTGAAGTACTTTTGTTTTTATTGACATTTCAAATAAGTAAGTTTCTCTGGCGCACCCTGTACAAAGAAAACGGTAAACAAACATTTTAAATATTTCTCTAAAACCATTAAAAAATATAATAATTATATGCAATTTTTTAAGGCCCAAGAATTAAATTGTCAAAAAAAATGTCTAATAAAAAGTATTCTATTGCCCATGGCCCTCTCAGGGGTCAGTTAGGGAATTATTATTATTATTATTATTCTACTGTAAGAAAACCTTTTAAAAATCTCTTTTTAAAAATATCATATTAATTATTATATGCAATTTTTGAAGGTAAAAATTTTATTTTTTTTGAAAATTCATGTAATTTAGCTTGTTCACTTCTAAGAACCTTTATTTTTCCCAGAAGATTGGCAGAAGTGCCTTAAATTTCATTAAAAATATTGTGTAAGGTCTTTAGTTTATTATTTTATTTTAGATTTTTAGGTTGCAACATTTCTTTGATGTCACTTTACTTCAATGACGTCATGAGATATCATAGAGGAAAGAAATAACAATTTTTGGTTTTGGATTATGATATAAGAAATTATGCTGACGTTAAAACTTTACGAATTAAATATGGTACAAGCTTTGACTTAATTGAAGCCTAAAGAGTTTTAATTTTTTGAAATAGGTTTTGCTACTACGTCTATTTTTGACTTCTAAGTAAAATACAGATAGAGAAAATTTTCGGGTTACCCTTTGGCAAAAAGAAAATTTTCCAAAATCTCGATAATTTTTACGGAATTTTAATTTTAAAAAATTGTTTTTACTTTTAACTAAAATATTAAGTATAATAATAATACACAAGCATAACAATTTTATTCTAACTATAGTTGGAGATATAGTCAAATATATAAGATGAAGTTCTTTAAAAACTTAAAAATCAAATACATTTATTTACCACATTTGTGATAAAGTGAATTAACGTAGATTTCTGGGAATACAAATTTCTAAAAAAAAGAGAAATTAAAAAAGAAAAAACAATAATTTTCACTTTCGTATAAACCATCAAAAAAATATAACAACTTGAGCGCATTTTGGGCACAACAAAAACCATAAGAGGCAATTTAACTCTGGACTCAATAAAGTTAGTTGGCCTTAAATAAGCTATAACGAGTTTAAGGCAACATTAACTTTTATTCTTTTAAACTTAAAACTAATGCCAAAACGTCTGCAAGATCAATGTCTAAAGTTCTAAGACGTCAAGGCCGAAAACACAAAAACCACAAACCAAAAAAAAAAAAAACCCCCAACCGCATTTCCCAATAAGAGCAAAACCTTCAAAGAAGAAAAATAATTGCCCAACTTGTGCTTAGAAACGGAAAGCAAAACAAATGTTTAGCCAAGACACGAACCAAGCCAAACTGCTTGCCGCAAGTCTACACACACAAAAAATCTCTACACACAGCAAAGACAAATGCGCGACACGCGAGTAATTTGTTTTGTTTTGCTTTTTATTTTCTCTTCTGTTGTTTTTTATTTTATACATCTACAAACCGCATAGGGCGTAGAGTATTATAGACTTGTGTAGGCGTATGTAGTAGCTAAAAGAAGAGAACGAAAAACTTAAAAGTATTACAATTTTTAATGTTGTTTTTTTTTATTTATTTTTATCTATTGCATATTTCTATTTTCTCCAAGTGAGTGCCACAATTGTGTTGTGAATTGCTCTTTTGCATCGTAGCTGAAGGGACTTTTTGTATGTATTTAACAGCCAATTCATTTTAATCATTTTAAAGCGACAACTTTTAATTGTTTGGTTTATATGCGATCGAAATGTTAGCCGCTTGACAAGTAACACTCCAAGATATTTCGCTTCACTTTGAATATAAGGTTATCAAAAAGTCTTGCGGTATTTTTATTGAATTTTCAATTGTTCATAAAATTGGTTATAATAATGCGATTTAAGTCAAATATGCGCCGTTTTGTTCGATGACGAGTTCCCAACGAGATGCCAACTTCATAATGCCCCTCTTATAGAAGCTCGCTTCCCTATTGTCAAAAAACTCGGAGAGCCAATTTTCACAGGACTCTCTTGTGGACAACTTCCGATTACCAAGCGCGTTCGTCATGGACAGAAATAGGTGGTAATCACTTGGTGCGAGATCCGGACTATACGGTGGATGCAAAAGAACCTCCCATCCGAGCTCCCGGAGCTTCTGGCGCGTCACCAAAGATGTGTGTGGCCTTGCGTTGTCCTGATGGAAGACAATTCGGCCTCTGTTGATCAAAGATGGCCTCTTCTGCATGAGTGCTGCATTCAAGCGGTCCAGTTGTTGGCAGTACAGGTCCGAATTGAGCGTTTGGCCATAGGGGAGCAGCTCATAGTGGATGATTCCCTGCCAATCCCACCAAACACACAGAAGAACCTTCCTGGCCGTCAATCCAGGCTTGGCCACCGTCTGGGCAGCTTCCCCGCTTTTCGACCACGACCGTTTACGCTTCACGTTGTCGTAAGTGACCCACTTTTCATCGCCAGTCACCATCCGCTTCAAAAACGGGTCGATTTTGTTGCGATTCAGAAGCGATTCGCATGCATCCATACGCTCAAAAATGTTTTTTTGCGTCAAGTCGTGTGGCACCCATACATCGAGCTTCTTTTTCAATCCAAGCTTCTTCAAATGGTTTATAACGGTTTGATGACTCATGCCCAGCTCTTGGCCGATGCTACGGCTGCTACTATGCCGGTCTCTTTCGATCAATTCAGCGATTTTATCGCAATTTTCGACAACAGGCCTTCCGGACCGTGGCGCATCTTCGATCACCTCTGCACCAGAACGAAAACGTTGAAACCATCGTTGTGCGGTGGAAATGGAAACTGTATCGGGTCCATAAACTGCACAAATTTTATTGGCAGCATGAGATGCATTTTTGCCTTTATCGTAGTAGTACTGTAAAATATGCCGTATTTTCTCTTTATTTTGCTCCATGTTTGCGACGCTATAACTCACGAACGACTAAAAGCAAACAACAATTAATCAAACACGTGTTAGCACGTGAAAAGAGCTTTCCAAAAAGCTCTAGCGTGAACCGATGCGACGAATACAACTAGAACTACGCGCTTGCAAAGACAAGCTTGCGGAAATACCGCAAGACTTTTTTGACAACCTAATATTAAGAGGCTGATTATCTAGCCATATAGCGGATGGAGTCTTCCTCTTTAAAGTGTATAAAACTGACTGACATTTGCTCGGATTTAAGGTAATATTCCACCTGCGAGTCCAGCTCTGAAGCAGGTGGATGTACTTTTGTATCCCGTCAGCTACTTCATACTCACAGGATGATGAGTAAAATATTGCCAGGTCGTCAGCGTATGAAGCGATAAGTATTTTATCCTTCACAACAGCCAGCAGTAACTCCGTAGGAGTATGGATGTCAGAAGTGTACAGATTGTAAGAAGCGGCGCTAGTACGCTTGCTTAAGGTACTCCAGCTCTCATTAGCCTGGCAGTGGAAAGCGTGTTTTTGATGTTTACTTGAAATCTTCTGTCTGACCGATCAGCCAAACTCTGTCAAATGCCTGTTTGACGTCGAAAAATATCCCATAATAGTATTCATTGTCGTCGAAAGCTTTAAGAATATGGTTAGCCACTGTATTTACCTGCTCGACGGTGTCCTTCCCTAAATCCAAATTGATGGTCAGGTAAATAATTGTTATGTTCATTGATCCTTTTAGCCATAAACGTCTCCCAAACTTTGGCAAGAGTGGGGAGGAGGCTTATTGGACGGTAGGATTCTGTGTCCGACTCATCTTTTCCAGGTTTCGTGATCATATTAATAAGAGCTACTTTCCATTGGGCAGGGAAGTGTTGTGTTCTGCACAACGTCATTTAGAGTGGAGTGTCAATGATGCTGAGAGTTTGTATTACTTCTTCATCCGTGGACAGTTTGAAAGGCGTAAATCGCTCTTCAAGGTGCTTAGCAAATGTATTTGCTTGTTGCTCTGTATTTGAGCAGTAAGTACCATCATGACGCCTTAGAGGAACTATTCAATAGGTTTGTCTCTTTATGTTTCTGGTCGCTTTTCATAGATTATATCCAGTATAAAGTTTATAGTCCAGAGCCTCTATTCTTCTGTCGAATGATTTCTGTCTGAATGTCTGAAGTGCCACTTTAAGTTCCCTTTCAGCCTTTTTCCAGACAGCTTTGTCTGCAGGATGAAGGGTGGTCTGAAATTTCCTACGGAGTCGTCACTTCTTAGAGAGAAGTCGAACTAGCTCAGGAGTTAGCTGGTTACCTACTTCGTCCTGTCTGGCAACTACTGATTTAGGATTGGCTGCATCTGCCGCAGAGTGGAATTTTGCCTTAATTAGATCAACCGCGTACTCTACATCTCGACCAGAGCATATCTCCATCTCTGAGTGGACCGAGTTTTCTAATGTACTTCGGAAGACTTCTAAGTCAGTCTTCTGTTGTTTCTTTATTTATTTAGAAGACTAGCTTATATTACAATAATAAAAACCGTTGCAATATTAGTTATTAAATTAACAAGATTAACGCTTTTCTTTCTATCAACACTGTAAGATACGAGAAACCTGGTATATGCGTAACATTACGCCGGATACTTAGACATAAAATAAACTAACAATATTTAAATGGTATTAAATTAACAAGTATAAACGTTTTCTTTCAATCGAGAAATCTGGCTACAAAGTAAAAAATTCATAGAAGTAACGTTACGCATATATTTATATATAAAAAAAACCAAAAAATGATTTCTGACATATGACAAATGATACTAAAAAATTGTATATAACAAAACTTATCCAATTCGCAGAAATTTGTTTTTGTAATACAAATCAAAGCCCGCATCTATTGCTTGTAACGTAACGCCAAACGTATTTTCAATTATCTCTGCGACTAAAAAGCAATTTCAAGCATCTTGGTTTCTTTTCTTTTCATTTTGTCACATTATGTGTCATAATTGTAACGTCACGCCAAAATCGAAATAATTGCAGTGTATCCCACAATTCACTATCCCAATTGTTACCCATTTTTTGTTTGCTTTTGCTGCCTGTTGTTGGTTTTACTTTAGGCTGTTAAATTGAAGCAACGGTTTATCGTCGGATCTGCAACTATTTGTATGTCTGTCTCTCTGTCCCCTCTTTGTCCGTCTCTCTGTCTCGTCTGTCTTTGCTGCCCCATGCTGCAAGTATTTTGGCTGTCGTCAAGTTGCCGCAATTTGTAGCTATTTTTTTTTTTTGTCGGTTTGTTGCATTTGCCTTTTATTTAATTTACACGCAAATTATTTGCTGTTATTTTATTGAAGTCAATGCAGTTAACTATTCGTCTAACGGTTAACTGTAATTACATTTGTTTTACATCGAAAATTACCGTTGACATGCTTATTGCACTAACGGCACTCGCTGTCTCTGCTTCACCTTGAGGTTTGGGACCACCCAGGTTTTTAATAGTTTTTTTTTTTAGTTTTTATGTGTGTTGTTGCAATATAATAAATTACGTAAATTAATTAAGAGGCGTATATAAATATTTTTCGGAATTAACTAGATGGCAAAACAAACGCTTGTTGAGGGTAGCGTGCCAAATCTGTGAAAGGTTTTGAACCATGGAAACTATTTCAATTAAAATATTATGATTTACAGAAAGACTATAAAAAAAAATTCAGCTATATGAGCAGACAAACTAGGGGGCAAAAAATTATATACATTATGTAAGTTTAAAATAAAAATTTCGAAAATCTCTTAATTAAAATTTGAAAATTTACCAATATTTTTTATATTGACTAATAAAATTCATATTATATAATAAATTGAATTTTAAATTTTATTTATAAGAATACGTTTTTACGGATTTTTAAATGAAAATCAATATGCAACTACTTTGGAATAGTATTATTGTTTACGAATATATTTTTACAAATTAATTTTTATTTTTAATCTGTCATATAAGACAATCCTCAATAAAATGCTCGAATTCGTTTCGATTTCAAATTTTTAGCGCTCCCAATTACACCAAAAGTAATTATACCCTGTACCGTATGGTACCAAGGGTATATTAAGTTTGTGCAAGCCGAAAATGTATGAAACATATAGAAGGAGACGTCGGAGACACCCCAAAGTTACCTAAAATATGATCAGGGTGAATAGAGAAGTCGATATACCCATGCCCGTCTGTCCGTTTGGCCTAGATCTCAGAGATGGTAAGAGCTAGAGTTACCAAACTTTCACATTAGATCCCATATTATTCCATAGGAGGCAAGTTTATTTTATTTTTTTGATATCGGGGATAAATTATATAGCTTCCATGGGGGTGTTTGAGACGACCTCGACAAAAAAAAAAGCGTTTTAGATAAATAATTCGTTTGTTTATGAAGATATCGTAACCAAATTTGGTATTCGAAAGTTTTTTATAGTTCCCAATCACTGTACCAAATTTGATCAAAATCAGTTGACTATATCATATAGCTCCCGTAGGACCGATCGGCCAAGAATAACGTTTTTAAAGAATAATTCGCTATATTTCGTTTGTTTAATAAAGATATCGTATCCGTAATTCGGCATTCAGATCTTTTTTAAGGTATTAAAGCACTGAATCAAATTTTATTGAAACGTTGACTATATCATATAGCTCCCATAGGAACGATCGGTAAAAACAAAATTTTTTGCTTAAAAATTCTTCTGTTTTTGGTTTTTATGAAGGAACCGGATTTTATGGCAAGCTAGTGGTTCAGGGTATCCCAAAGTCGTCCGAGCCCGATTATACGTACGCCATTTTTTTTATTAGAATAATACAGCTTATGTACACTAAAGTATTTGACGTTGTCGTTTTTATATTTAGAGTGGCCGCTAGATGGCGCAATGTAGTTATTGTCGCTAGATGGCTAAAGCAACTTGTTGCATATTTGTGTTCAGTTTAAAATAAATAGATATTTATTGAAACATAATTTTAATTAATATATTAAACTAGTCGGCCTTCGGCACGCTCGCTTCGCTCGCTCGTCTAGAAACACGTTGACTATTTTCTAGATGAACTGCTAAATGGACAACGGTTGGGTGTCGTTCGTGAATTTGGAATGAAAAAATTCGCCATATTGCCTCGTTACTGCTAATGCAACGTCCGATTTGATATTGTGAAATTTCGTCATTCACATTGACGGCTCTCACACCAAAAATCGCCATATCGCTTCCCTTATTGACGTATTTGCAGATATATTTGATTGATTTTACTGAGTTGCAATACTCGACGTTAATGTGGGCTTTATACGTTTTTGATAATAATGGCGAAAATGGAACAACCCAACGATTGTCAATTTCAACTTCTTGAAATTTGCACTTTGATTGTGGTTGATCTGCCATTGTCTTCTGTTGATCTACGGGGGTATCCATCGTAGCCCGTAACAGTGACCGAAGTCAATGCCCTTGGATATCTTTTGGAGCATTTGCCGTCGATCATGCATGGTGAAGTTGGGTTGAGCACACCATATGGTCCGTGGATCATATTCTTTGTGATAACCTCGAACAATTCTGGATCATTTGTTTGAACTGGGAATTCCGCCGATATCACATCATCAATTTCATGCGGTAGTATTTTCTGAACCAACCAAATCAAAATGTGCGCATGAGGTAATCCTCTCTTCTGCCATTCTACCGAATACATCCAGAAGCGAACCTCTCCGAATACACTGCTTTTGATAATAAGCAGGCCTGCTGTTTCATTGGGAAATTTCAGTGCTTGGCACTGATCACATACCTTGTTCATTGTTCCAATTACAACAGATTGACGCGAGCTATAATCGGTCGTATTGTTATATTCGAATGCAGCTCTGTGCAGATTGGATGCATTGCGCATTTGCCTGAATGTTCTTTGGATTAAATTCTGTTCTGCATGGATTTCATCTGATTGATTCTGATAATCCCGATTTCGTCTCATTCTCATTCGAGCATTCATATTGTATTCATCTCGTTCTTCTGTTGTATGAGCAGAACGTGATCTTGCTTCTCTTAATCGACTCAACTCACTCCTTTGCGAACGGTGTTCCTCAGCTTCAGCTGTTCTTTGGAATGATTGCAATTGAGTTCTACGCGAATGTCTACCAATGTTACGTCTTTTTGGCGGCATTATGTGCAAATATTGATCTGATCATATGTATTTTACACAGAAATCAAAACATGAATCGTTAATAATTTGTTTGTTTCCTTTCGACAAAAACTAATAACTAAAAAATATTAGTTAATCTGACAATGTACACAATGCCAACCTAAATTAAAAAAAAAATTGTATTGGAAAATCAAATTGTCCTTTTTAGTATTTTCGTCGCAATTTTGTTATATTTTCTCAACCTTAAACAATCCTTGGACTTCCACGAACATTTCAAGATCAAAATTAGCCAAATCGGTTCAGCCGTTCGTGAGTCCATAAGCTTCAGAGGAACATAACATTGTGACACGAGAATTTTATATATAAGAAAGAAGATAATAAAAGTTTGTCAGTATTTGTAAGCAAAGCAAGCAGGGAGCAAAGTCCGTTGGCTTTAATAAAAATTAGCTTGTATTTGTTTTAAACTTTGTGTATTTAATCTTCACAAAAGAGCTCCCAGAATATAAACAAGAACAGATCTGTGCATAAATGTTAAATCGTTGTAACTTCAAAAGATTCCGGAGAATTAAAAAAATTCCCAATAAATAAATATGTGCATAAGATTACAGTAAAGTCTCAATAAACTACACAACACTTAAAAACTGGAAAATCATGCAACTTATTAGCATTATCAATATAAAGCAGCTTCGTATCTGGAACTTAACAAGCGTTTAATTTATGTTTCTTTTTAAAAAGCGTGAAAAACAATCAAAGCTTAAGCAGAAATGCAGATGGCCCTCAAGATGAAAAACATTTCCGCAATATTGTGACTTGCAGTAGCTGCAATGCAAAAAATTACAATCAACTTGCTCAAGTAAACAGCCGCCGGCTACAAGTTGTTCTACTCGACAGCTGTCAGTGCTGCCACTTCTTGACTCATGCGAGCTGCCAACTTGCGTTGACCATAACTGGCCGCAAGATGAGCTGACAAGATGATGCATGAGCAACTTTATATGCTTGATGCTGTGTCAATTAGCCATGTTTCGGCGACAGCTCCGGGCCAAAAATGATTCTACAAAAGACTTGGCCTGGCAACTTGCCCTTTTAATACGTAGGCGTACTGCATAAATTGCAACAAGTCAGCTTTGTCGTCATCATCATCATCTTTGGCAAAAACTTCATTATTAAGCTACGTTTTGTTCTGCACCTGTTGGCTGGCCCAGAGCAACGGGCGGCGGTGGTCTTTGGCACTCGGAGTCGCTTCTGAATGTCAACTCTGATTTTATCTGCGCTTCTATTTCTAGCTGGCTTTATTTGAGTTTGTTTTTTTGTAGCGCTTTTATGTTTTTCATCTGCTTTTTTGCTCTGTTTGACGTTCACTTTGTTGTGATTTTTAACCTTTTCTTACTTTAGTTTTTATCAATTAAAATGCCAAATTGTTTTCTTTTGCTTACAGAGCTTATCACTTGCTGCCATCTTTGCCTATGTCTACGCCCAGATTGCGCCCGGTTCGAATGCGTATTTGCCGCCAACGAAAAATGGCTATAATTACCCAGAGCCCGAAAAGCCATTTGTAAGTATAAAATGATTCGTCGTGAATATCATCTGCCCTTTCACATGCTACTTATATTTCCCAGCATTCTTATTATCATCATCTTACTCATCATCTTTGTCTAACTTAAGCTTCACATCTTTCCCATTATTATTATTTTGGAATATTTATTTTCATCATCCTTATCCGTATCATTTTGTCCTCGCCTTTATCATCCTCATTACCGTCTGCTACTTATATTTATCTGCATTCTAATTATATTCATCTTACTCATCATCCTTGCCTAACTTAGGTTCAAAACTCTCACATTATTATTTTTTTAAATATTAAACATCATCATCTTGTCATTATTATTCTTGCCTTAGTCTCATCTCAACAATATTTTTGTAAATAAGCATCATCATCATCTTTGATATCACAATTTTTGTCCTCATCTTCCGCCGCATTATCATTACCATATTACACCTTGTCATCATAGCCCGCCACCTCTATTATCATCTTCATCATCATCCTTAGCTTCCCATTGCTCATCATCACCTAAACCATCTTCCTCAACATTGTTCTTATCCTCATCATCATCTTTAATATGATTCTCATCATATCCGCTATTTTCACTATCATCCTCATCATCATTTTAATTATTTTCGCCATCTACACATCATCGTTATTTTCATCCTTACCATGAGTCAAATCATCGTGCTCATCATCATCCTCATCATGATTCTTGTCCTCTTCATCATCTCCCTTACCATCTTCCTGGACATCTTAGCCACCATCTTTCCTATCATCTTTATCATCACTCTTATCTTACTCACTATCATCCTCATCATCATCTTTAATGTAATCCTCATCATCTCCGCTATCTTCACTACCATCCACATCATCATGCTTTTAATTCATCACGACTTAGTCATCTTCATCTTAACCTTACTCTTCATCATCTCTCTTACCATCCTCCTGGTCATCATCTCTCTTACCATCCTCCTGGTTATCATCTCTCTTACCATCCTCCTGGTCATCTTCGCCGCCATCTTTCCTATCATCTTCATCATCATTCTTATCTTTCCAGCGGAGACGATGAGAATCACATTAGAGATGATGCTATCATCCTTATCATCATCTCTAATGTGATTCTCATCGTCTCCGCTATGATGAGGATGATAGCATCATCTCTAATGTGACTCTCATCGTCTCCGCTATCTACACTAACATTCTCATTATCATCCTTTTCATCTTCGTCGCATCGCCATTCTCATCATCATCCCCATTATCTCTCTAATCAATCACTATCATCCTCATATTCATGCTTGCCGTGATTCACATCGTTTTTATTATCATGCTTATGTCGATGTCGCCATCTTCACATCATCGTCATCTTCAACCTTACCATGAGTCATATCATCGTCTCCATCATCAACGTCATCGTTCTTACCGTCCTCCAGGTTACCTTTGTCGCCGTCTTTACTATCAGCTTCATCATCATTCTTATCTTCCCCACTATCATCCTCATCCTCATCTTTAACGTGATTGTCATCGTCTCCGCAATCTTCACAATTATTCTCATCATCATTCTTATCACCTTCATCTTCGTCACATCTTCATCCGCATTATTATCCCCATCATCATCCTTAACATTCCGTACCATCCTTATATTCATCCTTATCCTTATTCACATCATACGCATCCTCCTAAACATCTTAGCATCCTCATCGTCACCATTTTCATCAACATCATGCATATCATCAGTCTCATCACCATCATCCTTCTCTACTTCATCCATCCAACCACTCTCAATCCCATCATCTCCACCGCTGACCGAACACTTTACCTTAAATGCACCGCGTCGATTTCCCTGTGCGGCTTAATCGAGCAAAACCACAATAAATTGAATTTAAGTAAATGGCTAATTATGGCCATAATTTTCACTCGCAGTCAGCCAGTTTGTCTATCAGTCTTCAGTTGCCTGCAGCGTTGGTACAGCGTTGCCAGAGCCCTTCACTCGATATTTGCCCTGAGCAGCATTTAAGCCGCTTAACCAACACTGGAGCGCTTGTCGCCACATTCATCAGTCAATTGTCGTAGTCAAGTCATGAGGCAATCATGTTTTTTCACCTTTGGAAGGCAAAACAAAAAAATCAGTTGAGTTTGAATGTCGAGCAATGATATTTCATTTGTCATTAGGCAATTTTTAAGGGAATGTGCAGCACTTAAAGGGTATGGTAACAGTTAAAAAACTTGGCAGCACTGGCACAAATAAATTATGATTCAAAATAGTGCAATAGTTGGTACATGAGGAATTTCTTTACAAAATGATAAACCTATGACCAATGCATGGTATTTTAAGAATCTCTATCTTTCTAAGCTTGCTAGGGTTTTGGCAACCGACCCAATCGATGATAAATGGAATAACGATATTCTTCTTGTAATAAGTATAGTAAAAATGACTAACAAAACTAAAACAAGACGTCGTTGTGAAGAAAGCAAAAATAAACTATTTTTATTATACAACACTTTTTTTTGTACTTGCAGAAACCTACTCCCGGTAGGCCAGCACCAGGACCCGGTCCCGGCCCACGTCCTCCAGGTCCTGGCCCCAGACCAATACCCGGTCAGCCAGCTGATGTAAGTAACATCCTAAATTATTTCAAAGCCTATGTAACCTTTACTTTATTCACAGGATCATGTGCACGTGCCTGGCATGCCATACGAATTCGAGTACGCCGTCCAGGATCCCGAAACTGCCAATGACTATGCGCACAAGGCGTCCAGTGATGGTGATGTTGTGACCGGCGAATACCGCGTACAGCTGCCCGATGGACGTACTCAGGTGGTGCGCTACACAGCCGACTGGAAGACTGGCTATCATGCCGATGTCAGCTACGAGGGTGAGGCTCAATTTCCGCAGGGTCCCGCAGCTGGTCCACGCGGCGGCGGCGGCGGTGGTGGCGGCTACAAGTACTAGAGAGCATTTGCCAGAAGGTTCTTGAATCGTTTTGTTGTAAATTTCCTGAATAGAATTGTCTAAAGTTTGCGGTATATATACAATGTATTGTGAATAAAAATTATTAATAAATTTATAAGAATTTTGACTTTATTTTGACTATCTGGGTTACTGTAACTTCGTACCGTATGGTACAAATTACCCCTTCGAATGAGAGTATCCTGGTGGCACCCGATGTGGGAGCTTACAACCTCTACAAGAGCTTTTAGAGGTAGCCCACGTCGTCAACCACGTCTCGCTACCGTAAAGCAGTATTGCGAGCTTTGGCAAATCGGCTTGAATCGTCTTCATTAACACCACCACTATTGGAGATAATGGTGCCAAGGTATGGGAAGCTGTAGGTGAACTCGATTGGGTTCCCTTCTATGATAATGTTTCCTTTGCTGGTGTGATTGAAGCGCATTGCTTTTGTTTTTGCTGTATTAATTTTGAACCCGACTCTGCTGGATAGTTTAACGAGGTCATCTACTTTGGTTTGGATGTCGCATAGTCTATGAGAGATCAGACAAATGTCGTCAGCGTAGTCCAAGTCTTCAAGGTGTCTGGTGAAGCTCCACGTGAAGCCACGCTTAGACTTGCACATCTCTCATGAATTCATCGACCACGTTGTTGAAGAGTAGAGGCGATAGAGGACAGCCTTGCTTAAGCCAGTGTTCGTTTCGAAAGTTACACTTGTTCTTTCATTGTGCACTAAGTCGGCATCATCATACATCGCTTTTATTATTGTTATGAATTTGAGTGGTTCGTACGTTTTGAGGACGACTATCTCATACGGATGAACCACGAGCTGTACGAGCTCTACGACGACATGGATGTTGTCCAGCGCATCACAATACAATGCCCTCGCTGGCTCGGTCATGTCGTACGTATGGATAACGATGCTCCAGCGAAAAAGGTATTCGAAGCGAAAGCCGACGAAGGAAGACGAAGGGGACGACCACGACTCCGATGGAAAGATCAAGTGAAGGAGAACCTATCCTCCCTTGGTATTTCGAATTGGAGAAGGCGCGCGCCACGCATATGCACCTGGCGAGAGCTACTGAGGCCGGCCGTAACCCGAGAGCGGGTTGTCATGGCCACACAATGATGATGATGATGTTGAGTGGTACTCCTTTCCTTGCAAGTGCTCGCCATATTGCCAAACTGTCTACTGAACCGAAAGCCTTCTTGAAATCGATGAACAGGAGCGGAGCTCGACATTCCGCAGCCAGTACAGTAATTATAAGTGTGTTTGCTTGGTCTACACCTGTGTGGTGTAAATGCTGCCTGTTCATCTCGAATTGTTGGCACAATTTTTTTCCCGAAGACGTCCGTTCAATAGTGTGGTCTAGTATTGTGTAGCTCGTGTTGAGCAATGCCTCTGATTCATCTCCAATTGTTGAAGTCACTAAGGTCCCCTTTTTTTAGCTAGCATCACAATGATTCCGCTTTTCAAGGAATCTCGAACACGATTGTTCTTCCATATGCAAGCGAAGTGTGGATACCATCTTTCCGCCATCAGCTGGATGTCAACTTGGAGAAGTTCGGCTGGTATGCCGTCTTCACCGGCTGCTCTATTAGCTTTTAGCTTTTTTATTGCATTGCCAATCTCTCTGGCAGATGGGGGCGTAGGTCCCCTGGTTTGACTGCCTTTGTTGGCTTCCGGAGATTCGTGAAACTAGTTGGTATCGCTTTGACACTGAAAATCGCACTTGGAGCAATGTGACGCCTTTGTCTACCAAAAGATGCGACGCAGGAGTAGTAGTTCTAAATGATCTTCTTTACGTTATCGGAGGACACAGGGGCAATTCTGTATTGGCTTCCACGGAAAGGTATAATCCAAAAACGAATGAATGGACGACTCTGGCTTCTATGCACAAGCCACGTGCAGGTGCTGGAGTGGGTCTGTTACACGGCAGTATTTATGTACTAGGCGGTTATGCAGTAATTGGTAAACAGTTACGAGGCAACACTTTTAATGCCTTCGTAAGCCGCAATTTTGCTTCGGGTGAGCTTAATACCGTAGAGCGCTACGATCCAATAACAAATCAGTGGACACTGGTTTGCTCGCTTTCAAGCGCCAGATATGGTATTGGCTGCGCTCAGCTTGGTAATCGCCTTATTGCAGTTGGCGGCGAACCAGTTTCGGCTGAAGAGGAATACGATCCGTTGTGCGATAAATGGAGTAAATTTGAACCATTAAATAGCCCACAGTTTCGCACGCATGTTTTTTACATACCCAAAAACATTAATAACAATGAATTATAAATAAAAAAATAAAAAGGGTTGGCATAGTCGCGCATTAATCTTTCTTTCTTTTCTTTTAATCTGGCATTTATGTCCGATAATTTTTTAACTGTCCTGGAAAGACTCTTAAGGCAATAACAAAATATGGCAAAGGTAAGATAAAGTAACTGGTTCAAATCTAAATTTTTGTTTCATGAGCTATCATCATCCCATCTCAACTCATCGCATCTCAAACCAACTCAACTTCAGCAAGTTTCAGTCAGTTTCGTCTCGTAAGTGGATCAACAGATCTTTTTATACTCTGTACCGCATGGTACATAGTGTTTACTAAGTTTGTGCAAGCCGAAAAAGTTTGTAACATACAGAAGGAGATGTCAGAGGTCCCCAAAGTTAGTTTGATCAGAATGACTAGAGATATCGATATACCCATGTTCGTCCGTGCGTCGGTCCGTCCGCCCGTCTATCCGTATGAACGCCTAGAACTTAGAGATGGTAAAGCGTGGGCTTTTAGTTCTGGACCTCTGAAAAGTTGAAAAAATGGCTTTTCGCGACCTCTGTCATATGTATATATACTTTTATATATAACTTTTTTCATGTTCGTCCGAATTTAATTTCTACCATATCAAAAAAAAGTATTACATCCATACAAATGTTTTAAAAGATTCTTAGCTGTTTTTATATATTCAAGTTCTTTAATATAATATAAAAAACCTATATCCATTTTTGATCATCAACTTTTAACTATGTATAACTTAAAGCTAGAGTTTAACGCGAGGTCTGAAGCTTCCAGCGCAAAAATAGATACGATGCAATACGTAGCAAACAGAATATAACAACGAGCATTATCATGTTAAACGTGAAATCCCCATTTGACATGTCCAGCTCCTCCAAAGTGGTCTTTGGAGATTTAAAATGGCAGTAGGTCTGAAAGCACTTTAGCTTTGGACGATCATAACCATAGGTGGCCAAGGCGGTGCTCTCGAAACCGTAGCGTATATACGAGAGATACGTAAGCCAGCGCAGATACACCGGTATGGCATCGAAAGAGACGAAAAAGCCGGAGAAGAGCAGAAAGGGCACAGACATGACTGGAGCTAAGAAGACACCATTTTGTACATTCATAGAAGCACCCACGACCAAGCCCACCGATTGGGCTACAAAGGAGATAAGCAGGCAAGCGCCCAAAAACATGGAGTAACGAAAGAGTTCCCAAGGTTGGGCAGTAAAGTAGTACACTATGGAAACATAGATGACGCAGAAAACGGCCTGGAAAAAAGATATGAGTGACAATAAAAATAAGCAAAATATTATGAAGTTACCTGAAAAGGTATGTCCGCAAAGGATATGGCCAGATAGTAAGACTTTAAGGAATACCAACGATTGAAATTCTCCTTAAGCAGCACGGGCAACTCGAGCGGAACTGTAAAGGAAAAATATAGTTAATGGTTATGCTGGAAACTAGACTAGACTAGACTTACATGACAGTATTGTTATGGTCATGGAGGTGTACATGAGAAACAACATATTGAAGAATAGAAAACCCAAATTGCTCAAAACTTTGGCTCCATCGTTGCCAATATCATAGTAAAGCGTTCCAATAAGAAAGCCAACCAACAAATGCGCAAATAAACGCAGATACATGAGGGTCTGCAAAAATAAGGTGACGTTAAAGAAAATGCGCCAAGATAGACGTCACAACTTACCCAATCCCGAAAGCTGAAGAGTAGGCGTGCGCTTTAACACTATCCAGAACTGATGAAACTGCGAGGTTGGATAACGTTCCGGTGAACCTATCTCTGAGGTCAGCAGTGTGGCTGTACAATTGTCCAACCTTTCCACATCTATCAGAGCATCACCTCTCTCGTTGCAGCTCTGTATAGGCTCCTTGTCCGCTGCAACATCTGTTTGCTTGACTATATCATTGATCATGCCGCTCAACTGACCATTGTTCAACAATAAGTTATCTTCATATTTGGTAGACAGCTCGTTTTTGTCCAGCAGCGCTTTGATGAGATTATTACGTTCGGCATGATCCGTTTGCGGCCGTATATCCCGTTTGCCATTGTTAATGGCGTTTACCATTGTACCCAAATAATCACCATGCTCACCGCAAGCTACTTCTATGATATAACTAGCCGGATTATGATAGCCGGGACATCTCAAATTCAGCGTGGTTAGAAAGGGCACCAGCTGCTTGGTGCTGCCCTGGTAGACACACTGACCATCCGCCAGCGTATACAGCTGATCAAACATCTCGAACAGACGTGCCGAGGGCTGATGTATGGTGCAGATAATGGTGCGACCACCAGCGGCCAACATTTTAAGCAAGTAGATGCACTGAAAGCAGGTGGAGCTGTCCAAACCCGAGGTGGGTTCATCGAAGAACATGATAGGCGGATTGCTTACCAATTCCAGCGCAATGGAAAGACGCTTCTTCTGGCCACCTGAGAGAACACGCGTCATCGTATTGCGATGGTCGTGGAGACCTAGTGTATGCAAGATCTCATCAATCTAAAAGTAAAAGTTGTTAAGTATATGAGTTAGAGTATTAAGAATTCAGGCTCTAAGTGTCAACTCGTTTTGGGATTTGTTTTTTTACGGAATCTAAACGATTTGTTAGAGCTTAGGATGCGCTTGTCAGTGCGCAGTGAGTTTGATTTTAGTATAAAACCAGTTTTGACCGCAAAAGATGAAATGTTAATGTCAAAGAACTTTACAATTATTTTAACAGACTTAATAGAGATGCCTTAAAAGTGAACGAGCTGACAATCTATACTGATGGTTCGAAGATGGATGCGGGCACAGGAGCAGGCATCTTCTCTGAAGAGCTTTCGACGTAGCTTTCATTCCGCCTTCCCGACTGGTGTAGCGTTTTTCAAGCAGATATATACGCAGTCTGGTAAGCGACTAAACTTATTGGCAGCTTGGACGGAATTCCAAAGAACATTGTCATTTTCGTCGATAGTCAGGCTGCTATTAAAGATCTGTCATCGCACACCATAAAGAGTAAGCTAATTCGCAACATGACGCTAGCGCTCAACCGCATCCATCACCACTCAATAACACTCTGGTGGGTTTCGGGTCACTCAGTTGTCCCTGGTGACAAGGCGGCTGACGAGTGCGCCAAGAACGTCTCTGCGCTGGCAGCTAATCTTGCGGTTACGGACATAAAAAGAGCTTTATAGGACGTCGTAACACAAATCAGGGAGACGGCTTACGCCCTGGCGGAAAGAGAATGGGACATGGTGTCCGGTTGTCGCATGATCCAAAGCGAACATCTGAACTGCTGCGCTTCCATAGCAACAGGATGGAGGTAGGCTTTGTAAAGGGCCACTGCACCATAGGCAATATGCCTGAGAGGTTGCATGTTCCCCATCATGATTTCTGCGGAGAGAAGATACAGAAAGCATCTAACAACTGCTATGGGGCTGCACGGCGCTTCTTAGAAGACGAACCTAGTTTCTGGGTAAGCCATTTCTGGATAGTCTAGCCTATGTGCCCATAGTGGATCTGACTGTTATTGTCGAATACTCAAAACGGTTCTGCAAAATGAATAGCGATTTACAATTTTTGATCCTTCTCCACTATCCCTCCCTTTCTTCAATCCCTTTCGTCCCTCTTTTAATTAGGCAACCCAATCAACCTCATGGTCTCTGGTTGATCTCAGTCATTATCTGAAATTCTGATGAAAAACATGTTTCCAAGAAAAACGCGCATAAAGTTTTTAGAAAGTCACTCTACTTAGGTGCGTTCAAGACGCTCGATTTTTATAAATATCGATCGCAACGAAAAATCCTTTCGTACACATATTTTACAAATATGTAGATTTAATTTTTCACCTAACAATTTTCGAATAACACAATTTAAAGCAGTCTTTATAATCTAAGTGACCTAAACCTATCTGATAAGCTTCTTCTTAATACATATCAATAATGAATTAAAGCAGGTTCAGATCCAGGTAAGAATTTTAGAAAGATGTCCTCACAAATTCCCTTTTAATTAAAGTAACTTTTTTTTTTTTAAGTAGCTATTAAGCTTAAAATTGTTAAAAATGTTTACATTGAGGCCTCAGGACCCCAAAGAACCTCCTCCTGGAACTCCAAATGAATCAGATTTAAGGTGGAAGATTGTTAAAAACGTAAACTTTTAAATAATTACAAAGTAAATCTCTTTAAATTTCTGCTTTGTTTCAATATGGATTAAATTTTATCACATAGATTTCGTAAAATATACCTGCTCAAGTGCCCCTTAGCTTTTAACTAACGTCGTTATTTATAATTACCATAGAGTTCTTTTCGGACTTAAGAAACTTCTTGTTTAGCTTTAAGTTCGCCGCAACTGTCATGGCTTCCTGTACTGTCAAATTTCCATGCAATTGATTATCCTGCATTATATAGGCGGATAACTTGCGAAAAATGCTGATATTTCTAGGAGATCCGTTGACTGTAACGCTGCCTTCAATATTCGATGTTCTGAAAAAATAAATATATTATATTATTATAAAAGCCGTTTGGTCTACCAATAAAAGCATTAACGTCTTAAATCTTAAATTTTACACAATACTGCTTCAACTTTGTATGATAGCTATATGAAATAGTGTAACGATTTTGGTCAAACTTTACACAAATGTTAAATCTTAAACAAAATAAATACACAAATTTGGTCG
>JBAMAX010001154.1:0-130489 GCA_037043745.1 Chymomyza amoena
CGATTTATCTCAGCTCTATGAACAGATTCCAAAATGCCTTTTAAGGTTTATTCAGGCAGCCGGATGGCTTCCTCACCTCTTAAAGGAGACCTCTCAAGTGGGGAAGAGTGGTGAAACAGCTCACTCTAGCGGTATCGCAAAGGCCTATCCTTGGCCTAAGTGCCGCTCTAACCTAACCTAACGCCAATCACAACTTTTGTCCAACGTGTTTCGGCAATCAAGATAAATTTTCAGGGTGCCCTTGAACTAGTAAGTGTCGGAGCATACATGGTGGGTTGTACTGGTACTGGGCCTAACAAATAAGACAATTGCTTCAGAGGTGAAAGATCATATAATGCAAAACACTTTCAACCAAAATATTTACTTGCAACTAAGTAGCGACTATACCAACGTACCGCCTTTCATATTACTTTATTCTTAGAGGTGTTCCAATAAGAGATTTATGATATCAAATATAAAATTGTTTGCCCCGCGACACTTACGCAGGCCTCTACTTTTTTTCAGGAGATTGTCATTTACATTTCTCGATCGACCCAGTTTCTTCTGATTTGTTGATCACTATACGGACTTTTCACACATATTCCGCGAATTCTTATGGGACTTCCTATATTAACTGTATAGGGTGACACAGGGTTTTGATAATTTAAAGGTCGCACAAAGCTCAGTTTGCCAATTAGGGTTTTTCTTTATGTGCACTCGGGAGCTATGTTTGTGTGATTCGATGTACTTCGATAGAGTTGTCATGATTCCGATATACATGATGCCGCCTTGCATTGGTCACATATAGTGGATGGTTTCTAGCATCATAAAGGATGATTTTGTTTGTAATATAGTTTGTTCTCATAGATCACGCGTGATTCATCAAATATGTCAAAGTCACAAATACCATTTCATTACCATTTCAACGCTCGAACAAGGTTTACAAAGTATTACATTTTATTACCAAAATTGTGTTCAGTAAAAGAAGTGTTTAGAGCACTGCGTCCATTTAATGGTCATCAGAGTTGCCCTTCTGAGCAGGCTATTCAAGCTCATCTGACCAAATTTCGTACGAATTTTCGTTATTGGATGTATAATCACCAAATCTATTACAAAGAGTGCTTACAGAAGAGAATATTGCTGCTGTAGCAGCCAGTGCTAATGAAGACCGTGAACTATCAATTGGGTGACGTTCACAGCAGTGAAAAATGGAACAAAATACAGCTGGTTTAAAAACTGAATCCGAGGGACCTACCACAGGCTTTTGGAAATGTTCGATGAAGATCTGCTTTCATTGTATTCAGCGATGAAGGGGATTTCAGTTCGTGGGGATATGTAAGCTCCCTGGCCAGCAACTTTTGCCGCCTTAGAAATAATTGCAGTTATTCATAAGATGCCGATATGAGATGTCGATATTTTGGAAAAAGTATGCTAAAACTTCAACTTTCGGATGGATCACTTTTACATGAAGTTATCTTTAAAAAGTAATTGCCAAAGATTGATTTACAACCTCATCTACAAATCTTAATATATATAAATTACGTGTCACGATGTTTGTTAGCGATGAACTCATAAACTACTGAACCGATTTGAATCAATTTTTGCACACCGTGTGCAGTTTGATCCAACTTAAAACATAGGGTAGATAACATCTCAATTTATAGTCGCAATTATTATTTTATTGCAAATTATTTATTTGACAGTCACAATTATCTGATAGTACCAATCGATTCTAACAGATGGCGACATCTGTTGATTACTTTGAGTAAGTATTCAATAGATGGCGCTATGTTAACAGAACCAGAGTACGAAAATAAACTAAACGTAAAGCATGGTAGAATTAATAAGGTAGAGTAAATTTTGCTTATGGCTCTCTTGCTGGTGCCATATTTTTCATTATTGATGTGAATGTCTATGAGGTAGGTTGTGTCGACTGTGGCTGCGCGTAATTTTTTGTTGCATGTGTGTATGCAGAAATAGAAAAACACAAACAATTGAAAATAAAAATAAAGTACATTTGATTTGCTTTTTATGACTATTTATGCACTGGCACAAAAGGAAACCAATGTCGAAAGGTGCTCGGAAAATGAACTGAACAAGAGAACTTAAGCTGCGAAGAATTCGAGAACGAATAATTGTCGTTTGGTTCATTTTTAATGTATATGTAGAGCAACGAATTGTTTTTGCTTTGTGTATGCATATAGGCTTACTGTAAGCATAATATTCAGTTGCGTTGCGACTGTCTTTGTCTAGGATAGTTGCTAAGAACATTTTTTTATTTGCTGGTGAAGCACGCAGCACATTGGTAACAGTTTAAATGATACAGTTTACTTTTTGGGTGTCGATAGCAAAATACCCTTTTTGCTTTTTGTGTATGCATTTATTAGTGTTAAGTCAAAAATGGTTATGAAGTGGCATAGTAATCACATGTTTCGAAAGGGTATGGGCTTAAAACTAAAAATTTACAAATTTGGCGGTTTGTACTCTGCCCGCCCGCAATTTGTAACTACTTTTTTCAAATGCATACTACGCATCAACAATTCTTGCGGTATATACATACATACGTACGTGCTGATTGCTTTGCTGATACATACATAAATACATATATGCACAATCAAACAAAAACGATCGTTGCTGGTGCTCACACCACATGTACAAAAATTGGTCGTGGGCGAATAATTCGTTTTCACCTTTGCCGTGTGTTTCGGTAAAAAAAAACTACAAAGTACGAAAAAGGAATTGTATTGTTTTGTTTACGTTTTAATTATTATTTTAAGTTGAAATTCCACCGAAAAATCTAACCTCCACAACGTGCGAAGCAGAGAAGCACGAAGCCGACGTGTTGAAAGAGCTCATCAGTCGGCAGAACAAATCGCAACAAGAAATGCAGCTCAGAGCATCAGGACCGCAGAAGCTCGAGCACGAGAATCTCAAGAACAGCGTGACGAACGTCTGCGACATTAATATTTTGGCAAGGACAGGATGAATATCACCTTAACATCAAACAGTGCGATCCAAGTACCGGTAAATTTGACAATTAACTATTTATTTTCTTACTGAATGTACGATTATTAATTTCTTATTTCATTATATTTCTTATTTTATTTTTAGGTGCTGAAAAAGATAAAAAAGTTAGTACAATGAACTACTATGCACATCGGTTGATGATTAGGCATAATCAGAACAACTATATCCATCGATATCGTCAACTATTCCATCAATACATTGTTGATATGTATGCTAAGGTTGAAAGCGAACGCTTGCGATTCATTCGATATAATCAGGCTAAATTACGATCGGAAGAATACATTCACTTACGAGATGCTGTTGTTGGAAACATCGACGGAAATTTAAATCCCAATGACATCGGTAATGCTTTCATTTTACCTTCAAGCTACATCGGCAGTCCACGGAACATGCAGGAATACATACAAGATGCGATGACTTACGTACGTCATTACGGCCGACCAGATTTGTTCATTACATTAACATGTAATCCAAATTGGAAAGAGATACAAGCTTTACTATTACCAGGACAAAAAACAATTCATCGTTATGATATAACTGCACGTGTGTTCAAACAAAAATTGAAATCCTTAATTGATTTTATTGTTAAACATTCAGTTTTTGGTATCACACGTTGTTGGCTGTATTCGATCGAGTGGCAAAAGCGAGGTTTGACTCATGCCCACATTTTAATTTGGCTTCAAGATAGAATCCGTCCAGAAGAAATTGATCAAATAATTTCAGCCGAACTTCCAGACCGATCGATTGATCAAGAATTGTTTGATATTGTTTCTAAACACATGATCCACGGGCCGTGAGGTGCTTTCAATGTGACGTCACCATGCATAAATGGAAAATGTAAAAAAAAATTCCCAAAGCCGTATACGAAGGACACTATCACGGATATTGACGGTTATCCAATGTATGTGCAGAAATACTGAGAATGGTGGCCGAGTTCTACAAATCAAGTAGAAATTGATAATCGGTGGGTGGTACCACACTCAGCGTTACTTTCAAAAACTTATGAGGCTCATATTAATGTCGAGCTTTGCAGTTCTGTGAAATCAATTAAGTACATTTGTAAATACGTAAATAAAGGCAGTGATTTAGCCATATTTGAAGTACAAAATGTTGATAAAAATTACGAAATTACACGATACCAAATGGGTAGATACATCAGCAGTAACGAGGCTGTTTGGCATATTCTAAGCTTTCCTATACACGGAAGAGACCCTTCTGTTCAACATCTAGCAGTACATCTTGAAAACGGTCAACGTGTATACTTCACTGAAGAAAATCTTCTCCAAAGAGCGCTCGAGGCTCCAAAAACGACACTAACTGAATTTTTTACATTGTGTCAAAAAACTGATATTTTCGGCCAATTCGCAAAGACATTGATATATACTGATGTTCCACGTTATTTCACATGGAACAAATCCAGTAAAAAATGGGAGCCACGAAAACAAGGAAAACCACATCCTTCACAAGCACACACTTTGTGGGAAAAATATAAAAATTGTATGACAGAAGACATATTGCACCGAATTAGACCAACAGATCAATGCTAAAACATAGATTATACGCCAGAGATGTATAATGAAGCGTTAGTGTTGATCGAGGATTTATGTGTTTTAATTTCAAATTTACAACTTAATCATTATGGTATGCCATCGCCTGACCGCCACCGACTTAATAAACACCGATTTACAACGAGAAAAACAATATGACCAAGGTAATTTTGCAACAATTATCGTCAACAGTGAGCCATTACTGACAGCAGAACACAAAATTATTTATGATCGGATTATGCTGGCTGTTGCTGCTGAACAAGACGGTTTTTTTTTTCCTGGACGCTCCAGGCGGAACCGGTAAGACATTTTTAATATCGTTGATTCTTGCCAAAATACGGTCACAACAGAAAATTGTATTGGCAGTCACATCGTCAGGCATTGCGGCTACTTTGCTTGATGGTGGGCGAACGGCACATTCAACATTCAAGCTGCCATTGGACATCCATAATAAACCAAACGCAATCTTATATATAAAAAAGTGTATGTCTGTTTGTCCGGGGTTGGACGCCAAACCCTTTGTCCGATTTGAGTGGGACTTTTTTAAAATGTTCAGAAGCTTCTTGGGCCGCGAATAGGCTATGTAATATCATTGGAAAATTTACAGAAAAATTAGGAAAATTGAAAATACCAAAGGCGACAATTTCATTTTCCAATAAATTTTTTTTTTAATTTAGGTTGGCATTGTGTACATTGTCAGATTAACTAATATTTTTTAACTACCCTCCTAAAGTTTTTCATTGTCAAGTCAACCTTCTTTCAGTGAGCATCAAACGTTTTCAACAAAAAACAAGTGAAACCAGAAAAAAAAAGTTAAACAATTTAAAGTGAATTAAAGTGAATCCGTGCAAAAGAGTCGTAGCAGACCACGTCGCTTCCTCTTAACTAACTTTCGTATAATATTTCATTATCAAGTCAACCTCAAATAAGTGAGCACCAACAATTTTTCAGCAAATAAAATTTATTTTATTGGTTGGACGCGAAACCCTTTGTCCGATTTTAATGGGACTTCTTTATAAACCTTATTTTTAGATTTCATACAGCGAAATGCCTCTTAGGCGAAGATCGTCCCTTAGTCCGTCAACAAGTGCAGCCCGAAGGAAAAAGCGTCTGCGAGCGTCAGAGACTGAAGAACATAATTCAGTGAGATTAGAAACTGGACGCTCTAGAATAACCCAGTCTCGAGCTTCTGAATCAGAAGAACAACGTGCAGACAGAATGGAAATAGATCGTTCTCGAGTTGCCCAGTCTCGAGCTTCTGAAACGGAAGATCAGCGTGCCCGTAGACTCGAGAGGATGCGTATGCGTACAAATTCAACTCGACGTTCAGGAAATATTGAGTTAAATCTGGGTGCATTTCATTATAATGCGAACTTCGATTACAGTTTGCATCCAGCTGTCAGTATTGGCAAAATGTTTTTGTCGAAAGGAAACACAAAAATTATAAACGTTATAAATTTTATTTTATTGAGGCACACAAAATTTCATGAGAATCGGTACAGCCGTTTCAGAGGAGTATGGTAACTAACATTGTGAAACTAGAATTTTATATATAAGAAGAAACTTATGTTTTACGTATTATGGGTGTTCTCATGAACGAGTCGATGAATCTGATTTTTACGTGTGTTAGAGGTCAATGCGGAAGTTTTAAGCCTATTGCGATGAGTTTATATGAATTGGTTCGTGGAATTATTAATATTGGTTTTTGTGTGAACATACTCCTCCGAAACGGCTAGACCGATTCTCATGAAATTTTGTGTGCTTATTGGGCATGTCTGAGAATCGGCCAACATATATTTTTCATACCCCTAAGAGATAACGGTTGCCACTCCTAACATTTTTTTTTTTATTTATCGACTACACCTTCATGGTGTGTTCACGGGCGCGAACGCCGCAAAGTTAGCCGCGAAGCCTTCCACACTCCTGTTTCGCGGCTTTCGCGGACGGAGCGTTACGCAATATTTTTCATTCTGTGGTTTGTCTTGAGTGAACGTGAAAAAATAAAAAAAAAGACATCCTGTCGCCATTGTAGGTTAACATTATTATTATCTCCATCAAACATGGTTAAAATGTAAAGATGGCGAGTGGTTGAAAATTTTATGATGAAATTAATCCACTCATCGATCAATCGTACGATATTTTCCAATCGGAAAGATCCCAGACCTAGACGAGCGAGCGAAGCGAGCGTGCCGGAGCGCAGCGGAGGCCGGCTAGTTTCATATATTTTTGCACATTTTTGTTGTTTATTTCAAAATTTAAAAACCAAACGCCTAAAAAATCACCTGTTAATTAAAAAATCTTGATAAAGCATCAAAGACATTTGTTCTTCCTTATCGAATACGTATTTGTGGTAACAAAATGCTGGAGTTCACTGAGTTTTTTTCTTGTTAACAAGCTTATTTTTATTCCTTTTTTTTGTAACTTTTTAACTTACAAAAGTGACAGTTGGCTTGTACAGGATATTTATTCTACACATGTCCTTTGCTGCATTGTACAAGAGTTTCATTTCAATTGCCCCTGGCTCCAACAGACCACGAAACCACTTGTTGTTGTTTTTGTCAGTTTGTCTGTTTTGAAATATGAGAATAAAGGAATAAAAGCTGTTGTCCTTTGACTGTTGCAAGGCATTGCATGCTTTTTGCTGCTTTTAATTGCGCCACAAAATCAGAAAAAAAAACCAGCACTTGACTTTTATGTACTAAGTGTTTAACATTTTTGACAATTATGGTTTGTAGTTTGTTGTTAGTGCTGTTTAAAGTTGTGGCTTTCACTGTCAGAAAGGGTCTCAAAAAAATCTACGCGTTGGCCGAGACAGGCCAACATTTAAAAATAAGCGGAATGGGCTCAATTTATTTCGGAACCTATGTTATTTCGAGTCCTTAATTACTGTCTTGCACCTAAAGTTTTTATAAATAATAATGTTTAAAAAAACTGTATGGCCAGCTTGGACGGATTATTCTAACACAGTCAAATTTTGTAAATTTCTTTAAATTTAAGACAGATACGTAACATCTTTAAAGAACTCAGAAGTGATTTCTTTGAACAAAAACTGGCTTCCATGTACTACACCGTCGATGCTAACTACTCTCTATGGAAGTGCACAAAATCACTTAAACGACAACCTGTCCGATGTCCTGGTGGTGAAATTGCTAAAAACGAAAGGGAGCATGCTAATACTTTCGGATACCATCTAGAGGAACGTTTCAGTCCTTATGAATTCGCTACTATAGAGCAGACTAGGGAGGTCCACCAGAACCTTCAGACCCCACTGCAGATGTCACCGCCAATTAACCCTATAAGAATTGAAGAATTAACTGAAGCGATCTAATTATTGCCGAAAAATAAAGCTCTGGGTATTAATAGGATTTGCAATGCTTCGTTGAAGGCTTTGCCTAGAAGAGCGCTCCTTAGGCTCCAAGTCTAAGAAAGCAATGGAGACGAAATGCTTCTTCTTATGACTCACAAGCCGGGCAAACCAGAAGCTGATCCTGAGTCGTATCGGCCCATAAGTCTTTTACCCTCCCTGTCTAAATTATGGGAGAGGACTGTTGCGAATCGGATTTCAGCCATTATAGGTGAATGTAATATCATGCCGGACCACTAATTCGGCTTTCGAGAGGGACACGGCACTGTGGAATAGGTCCACAGATTGGTGAAGCACATCATGCAGCAAGTGTTTGATAGGGTGTGACACGATGGTCTACTGTGCAAAGTTAAAAACCTTTTGCCTGCACCGTACTATTGCCTTTTAAGGTCATATCTGGAAGGACGAGAGTTTAAGGTCAAGGTAAAGGACATATACTCGACCTATATTATGAGAGCAGGAGTGTCTCAAGGCTGTGTACTGGGTCCTCTGCACTTTTCTTTGTATAGTTCTGATATACCCATATCATATAGAAGCTCCCTCTAAGACTATTATTGCGAAATATGCAGATGACATTGCAGTCATTTATTATGACAAAAGTCGCCTAGAGGCAAATAATGGTCAACAAGCGTATTTTGATACTCTCGCAGCTTGATGCTAACGGAGGAATTTAAAGGTTAACCCACTAAAAACAATAAACCCTTGATTCACACTCAAAAAATTGATGCATACCCCTTCAATCCCGCTAGAGGAGTTATCCTGGAGCTGCTGTCACAAGCTCAATACATCGGCATCACTTTGGCAAACACCTTACCTTTGGGCCACACAGCAAAGAGACGGTTAAAAAAAGTCGTCACAGACTGCTACAACTGCGGTGGCTCTACAATAAGAGGAGCATCTTGCCGGTGAGATGTAAAAGAGCTGTTTATGTGCACTGTACTCTTCCGTTATGGTTTTATGGAGTGCATAATTGGAGGTATTGCAGAATCGAGTATTACGACAGATAACCAACTGTCCCTGGTACGTACGCGGTTCCACACTCTATAGAGACCTCAATCTGTATGCAGTTGAAGAGTAGATTGGGGTACAGCGATAGATTGCAAAGACATCGCAGCCTGCTCGCAAGAGGACTGCACCCTCCCCGACCTTTAAGGCGGCTTAAACGCCAAGGTTTTGCGAAGACGTTGGGTCATTAAGACTGCCTTCAATTAAATCCTCATACGGCCTTATAGGGTTTGGCTGTTTTTTATTTACCATCCATATGTTGTTATGGTACAAAATTGATGTACAGATTCTTCACTTATTAAAATTCAAATAAATAAAAAAATACTCTCTACTTTAGAATTAAGACGTAGCATTCCATCATGGCCGTCGGTGGCGTAAGTGCTAGCGTACTCGCCTCTAAAACCGAAGTTCGGTGCTTCGATTCCCCGCAACAGCACTGGTACATTTGCTTAGCAGTGGCATCGCTTTCTCAAAGACGCTATTTGCCACAGAAAGTCTCTATTAATTAAAGACACCGCCGTTCGGATTCGGCTATAAACTTTAGGTCCCTGTTCTGTTCGAACAGGTATTAATAGAGATCCCCTATGACCCTCTCTAAGGGGTCAAACAGGCAATTATTTTTGTTCCATCAATTTGTACAAAAGGCTCTTCAGGAGCACTTTTTTTTTTAATTATACCAAACAACCCAAATATTTGTGTTTTGTAAAGAAGCTATATAGAGGTATAGCTCTATGAAGCTCATATAATGTATTCCTAAATTATCCATAAGTCCGTTCTATTAATAAAAGGATCATCCATCCATGCATCCAAGCAATCCAGGACGTATTTATACCAAACTCTTAACTGCTGGCTTTTCACACACATAAAGCGCTAAAAAAGAAGTATACAAAACAAAAAAAAAACAGAAATACTTAACGAGCACAGGCTCATCATAAGAAAAAAAAATGAAGGGACTAGAGCCCAAAGCGAGCTGCTCTTCAAAACAATCCTTCTAGCACTCAAATGCTGTCTATGTATGTTAAGGATTACTTGCGGCTTATCCTTGGGGCTCGTTGCACTTGAGCTGCTAAGATGCAACCATAAGTTGCAGCTGACGATGTCAAAGCAGATTGCAGCACACCTACTCCTCCTCCCTACTGCTTTCTACACGTAACTTGTTTATGTTGTCAACTGAAAATTGCTTGCAATTTAGTGGCACATTTTTTAGCTGTAATGTTCAAGTGGTTGGTTGCAAGAAGATCTAGATTTAGAGCTGCCACACGTGTGTCTTAATGATGCTAGAGTTAAACGAAATTGTTACAACGCGCCACTTAATTATGAAAAAGCCGCCGCCATGCAACATCAAGTGGTTGGTTACGCATACGCCACATATAACAGCAGATTTACGATCCAAAATGGCTGTAAAAATGCGACAAACATTTTACAAATTGGCAATTTATGGCCGGCAACAAAAGCGACAACAACAAAGTATTCGTATGGTTGTTTTTATTATTGGTCGCTGTCCAGTGTCTCTTTAGATTTATTTTGCATTTGATACTGATTTTGATTTTTATTTGTTGCATGTTGCATGTTGCAATCTAGCTGTTAGAGTGCATGCATTTTTACATATTGTTGCCATTGTTATGATTTATGATGCACATATGTCTAAAAATATTTCATGCGCGCTTCCTGCCAAACAAAAGCAAGCTGAAAAGTATGCTGCATTTTTTGCTTTAGTAACTTGTGGCCTTAAAGAGTATATTAGGTGAATCAAAGTGTATGTAACATGAGGAAAGGCAGTATTATTAGGTTTATGAGGAATATACCAGGTGGATAAGTATCTTTAAGCAAAACGATAAAGACATATCCATTGGTATGTATCATCTCTGATTTCTGGGAAATTGTAAGAATCAGACGAATTTTGTCCAACTTCCAAAAAATATAATTCAAATTATAACAAAGACGAAATCTAAATAACAAAACGTTGTTGATATTCTATCAATGGAACTATAAAAAATAGCCTAACTTTGTGCAGCTCATACAAGCTAACTAGCTGCTTCCATATAGTTTTGTAGTCAGTTCCGGTTCGCACAGTTTTTTAGTTCCCAAAATTCGAGAAATTTTCTGAAGTTCAGTTACAAAATAATTATATGGACAATTTTTAAAAATTCGGATTGAGCAAATATCAAGTTATTATTTAATCTAGAGAAAGTTTTGTTGAGAAAGTCTTGTAATATTCTCCAATATCTATGGAAAGAAATTTAATTTTTTTAATTCATTATTTAAAAATACATTTTATTCCATAAATGTGTCAAGAACTATCCATTAACAGTCTTTTTATGATGTCAGGATTGGAATTTGTATCCTTCAATTGTGAAGGATTTTTTTTTTAATTTCCTTATGGTGTGGATTTTGAGTTGTTTGCCAATCGGTTTTTGTGCCTATCGATGGCTTATTGTAGCGTCTCAAGTGAGTTTTTAGTTGGAGTCAGCACTGTCTAGATTGAGGTTGTGGCAAGATCGAATTACGAACCATTCGCTGAAAGGAGATATATGTATTCGTTACTATTCGAGTCAACTACCATATCCCAGATTTGGATAGCGTATCTCTAAGATACTATTGTTTTTTAAAGCGCTCTTAAATTATTTAGTGGTCGGGATCTCTGTTTTAGCCATTTTAAAGAAGGAAATTTGCATAATATGAATAAAATTCAATTTAAACATAGTTCCCTTTGCTTTGGATAATGATGGGCTATCTGCATAGCCATATAATGGTTAGGGTCTATGTCTTTGAATCATAAAGAACACGCTGGCGTTTTGGTAGTAAGCTGACCAGAACTCTATATGGGACCCTAGTGTGCTGAGCAAATGCGTCCCACGACTTCCTTGTTCGCACCGCTTCTGTTAGTAACCACACTGCCCAGAGGCACAAAGGATTTATTCTGTAGCGTAATGTCGGGATCCCTTGTGGCGGCGTATACGCTGCACATGTTTTTCGTTGTTGACGTAGTAATTTCTAGCCCAACTTTAAGCTAGCAGTTGTTGATTCTTTCGAGACTGTGCTGCAGATTGGAGCATTTATGACATAGTAAACATAGATCACCAGCGTATTCAAGATCTTCGGTTATCAACCTGCATTAGCTCCATTGGGGTAGGAAGCATACAGCTAGTAAAAACGTGGCGCAAGAACGCTTCTTAGAGGTGCTCCTGCTCTTATTGGTAAGACAGTGAGATTATACTTTTGATTTTGCCTTGAAACGTTCTCTCCGCGAGGTATGACTGAAATATGTCAAAGTAGGGAGCAGGAAGCAAGGCCTTAATATTCCTCAGTAGATCGATTAGCTAAACTTTGCCAAACACGTTTCTGCCGTCAAAAAAACTCTCTTTTTAAACCAACTGAGATCATTGATCCTCTTTGCCGTCATTCTCTTCCAAACTTTGGCAAAAGTGGGGAGCAGGCTGATGGGCGGTATGAGTCGAATCAAAGTAATGAGGGATATTTTTCATTGGACAGAAAAGAAGTTTATTTGGCCAGGCTTTAAAGGTAGCATGACATATTCCTATATGAGCCAGAGCCTTTTAGGATCGAAAATTTAAAAGTGGTTTGTCAATTATTTCATAATTTTAAGTCATAAATAGACAAAGCTGTATCTTTCATGTTTTTTTAAGGCAATTAATTTACTTATACAATACATGGATGTTCAGGTGTCTCACGTCGCAACGTGTCGTTAGTCAACACTTCTGTATTTCTGGACACCTTTAGTGATTTTTCCTAACAACTCCCGAATACCCCTACTCAGGCAAACAATTAACATACGTTAACGTATCAATCGCAGCCCAAACAGTATAGCCAAATGCAGAGTATCCCAAAGTCGTCCAGCGCTCCAACTGCAGCACATTTTTTTTGTTTATTAGCAAACAATTTCGAATTTGAGTTTTTGCTTGTTTAAGGGTTGTGCAAAATGCATTTTCATTGGTGTTGGGCTTAAATTCAATTCAATTCGATTTGGACACCCCAGGCTTAGGACCATTCGCACTCCATCAAAGCCCCATTTCCATACTGCTATTTATGAAGGCAGCCAAAAACAAAAAAAAACAAAAAAGTCTTTGAACTTTGGCCATAAACATATTGGTTTTTGGCAGTCAACACTTTGCCAAAGCGCCAAATTCGACATTTAAGGACGACATGTGGCGTTGTTGTCACTTCCAGCCGCGTCTCGAACCAAAGACACCCAGCCACTTGGCCAAGTGCTTGGCGTATTTGACGCCTCATACAACACAATTCCATAAACAAATTCCTTTTTATGTTTATCTACAACATACTGTGCATGTGTGTGATATGTATATGTGGCAAGGACTAGGCGTATCCTAGCGCATATACTATTGCACGCTGTTAGGCGCCGCATTGTCGTTGCTTTTTGGTGGTTGACTGTAATTGAATTTTATGTTTTATTGCAGAGAGCTCTTTGGCGGCCAGGTCTTCAACGATATGGCTTTTAAGTTTACTCAATACTCATAATTTGGTTTAAAGCCATGTTGCCAGCTTTCAATAAGCAAAAAAAATAGAAAAACGACATATCCTTCGATAACAACTGACATGACAACGGTAGCACCCAAAAACTTGCCCCAGTATTTTGCTCGGGGTATGCAATTCATAAACGGAAATAGCAGTCAAACGTGTTTGCCATATGCACACAGACCATGTGCCTCGTGCCTCCATGGATTTCATTTGACACCGACTAAAACCGGACAACAAAACTGATTCCCTTGGCAACCCTTCTACCTACCGTCTGTTCTAGCCAGGAGCCCATGTTGCAGTTCGTTGTTCTCACATGCGTTCCCCGGAAGTGCAACTGTTGCCAATGCATTGCACAGTGGGTTAGACTGCAGCTGTTGTCCTCTAGGACAGCTGGGTCCTCGTCAATGAGTGGCTTTCAGGCATGCGTTTCTAATTTCCGTGTTGAAGTAGAGTCAGTGGGTCGGTCGTTTGGTCATGTGCCTAGTATTGGCCTATTGTTTCTTGTTGCTGGCGATTTGAAATGAGGACTTGGAATTTATAAAACGATTTGGGAGCTTAACCATTTTTAATGTGTGGCAACCAATTGAAGAGATGCATATTTGCTTGGGCTTCCATTTCGATTAATGCAATTTGAAATGACATTTGGGTAGCACTTATTCCATGTACGAGCATGTTCCATTGAGGTTGGCAACAAATAGTTTATGAAAAATTCACTCGACATGAGGCAGACCAATTTTCAAAACTCTTTGTCTTACTTCGACATTTGGTAAGGATGCATCATGACTGACTGCAGTAAAAGATGATAAAATTATTCCAATAATTCGCTCTTACAAAGCTTTTACTAGAGTCTTAGTTATGTCACAAAAAATGCATGCTCTTCGAGAACTGATAGCAAAGATAGTCAGGGTACTTTGGACATATTTAAGCTCTGTACATGAAGGTATTTATTTATTCCTTGAAATGCAGTACTAATCACAATTTAGCACAAAGAAAGAGAAATTGGATACGTAATGTATGCGATTCCTGGTCGGAGCAGAGGGCGGAAATTTCAGATTTTTGACTAAGTGACTTTTCCTGGTCGGGTTACTTGCCCAACGCAACTCACTTTAAGGTCTTTGGGGAGACCAAGATGTTTGTATAACAGGGTGGGCCTTTTCCGACTTGTGTGGTCTGCAGGAGGTCGCTCCAACCAGCCATGTCTGGGAGGCTTTTCTCATCTAGGGATTACTAGCTTCCCATGCCTTAACGTGAGTGATCTATTAAGTTTGTGCAAATGTATTTAGACAACTTAGATAATCGTCAAACTTACCTCCACCTC
This sequence comes from Chymomyza amoena, assembly GCA_037043745.1. Taxonomy (NCBI): domain Eukaryota; kingdom Metazoa; phylum Arthropoda; class Insecta; order Diptera; family Drosophilidae; genus Chymomyza; species Chymomyza amoena. The sequence goes on from JBAMAX010001154.1 coordinate 14,738, forward strand.
TAGACATGTATGTTAGTGTGTCTGAACGCCTAGATCTTGGAGTCTACAGGAGCTAAGAAAACCCAACTTGACATTTTGACTCCTTATATGTGCAACCAGGTCTTCCGCTAAATTTTATTTTTTCTTGTCGAGTCCTATTTTAATATTCTCTGTATTTCCAAATATTGCATGAACATCTAAAAGTCGAAAGGAATTATTCCCGTTATTTATCAAGAAAGCTACGAATTAAATACAACTAAGATACTTGTTTCTTATACTTCACGTAGTATTGAAAATGTTGGTAACTGCGCTCGAAATCTAAAGAAGATGCCCCTTTCCTTCTTTAAGCAATAACTAAAGCGAGGCGATAATTCGATGTTTTTGTTTTCGATAGTTTTTTGATAGTGCTTATTCATTTGGGCCACAAAAATAAAAATAAATATAAAAAACAAAGTCAGGCAAGCTTTAAAGTCCTTTGAGAAAAACAAATCAAAACTAAATAAGGACCAATCGTCAGGCACTATTTGGAAATTAATAATTTGGATTTCAATGTTAATGACTTGAGGTAATGAACGATCAATTATTATAAATATGTTTTATTGCTGGGTTAAAACTTGGTTTTATTGAAATTACGTTTCTGGGAGTATACGATTGTTACCGGTTAAGGTCTACCATAAACCTGTGCCGATCTATGGGAATATGGACGAGGCATTAACTGTCATTAATCAGTCCTGTTTCGACCATTCATGATTCCAGATTTAATCCTGTTGAGGTTTAAATTGAAGCGCCACAGACTCTTCCAATTTAAAGTTCAATATAGTTAAAGGTTCAATTGTAATATCACATGAAGCAAAGATGTGACTTTGAATCAGAGCACGCTGGCCTCATTCTATACTGGCCATTTTGAATCCCTGATTAGTCTAATGTTATTTTGTTTTAATGTAATTTTAACCCACCACTGCCACGCAGGAAGTCTTTCCTCATAACTGCTTAACCACTTATCATAATTTGACAAATGAGTTAACATCGGAAATGCATTGGCTGTTGGTTATGGGTCATGTGACGTCATATTAAAAAAGCCATGAATACTAAAAACATATTTTGTTATATGATGCAGTGCTTGCTATGAAATGAAAGTGCTTAATAGCTAAATTTTAAAGAAGCTATTGTGGATCATTTAGATAAAAGACCAACTTTGCATTATTTATCGATCTATGCGTATTTGAATTTTTAGTGGTTTGTAGCAAGATCTTCTTTGAAAAGACTTATATTATAAAAATTATTACGTTTAATAACAGTAATTTAAATTGCAAAAAAAAAAATACTTAGATTTTTGGTCCTCTGATCATTATAACCTGTACCGTATGGTATTTGCGCCTGCCGAAACTGTATGAAACATATAGAAGGAGTCGTCGGAGACGCCCCAAAGTTACCTAAAATATAATCAGGGTGAATAGAGAAGTCGATATATCCATGTCCGTCTGTCCGTTTGAACGCCTAGATCTCTGAGATGGTAATAGATAGAGTAACCAGACTTTCATATTAGATACATATTATTCCATAGGAGACAAGTTTATTTTATTTTTTTGATATCACGATTAAATTGTATAGCTTCCATAGGGGTGTTACAGACGCCCTCGAAAAAAAATAAAAGTTTTAGATGAATTACTCGTTTGTTTATGAAGATATCATTACCAAATTTGGCATTTGAAAGTTTTTTATAGTTTCCAAGCACTGTACCAAATTTAATCAAAATCGGTTGACTATAATATAATATAGCTTCCATAGGACCGATCGGCCAAAATAACTTTTTTTATACAAAATTCGCTATATATATCTTTTTAATAAAGATATCGTAACCAGATTTGGTATTTAGAAGTTTTTTAGACTACCCAAGCATTCGAACAAATTCTGCTGACTATATCATACAGCTCTCATGGGGCCGATCTTCCAAAAAATCGATTTTTGAACAAAATATGTTGTGTTTCATTTGTTTGTGAAGATATTGGAATTAAATTTGGCGCTTGTAAGTTTTTTATAGGCTTTAAGCATTGTCCCAAATTTTATCAAAATCGGAAGACTATATCATATAGCTCCCATAGGACGAATCGGTCCAACAAAACGTTTTCTATACAAAATTCATAGTTTGTAAAAACATTTGAACTATATTTGGCATTCAGATCTTTTTTAAGGAATTGACTATATCAAATAGCTCCCATAGGAACGGTAAAAAAAAATGTTTGCTTAAAAATTCTTCTGTTTTTGTTTTTTTGTGAAGGAACCGGATTTCATTGCTAGCTAGTGGTACAGGGTATCCCAAAGTCGTCCGCGCCCGACTTTACGTACGCCATTTTTTTATTTTGGGTCGGTGAAAGATGATTATTGACCTTATCTTAAAATTTATGAGAATATACCCATTCTTTAGAACACAAGACCATCTGCCTTCGTTATGAAGTGCAATAATTTTTCGTTGGAATTCGACGTATCTGGAATGGAGTGATCCGTTTAGCTTCCAATGTGAGACTCTGTCCCACACTATTACTAGACAGTTATCCAAGATGTATTGATCCATCGTCTTCAAAACAAAGTCTGCATTCTGAAGAATCCGCAAGACCCATTCTATGTAAGTGATAACACAGATACATAGGCTATTAGGAACCTTAGGTTCGCTCTACCAAGACTTTTGTTCTGTTGGCATCCGGGGGTAAGACAACCCCTTTAGATTTCTCAAATTTAAAAAAAAAAAAACATTATTAGTTTTGATTGTAGACCAGCTAATGCCACAGATAGACGTTGAGGAAGTGGTGGGCGAAAAGGTAACCAGTCTCGCGACCTCATAAATGTCCAGTGCCCTGTCAAGGGAGGACAGGAGTTACACTTTTCCACACATTCTCTAACCAGCTTATAGGAAATTCTCGCGGCCCGGCTATCTGTAAATATATAAATGTTAGTACCCCTAGTACCTTCAAGGAGCAAATCTCTAAGGCGTGAATGTCTGCTTGCAAGACGTTCGGCCAGATACCCATTGCAATAGAGATTCTTATGTTCGGTCCGACAACTCTAGCACCTTGTCCCAATGACACCGGAGGTTGACACAGGGATTCAATCCAAGTATCAGGATTTGGAAAGTTATAAAAGTTTATATAAATTATTATACTATATTGGACTTGGGGTGATGGCAGCCCCTGTGTTCACGGATGGGTCCAAAACTGAGTAGGGTTTAGGTGTTGGAATCGTTGGAACCAACATCAGAATCTCTACCACAATGGGCATCTGGCCCAGCGTCTTTCAAGCGGAAATTCATGCCATAGAGATTTGCGTTCTCAAAGGAACTAGGGGAGCAAACATATGCATTTTTTTCAGATAGTCAAGCTGCTATTCGGGCATTGTCATCCTGGAGCATCTCCTCCAGGATGGTTAACGAATGCCACAACTACCTCCAAACCCTGTCCACCCGGAACAAAGTCGTGTTATATTGGGTGCCTGGACACCGTGGATGGTAACTCGATCGCTGACGATCTAGCACGACAGGGCGCCTCCACCCTGACTACATCTCCTGCGCCGTTCCACAACCAAAAAAATGATAAACAAATGGGCCGCAGGATAACATAGGAGATACTGGTCTTCCTTTCTGGGGCTGAAGCTCTTGGTACCTTACCTATCTGGCCATCACACTGTTAGATACCATCTACAGAGAATTGGCCTATCAGACTCTTCAGAGTGCAGGCTCTGTCTAGAAGACGATGAAACCACCAGACATATTCTTTGTGACTGCCCAGCGCTGGTATGGGACAAAGATTGTCATATAGGAAACGAACGGATTAGTACCTTCCATCTCAGATCAATACCTACAAAAGACCTATTGCTACTCATGCGGAAAGTCTTTTGCTTTAACTTAATGGCACAAAAGACCTTTTGGTCGCAGTGTAATAAACCCCCTTTTACGGAAAAGAAAAAAAAAATTATAATATATCTCCAAACAAGTTGCTGGGCATCTTCGTATTTTTATTTTTATTGGAAAGCCTTCAAAAGCTCATAGTTATTGACAATATTCATTACAGAGCTAAACGAGATGTGAGGAACCGTAGTGTAAATAAAATCCAATATTTGTTACCATAATTGATGATTAGCACTGTTGGGGCATGATATATTTCTTTAATTGGCATTTTTATAAACAAAAGACAATCGAACCAAACCAATTAAAATCTAAAATTTTATAAGCCAAAATAAATCAATTTCTATAGGTACCATCTGTCAAACATTCAAACCAACTTCGCTTCAGTTTTGGTTTGCTGTCAACTTTCAACAGTTTTTGACATTTATTAGTCAAACTTCAAGAATTTGCTCGAGTTAAATTTTGTAAGCCACAACAAATTTATGGAAATTTGTCTGTTACAGATATGGCTGAAATTTGGAAACCAAGGAATAAACAAAACTTCACACATGAAAACAAAATTTGTGGTTAATCAAATGTTGAAAACTTGAGTTATATGCCAGTATGTGAAATATGTAAGCTGTAAATAAACACATTTTACATATATAAATATGTATATATGATGGTATCCTGTAAGGAGGTTTCTGTGGCTGACACTGGTTAGGTCTACCCAAGTGACTGCATATTCATATGTGTCTGTCTGACTGTCACTCCCACAACCACAAAAGTTAAATACAAAATTTTCAAATTGAATTTGGTTTCACATTCCCTTTAATGACTAGTTTAATACGCTTGGTTTTCCCTAGATTTTCAATTTATAGACTTGATTTAGGGGCAGTGTTAATGCAATTAGAACTTGAGCTAGTTTCTTACCAAAACTGTCACCAAGTAACTTTCAACTCAATTCCGAGCTCGTCTCCTTGAGCTGTTGCTTCTTTTTTTTTTGATGGGCCTTTGAATTATGCAAACGGGCCAAATTGCTTTGCTGTCGTTACATGAGTCCAAACTAAGTATTTGGACATGCCAACTTGTTTCTTTTTCTTTTTTTTTTTGCTTGAGACTCGTACTTAATGAAAGTTCCTGTTGAAATTTTTATAAGCTGTGCGTGCTGAGAACTGAAGCTTAAATTAGTGTTACACGCACTGGATGCCATTTTCATTTTATTTTTCTGTCCCTTGACGTTATTTTTCCTAATGTTTTGCATAAATGCAGGGAAAACTTGCTTGCAAATTTTCCCTGTGACTGTTGAATTTTTATGCATTTAATACGTGACTCTGTGGCAAATGTTGTGCAACTCTTGTAAATGCTGTTCCTAAATGCTTAATAAATAAATGATATGCTAGCTGAAAAATAAAATCCAAAAAGTTAAATAACTTCTGCTAGACGAAGTTTACATATCCCTGAAACTTGAAAGTTTTACAATTTACATAAATGATATGCAGCTGAAATAAGTAATGCAGAGAACTACAATGCCATTAGGAATATTTTTCTGGATTTTTATATATTATACAAATTTGGCATTCGACAGTTTTGCAAAGTTCCTCTGCACTATTATACTACATTTTATCAAAATCGGTTGACTACATCATATAGCCCCATAATAACATAATTCGACTATTTTTTGTTTAACTTATAAAAATATCGTAATTAATTTGGCAAGGAATTATCTTTAGGAGTTCATAATCTATACATCCGATTTGATTTCAATGTGGTGGTGAAGGGTATCCAAAAGTCGATTGCGTCCGACTTTAAGTTACGCCATATTTTGATATATGAATAATTTGATCTTGAATGATGTAAGGTTGACTTGAGAGTTACAAGTTAGAGCTGAATGGTGATTGTTGCAAAAGTTCTTAATGTTATAACTAAATAGTAACCGTGAATACCCTCTTTAATGTTTTCCAAAAAAGAAGTTAAAAAAAGTTTATATTTATACATGACTCGACAATTAATTGAAAGTAGATAATTAAATTTACGAGGCAAAATCAAAGAATTCTTTGATATTGTGGGATAATATAAAGTCAACTTCAAATCAGATTTTTACTGACGTTTACTTTGAATCATTTTTTTTGCACTCAGCCCAAAATATGGCGTACGTTAAGTCGGGCGCGGACGACTTGGGATACCCTGTACCACTAGCTTGCAATAAAATCCGGTATACTTATTGCTTCAAAATTTCAAAGACATTTGATTGCCAAATTAGGTTTCTTCATAAAAGCCAAAAACTAAAGAATTTTTAAGCAACAATTTTTTTTCCCCATCGCTCCTATCGGAGCTATTTGATAGAGTCAACCAATTTCGATCAAATTTGACACAGTGCTTTGGTACCTAAAAAAAGATCTGAATGTAGAATTTAATTCAAATATCTTTATAAACAAATGAAACCCACAACGAATTTTGTATAAACAACTTTTTTTGGACCGATTGGTCTTATGGGAGCTATACGATATAGTCAACCGATTTTGATTAAATTTAATACATTGCTTAAGTACTCTAAAAAATCTTCCTTATGCTTAATCGGGTTACGATATCATGATAAAAAAAGAAATATAACGAATTCGGTCATAGCTCCCATGGGAGCTATATGATATAGTCAATCGATGCCGATCACTATAAAAAATGTTCGAATACCAAATTTGGTTACAATATTTTCATAAACAAATGAATTATTCATCTAAAACTTTTTTTGTACGAGGTTGTCTCAAACACCCCTGTGGGAGCTATATAATTTAACCCCGATATCAAAAAATTAAATAAACTTGTCTCCTATGGAATAATAGGGGATCTAATGTGAAAGTTTGGTTACTCTAGCTCTTACCATCTCTGAGATCTATGCGTTTAAACGGACAGACGGACGGATGGACAGACGGACATGGGTATATCATCTTCTCTTGTTCCCCTGATCATATTTTAGGTAATTTTGGATGTCTCCGACGACTTTTTGTATATGTTACATACAATTTCGGCTTGCACAAACTTAATATACCCTTTGTACTATACGGTACAGGGTATAAAAAGAGGTTAAGTCCTGCACTTTGGGTGTGTTTAACCAGAAAGGAAATAGAGATATCTTATTTATGAAAGGAATTAATCCAGGATAAAATTAAATATTCTTTCGAATCTTGGTATACTTTTATTGCAAGGAACTTCTGTCTATTGCTACTTAAGGTGTGATTTTGTTGATGTAACCAGACCTCTAACTATGTCTGGGATGAAGGGTTACTACGAGAAAGTTGATCTTTTCCTCTATGACAAAGCACTTAGCCTGAGTCTTAAAATGTATTCCCCATAGAGCTGACTATTTGACAAACACTGCTGAGGTTTTGAAAGTCTTCAAAGATAGGGTATCACTTCTATGTAAAGGTGAATTTACATTTTTGCGGTGGGGAGAATTAAACTGCAAGAAGTATAGCTTTTGCTTCTGAGGTAAATAGCGATCGGAAGTTATGTAGCAAAACATCAAAAAACAACTAGAATTTTTACCGGGTAACAGGTAGTTTCAATTACTAAGACGCAGAGTGGATGATTCCTATGTCTTTCCGTACTCTTCACAGGGAGAAGAGTTTTAAAAAGAGCACAGAAGCCCCGGTGAGTGATAATTTTGATAATTAAAACAGCTAACCCTGCCAAAAATATGCTAAAACAATATTTAGATGATAACCTAAAAAAATGGCAATAGATACGATGTCGTAGAATGTGAAGAGTACAATAAAAAATGGCGCTGAGCACGACGACAACTGAAGACTTTTTATGCCAAAATTTTTGAAAGCCTCAGATTCAGAAAAGCACTGAAAAAATTTTATATCGTCCGAGGTCACAAATTTTAAAATAATTTATATTATGTTATAGCTTCACAAGGCCTACCCTAACAACTTTTAACACTTGCAATCTTAGTCATAGAGTTAAAGTTCTGTGCAAAGATGAAAATGCATACAGGTAACTACAAAGTGTTCCTAAAAAACACACTCACATTCACTTTGTGAAAAGCTTTTCCTCAACAGTTTTTTCCCCAAAATACATTTCCCAGAGCACAACATGCCACATCATTGTCAGAAATGTCTGACATGTTAAGAGCAAAGAGTTTAAAATTCGTATTGCAAAAACTCTGCAGATGTTGCCATTCGAGAATCAGAATCAGCTTGACGTCTGCAAAACCCTTTACTTCCTATCAGTCTCTCTCACTGCTGACACTTCTCAGCGTGTGCATCTGGGAGTGGATTGCTTTTCCAGGAAATTTAATTTAGCTTATTTTACCACCTGCTGATAGGCATATGGGGTAGACTGCCTGCAGTTGGCATGACGACGACACTTAATTAGCAGTAAAAAGGAAAGCCCAGATCCAAAATCAAACGAAACATTCTTTCTTTGGTCGGTCCTGCCCTTAACCCGTAAGTGTGAGTTCCATAAATGAATTGATTATCAAATTGGGATTTCATGAGCATGTAGTCCTGTGCCAGAAACAAGTGCAGCAAGTCAACAACATTTACATTTGATTAATGTGCCAGCCAAGGATACAAATGGTTAAATGTCCTCTGGTCTGTCTGACCATGTTTTGTGGCATGTTCTTGAGGGTGTACATGGGACCCACTGTTCCTGAGAGCAGCAACTTGATGCAATTGTGGCAGTTATCCTGGCATTAGCATGCAACACACTAGCTGCTAAATTCTATTAACAGTACGATTCTCTCTTTCTCTCCGTGTTTTTGCTCTCTTTGAGGCATGTTGCTTGCGGCATGTTTAGCTGGCTTTCTTATTTTCTTTTTTCGTTTGTGTCGTTTCATGCCCCTTGTTGCATTCAGCTTATTTATGCCTAGTCTTTTGGAATGGCGAGAGTAGGTTGAAAAGTAATTGATTGAGCTAAGCGGGGATAAAATGGAATTACTCAAGATTAAATCATATGAACAGAACAACAAAAAATAAAAAACGACCGTCTTTATTATGAATTAGAGCAATGTAACCTACATAGGTATCTTTAACTCAGTACAAGATGGAAATGATCCTATCAGCCATTTTTATTTAAAAAATATTTCAGTTTGAAAAATTCAGAAATTTAATAGAATTGAAGAAATTTTTATTTTGAGAACTATGTACTTTTTGTTTTTTATTGTTATTCTTCTGATATCTTTGACTCCCAGTGGAGCATAGATCCTCGCTTCCATTCATCAGAATGTCCCCGCTTAATCAATTTGGCACCGCCAAAATTCTTGTGCCAGCTACCGTAGCAGGAGGATTTCACTTATAACTACTCCTTGGAGTAGAAATTGCGTTGTACGAGGTGTGTTCAAAAAGAATCGCGAATTTAGAATTTTCGCGGGTTACGCATATACGAATTTCGATTTTTTGTGGCGTTATGTTAGTACTCATGTCTCTCACTTATGCCGACAAGCTCGACCATTTTGAATGTTCACTTAATTGTTGACAGCTGCTTTGCTTGCACGTGTTTTGGCTCCTCTTCAATTTTAGCTATTAAAAAATGGATCAAAGAACATGTATCAAATTTTGTGTTAAAAACGAAATTAAGTGCGCGGATGCATTCCGAATGTTGACTGTGGCATACGGAAAAGCTACCTTGGACCGAAGCAACGTTTATCGGAGGTGCAAAATGTTCTCAAAAGGCCGAGAAAATGTGAACGACGAAGAGCGTGCCGGACGCCCGAGCACTTCAACAACAGACGAAAAAATTTATGAAGTGAAGAAAATGGTATTGGCCAATCCTCGAATCACTGTTAGAGAAGTTGCTGAGGATCTAGACATATCGATTGACTCGTGCCATTCGATTTTTATCAATGATTTGGGCATGAGATGGGTTGCCGCGAAATTATTACCAAAATTGCTCAATTTCGACCAAAAACAGCATCGCATGAACGTTGCTAATGAGATGTTGGACTCTGTCCGCGACGACCCAAATTTGCTCCAGAGGGTCATAACTGGTGACGAATCATGGGTTTATGGTTATGACGTGGGAACCAAAGCTCAATCATCTCAATGGAAGCTGCTGCACGAACCAAGACCGAAAAAGCGCGCCAAGTTCGGTCGAATGTAAAAGTTTGGCTTACAGTTTTCTGCGATTGCAGTGGCGGTTCTACCAGGGGCGGTTCTGCCACAGGGTAGAACGGTCAATAAAGAATATTACCTGCAAGCTATGAGTAATTTGCGCGAAGCAATCCGCCAGAAACGCCCGGATTTGTGCAAGAACAAAAATTTCATCAACTTTTTGTTGATAGTTATCCTTGGTCAAGCACCAACTCATCCGCCGTTCCATACGCACTCTCTCGGAAATTTAGACCCAATATGTTGGAATGGCCCCAAGAGAGCTTCCTCACATGTTAGCTGCGACCACAAATCCACACTGGTTGGTTACCGTATCTTCAACAAGGTTTCTCAGGTGTTCCACAGATCTACCGCGTGGAGTTTGGAGTAGGGATTGGCTACAGACGACATCTGGTAACTGTATACGCCAGTACTTCCTTTCATTCAATACAAAAAGTGACTTCTTGGCTAAGCCAACTATTTTTTGGCCTACCCTCGCATGTGTGTATTGCACATGTCGCCACTTAATGCGTTGCATGCATGCACAATGAGGCAACAGCGCATAGCTGTGAAATGTGGCAACAGCGACAGAAACATTGCCGCTGGCAAATGTTTGTGTAAACTGCAGCATGAGGACGACACCTAAGCCGCCTCTGCCTAAGGATTCATTTGTGGGATGCTTATTGCATTGTCTGTCAACACTAAAGAAGCAGCAGCTTAACCCTTAACAGCCTCGGGGGCTATACAGGCCTTTGATGAAACTGCTATTTATCTATGGGGTTGAAAGCTTGCGACATGCGAAATTAAGCTGCCAAATTGATTAATTGTTTGTTGACTGACGTTTGGTTGGGCCTGTAAAGCCCGACAAACCAGTTAACCCAATGGCCAACGCAATTAATTAAGGCGCAACAAAAAAAAAGAATAAGTAAAAATAAAAAACTGTGGCAAAGTAAATTAATTGGTATATGTGAAATAAATAAGACTAATTGGTCTGTAGCATGATTAAGGGACTTATATAAGTGGAAACTAAAGGTTTAATGAAGTGTAGGATTCCCAGTAAGTAGTGCTCCATGTGCAGAAATGTTGACAGAAAACTGTGGTGACGTGAATGCCATATGATCAGGGTTTCTGAGAACTCAATTAATGTAATAGCAGAAGAGGGCGTGGCAGACCATAAGTTCTGTAGTCCAAAATTCGTATGATTAGCTTGCAAAATCTGTCCGTCCAGCCGTACGTACAAACATCTATAAGATTTAGTGACCAAAAGGTATACAAGTGAAAGTTTAAGCTATAATAAGAAGTAAGATGAAAGCTTTGGGGGATGTACATTCATGAAAATATTTGTTTCTCTCTTCTAAGCTAGCTTTTTTCCCAAATCGGGTTTTCATATCGTCCTATAGCTTGTTTTTATACCCTGTACTTAAAAGTACAAAAGGTATGCTAGATTTGTGCAATGTATGTAACGGACAGAAGTAGGCTCGGCAGACCCCAAGTCCTTTATACCAAAATGCTTATCATAACCTTGGGTAGCCATTGAGCCATATCTGTCCGTCCGTCCTTCCGAATGAACGCTTAAATGAAGAGCTACAAACACCAAATAACAATTTCATTGCAAAAATGGCAATAAGTTCTTATGGATATGTAGAATAAGACGATTGATCTTTTAAAGAACGATTAGATATAGGCAGATAAGTCAAGAAAGAGAGCGTAACGCAAGGAATCCCCTACAGCCCTAATTTCTCGAAAACAAATCTAAAGGTCTCGCACACTCTTGAAACAATGTATGTATTATTATCAATTTAAATCATGAAATTCATCATAATAAAATTTCAACAAAATTTCAATATAAATTTAATAAGCCTAGAAAGTTGTTTCTTGAATGAAATTATCTCAACTGAGTTTTCAAATGACAGATATATTAAATTAACAATTAAGAAAGAGTTTTCTCTATTTCGATTTACACAATTTAATAAAGGAATTTTAATATTTTGATGTAGTTTGAGTAAAATCTTAGCTAAAAGCTAAAAAATCATTATTGCTTTTATACTTTCGTTAAATATTACTTAGCTTTCAATAGAAATTGAATATGTGTTTGCAGCACGAATTGATATATATATATGTGTATATCTTTACATAATAACTAAATTAGCATTAATTAAAGTTTTTCAGGCAGTTGTAGATGAATAAATAGTGTAATGCTTAAAATAAACAAGTAATGTATATAGTATAAAAAAAAATATAATAAGGATACAATGTAAATAGTATATTTTTAAACCAGCCTGAAGGCCTTCGTTGCTCTTGCTTCATAACCTTTATATTTTAGAATTAAATTCTATTTTATAAATATATAACAAAATAAATAGTCTAATGTTAGGTAGATAAAACATGTATTCGTACAAGCATAAATACATGTATAAGTATTTACATAAATACATGTAAATGTTTATTATTTAAGAATGTAAATAAAAGCAACTATTGGCAAGGAGTAAACAAATTTTGTGTAGGTAAATTTTCACTGCATTTTAAAAATGATGCCCACTTACCTGCAAAAACTTTTAAGTTTTGGTTAATAATGAAATTAATACACTGCAGCTATCGCTTATTATTATTATATTAAATTATTATCTTTACGCTTTGCAGTATTTTAAACGAAAACCGCACCACTCGCACTCACGTTAAAATGCGCTTAACTAAACACAACCGAGCAGGACAAGATGCTTTACCCTTGTAAAATATAAAAACGCAGATCAGCCGCACCGCTTGCACATATTACTTTTAATGCACAATAAAAAAATAACACAAAATAGAAACCAAGAAGCGCAATATGCACACATACCCACACTTAAAAAAGTTGTAAGTGTCACAAAAAAAAAGCAGCAAAAAATCATTATATGCATGCGCATCTTCTCACACTAACGCAGATCAGCCGCGCAAAACCAGAAACAAAAGAGCGCAATATGCACACACACACTTGCACTTGTAACTGTCACATCAAAAAACAAAAAAAAAACCGTAATCAGCTTGCGCATCTTCTCACACCAACGCACAATTTTAACGCTAATGCAGATCAGCCGCACCGCTTTTGCTTTTACCGCACAATAGAAAAATAGCGCAAAAGAAATCCAAACAACGAAATATGCACACACACACTTGCACTTGTAAATATGAAACAAAATAAAAATGTTATATGCTGCGCATCTCTTCACACTCAAGCATATTTGAACACTATCGACAGTCCTTTTTTACACTTCACTTGCCACTTGCCAAATTAAATATGCAATTTATATATTTTATTAAACAAACTATTTTAAAGGTTTTACTTAATTTTTGATTGATGCTATTGTTGCTAATTATTTCGTTAAATAATTTTAAACATTTTAACACTTTTCGCGACGCGTTAAATAATTAATTTTCGAGCAAACTGCAGAGCGTACATTTGCGCTCAATTCGTTCTATTTCTATTCTTCTTTAGTCAGCTGTTACAGCGTAGCCAGATGCACAGTGACCAATAAGCTTGCATCATTTCGCACTATATTTGAACTAGTTCACAAGCAGTGTGCCTATCTGGCAACACAAAAAGGGAGAATACGAAAAAAGAAAATGCGGTAAATTTGCCTAAGCCGCGAAATAATAATAAATTGTTTAATTTGCGAGTTGCAACAAATGTAAAATTATGAAAAATAATTAAAGTTAGTTATTTAAATAAATTTGCAACCAATTGCGTGTTGATGCAAAGAATAAAAAGTTGGTTTAAACACTTGTTGCTGCCGGGAGCACCTTCGAAGTCTTAAAAATTAAAATTTTTTTTTCATTTCTTAAATCATTTTGTAATAATAACTAATAATCTGGCTAAAATCTATTGATGCCGTGAGCGCCATCTTAAAAATTGTTTTTTTTTCAAGTGTTTGTTAAAAGTTATATAAAATAGTTATTATAGCCAAAAGTGCAAGTGTTTAATAATATGGCCAAACAATTTGTTAATGCCGGCAGCGCCTTTGCATACCGGCAAAAATGCCTAAGCATAGGCTGGTTTTTTTATTGTGTAAGAAGTTGCTTGATTTTTGTTTTAAAAAATTTGTTAACGTCGGAAACGCCTTAAACAAATTATGGTTCGGTTTAATTTACTCATCTACAAATTTTAAGTAGTATAATCTTTAAACAAGTAAGCGTATTTTTCGGTCGGTATATATTTTCGGTATAGCTATGCATATATTTTTTATATAAAGTCATGTGTATACATAGCGCTGACATGAGCTTATCGGCGCATATACAGCGTCCGTAAGCTGATGCTGAAATTAGCATACAAAAATCATGCGGCGTTATGTCATGTCAGCGTTATAGGCAATAAATTTTGGCCTGGATGGTTCCAATTCTGGATGATAGTGTGTAAAGTAAGACCTCGAAGCTCGATTTCTTAGCGCTCTTAGGTCAAACTTTTTTTATTTATACCCTATATTGAAACTTAAGATTTCCCTGTGATAAATATAGGGAATGCCAGAGACCTGACCTTAAAAATGAACGTGAACGATATAAATTTATAGACAAGTGCATCCGTAAAATGATTCTAATAAAATTAATCATTTGATATCAATATTTATTATAGTCGGAGCAAGTGTAAGAAAACTGGGACTGTCCGAAAAAAAAAATCGGAATGAGTCAATAAAAAATAAATAAAATAAAAAAGAAATGTATTTGTTCACGGAAACGTTACATACACTCAATACTCGTCCAAATAGTATCCGTTACACACCGCTGTCAGCGTGATTTCCAACTTTTGTTCACTTTCCGGAAGATGGCCGCCGACATGGTCCTGAGCCACTTCATCACGGTCTTTTGTAAAGGTTCAATAGAGCAATGTCTGACATTGGGGCCATACGATGCCCCGTGTCACGCCACCAGCAATTTGCGATGTCTGAGCAGAGCATGCGTTTTCTAAGCTGTTCAAGAACTCCTGGTAGAAAACTGAATAAACAGATTTGGTCCATTATGCAACAAAATTTTACAAGGTGCTCAGATTGGGCTCACAGAGTGATGCCTTATGATTCCGCGCATCTGTGTTTCAAAAATGAACAAAATCGGACAAATGCAGCAAAAGCTATAGTCAAAAATATACGAACTGCGTTAATATTTGACTCTACATAATTATGGTTAAAAGTGACTTCGAATCACAATTTTTGGTAAGCCGATTCATGTTACTGTAATGAACAAATCCACATCCAAATTTTATCGATGAGGACTCCCCACCCCCCGCAATCGTTATATCGTGTTTTCTCCCACACCCCTTAACTTATCAACTTGACATACCCCATATACTACAAATAACTTTTTTGACGTAACCTTCGAGTTTCATTACAATCGGTTAAAATTTACGGAACTGATAGGCATAAATAACGAATTACTAAAAAAATTTAATTCCAATTGGATAGTTCTTAGTAGGAATATGCAGAGAATAATTTTTCGGAAGTAAAAATACAGGGCATTCTACTGCCGGGCACCGCCTCGACTGTACCACAATTTTTATGGCTATTTTTGAGAAATATGGCATTTTTATACCCTGTACCGTATGGTACCAAGGGTATATTAAGTTTGTGCAATCTGAAAATGTATGTAACATATAGAAGGAGACGTCGGAGACACCCCAAAGTTACCTTAAAATATGATCAGGGTGAATAGAGAAGTCGATATACCCATATCCGTCTGTCCGTGTGAACGCCTAGATCTCAGAGATGGTAAGAGCTAGAGTTACCAAACTTTCACATTAGATCCCATATTATTCCATAGGAGGCAAGTTTATTTTATTTTTTTGATATCGGGGATAAATTATATAGCTCCCATGGGGGTGTTTGAGACGACCTCGACAAAAAAAAGCGTTTTAGATAAATAATTCATTTGTTTATGAAGATATCGTAACCAAATTTGAGTATTCGAAAGTTTTTTATAGTTCCCAAACACTATAAAACTATATCATATAGTTCCCATAGGACCGATCGACCAAAATAACTTTTTTAAAGAAAAATTCGCTATATTTCGTTTTTTAATAAAGATATCGTAACCAGATTTGGCGTTTGGAAATTTTTTAGACCACTTAAGCAATGTGCCAAATTTGAACAAAATCGGTTGACTATATCATATAGCTCCCATAGGTCCGATCTTCCAAAAAATCGATTTTTTAACAAAATTTGTTGTGTTTCGTTTGTTTGTTAAGATATTGGGATCAAATTTGACATTCGTGAGTATTTTATAGTTCCTAAGCACTGTACTAAATTTAATCCAAATCGTTTGACTAGATCATATAGCTCCCATAGGACCAATCGGTCCAAAAACACGTTTTTTATACAAAATTTGATGTGTTTTGTTTGTTTGTAAAGATATTTGAAATAAATTTGGCATTCTGATCTTTTTTTAAGGTATTTAAGCACTGTGTCAAATTTTATTGAAATCGGTTGACTATATAATACAGCTCCCATAGGAACGATCGGTAAAAAAACAAAATTTTTGCTTAAAAATTCTTCTGATTTTGGTTTTTTGTGAATAAATCGGACTTTATTACAAGCTAGTGGTACAGGGTATCCTAAAGTCGTCCGCGCCCGACTTTACGTCCGCCATTTTTTTAAATACGGTTGCACTTATGAGTTCATAAAAACTGAACTAATTCGAATTTTTAAAATTTTTTTTTCTTTTTCGCTAAGTTGGTATACTAAAAAAAACTTCAGGCGAAAGTCTGTGTTCAAAACTCAAAAACATTTTTGACTTTTGGTACAAATATCGCTATTTCTTTCAGAAAATGTCTGAGACACTTAAAAAGTTATTTCTTTTGTATTATTGGTCGTGATATGTAGATGCGATTTCTGTATAGTATTGTCTTTTTAACTTTCAACTGCATTTAACCTTTGACAAGTGTTTCACTTTTGGATAGTTTTTATTGGCCAATCTGTTCAAAAATAGTTCGACTTAAAAAATAACTGGTCAAAGAATCTGTACAGCATATTGTTTGAATAATAGAAAACTGATGGATTGGATCAGTGATTCGTTACACTGAGCGAGTGATAGAGAAGAGTGGAGCTGTTAGAGGACAGGCGTAGGTCCTATACGAACTCTCAACGCCGTGGAAGAAAGGAATTGAAGTGGACCAAGGTACTTGATATAAGTTAACTGTGAATGAATTGATATTATTGCTTAAAGCTTAAACCAGGAGGTCGAGAAAGTGATAATTATAGTGTGGGTATAGACAGGTTAGCTTATCAAGTTAAGATATATATAATTTATTTCGTCAAAATTTATTCTATCCATCATTTTAACACTCTAGTAGAATATCAAACTTTTGATATCTTAAATGAAATTTCCCTTAATTGGAAGACGCATAAAGTGAGAAAAACACTCAGCAACAGTTTTTCGTATTTGGAAGAATATCCATGAACAAATAAAAGCCATGGAAGTAGTTAGCTACTTTTCTGTACTGCTGGCAAAATAATTGATGCTGATGCTGATATCCTTCCCATTTTCTGGCTATAAACAATGCGAGTGCAGTTTTTAATACACCAGCATGATGGAAATAAAAGGTGGCGAAAATATGTTTGTGAGTTTGGCTGAATTTTTGTATGCAAGCTATATGAAATAGTGGACTAATTTGAATCAAAATCTTGCTAAAATAATTGGATTTAAAAACAATGCAACGGATACTAATTGGTTACTTTTAAAAATAAAAAAATTGCTCTAACATGTTCCCTATTTTAAACAGCTATGATATGAAAATTAAACCAGCACATAGAGTGTCCTTTTAAAGGTTGGACTATGATAGATTAGGGGTTTGTGTAAAATAAAGTCAAACTAGCGCGGAACAAGAGACTCTTTTATGAATCCACATTCACACATAATTCATATCATTTACATTTTAAAGAAAATAATTCTTGACAATCAAAAACCTTTTTACTTACAAGGATAAAATAATTCACGTATGTGTACATATGTATAACGAAAGAGAGCGCATTAGGTCATCCTTTAGTCTTTGGATGTTAAAAAACAAATTATAATGAAACTTGAGATTTTGTCTTCTTTTAAATTTAGGCATTTTTTTTTTAGCAAAGTTTATATCAAAGCACCATTTTTTAACCCTCGACGTAAAAAGAGGGGTGTTATATGTTTGACGTGTCTGTCTGTCTGTGGCATCATAACTCCCGAACGCATACTGTGATTTCAATTAAGTTTTTTTTGTATTAAAGGTGACTTATGTGCGAGTGTTCCTAGATATGTTTGATAAAAATCGGTTGAGCCGTGACGTATTTTTTTTTGAATTATTAATAGATTCTTAGGTACTTTAACATTAAGTTTATTTTATTATTTTTTACTTTTTAAAGGGAAATTACTTAATTTCTTGTGTCGGGGTTTTTTAAATTTTTAATTTAATTTTTCTATCAGAATACTCTGATACAAAGTGTGCTGCATTTTTTTTAAATCAATTTCTTACAATTCACAAGCAGCTTAAGCAAGGCAGCCATCTAATGCGTTCTTATTTTCAACTTATAAATTCAAAATTTCTTCTATATATTTTATAACGTCGTTATTAGTTAATAACTCATTTGGTAGTATATATTTCCGGTAAATAACTTAATGTTATTGATTGGACTTGCTTAGGATAACATTTTTTTTCATACGAAACAAATTTTATCAGCAAATGTCTGAATTGAATCATTAAATCAACTCTAAGTTTGGCTCTAGATTGAGCTGTAGCTGCTGCATCTTTAGATAGCCTGGAGGCACGTTGCTCTGGAGTCTCATTTGAACGTGACTCAGCAGTAGACTGCGCATTCCTGGCTAATCTGGAGGCACGTTGCTCTGGAGACTCATTAGATCGTGAAGTACTGCTATAACTGGCATCTATTGATTGACGGATACTACGTGCAGTCTTAGTTTCTTTTGATCTATGCAAAGCCTTAGTCTCTGCATCTCTATGCAATCGTCGCTGTCTCTGTGGTGGACTTTCTTCAGAGCGTAATTGCGCCTTTCGCGCAGCTTGCGATAACAAAAAATCATTCCTTTCAGGAGTATTCTCCTCAGGCTGAGTTAGTTTGCGCCTTTGTTCATTTCATTTTTAGTTTTTCTTCCCAGACCCATTTTGAAGCGTAAACAAAATTTTAAATAAGATAATATTCTTATGAGGACAGTTAGTATTTGTTACAAAAAGTTAGAAAGGATCTAAAAAATAATTGTTAAACCTTTTAAAAAGAAAGAAATTCTCAACCAATATATAAAACTCAAAAAAAGTTTTCGATGAAAGTTGGCAGCGCTAACACGAGTTCTGCAAGTTCATTGAGAGAAAAGTTGTAATTAACCCCCAACGTATAAGTTTGACGTGTCTGTCTGTGGCATCATAACTCCCCAACGCATACAGTGATTTCAATTTAGTATTTATTTGCATTAAAGATGACTTATGTGCGAGTGTTCGTAGACATGTTTAATGAAAATCGGTTGAGCCGTTTAAAAGTTGTGGGGAGTGAAAGTGGGGAGAATAACCGAATGTCTGCAAATATACTCGGATGCGGTCTCAAATGAAACCACACTGAAATAAAAAATATCGACGATATGCCCCGACGCAAAAAGAGGGGTGTTATAAGTTTGACGTGTCTGTCTGTCTGTCTATGGCATCATAACTCCCGAACGCATGCAGTGATTTAAATTTTCTTAGCTCGGTATGATGGGAAAGTTGGTGGCGGGAAAATTAGAATTGCAATCCGATTGTCAAGTGAGAGTATCAATTGCTAGATCTCAGTCTTTGCAATTCTGCTAAAGATGATTTGTTATGTGGATTATTAAATAGTTTTCTTTGGTCGAGGTCACAAATTGCTACACCATCCAAGGTTTTCACTCTACTTAAGGCTACATAGGCTTGGCCTTTTGCGAATGTACAAGTGCCATTTTTGGTGTTATACCAAAAACTATTTTATTACCTATCACGGCACAAGTGTCTTATGATCTAAATATAGGAAGTCTTTGGTTTGTGAAAAGTCCAATTTTTTATACCTTATGTTATATTTGGGTTAATTAAATATTTTTCACTGGTTATTGCGAAAGTGGTAGCATGGTAACTGCTCAGAATAAACAGTTGGCAAGTTGCGCATATTTCCTCCGAAGATGAAGCTTATTCAATCATGTCAATATCTTCCCCAGTTCTCCCGCAATCGATTTGCCGTGGTTTTTCTTGCACCTTTCATTGAATCAACTTGAAACTTATCCCATAACCTTAAAACAACTGCATTGACATATTTTTGGATTCTCAGGAAAATCGGACTTATATAAATATGGTTTTGCACCACAAATAAAATGTTCTAATTGGAAAGTTCTTAGAAGGAATATGCAGGAGCTACCGTGTTGACTGAGGATGCTTTTATTCAGCAGCGTTCCGATGCAGCAGCGCTAAATGACGGATCATATCAAAAACTTTAAAGGTTTCCCCTGTTTAAAAAAACATGCCGCATAAATAAACTCAAGTCCTCAGTGTCTAATAGGCTTCAATTTAGAATAGAAATACAGGTTTTGGGCTTTTAACTGATTATCGATAACTGCACTGAATTTGATTCATAGAGCTTAATAGATGCGCTCACTATTGTTAAAGAAGTCAAATTCACCTAAAATCAATATTCCCTCAAAGCATTTGTATACCATGTTCTAATTATAGCCAGAATTAAGCTTTCCTCTTTAGCCCTTTGAACATATGCTTACATTCCTTGGAGTCCTATTTTCAACACATTTTACTTCAACCAAATGCAACTCTCTAAAACTTCCCACTCATTTAAATGCAACTCATTTGTGCTGTTCAATCGACCAAATCCAAACTATTCCTAATCACAAGCCAAACTTTCAACTCCAAGCACTCAGGAGAACTTAATTTCGTATTTCACTCGGATTGTTTGTGGTCAGGTGTGTTTTCGAATTAATTTACTTTACCCATTCGCTTATCGGAGCACACAGTGCGTGCTAATTGCAAATGCCTCCGCCCCACAGTTCCGCTCCTCATTTGTGTAAGCTGCCTGCTAATTGGCATTATCTATTATTTGGTTCGGGGATTTGCATAATTTAAATGTCAAATGGAAACGACTCGAAAATTGCTTGACTCTTATTCTAGTGACTTGATTGTGAGTTGCATATAAAGAAACTATTTGCAATGACTTTAATTTTCATTTATATGACCGCAGAGAAAAACCTTTTCCAAGCCAAATGCTATGTAAATTTTCGTTTGCCTGTCTCTAAAGCAATTGCCATGAGGACACTGTGCGGGTGAATGTGTATGCGGGTGTGCTGATTGTGTGTTTGTGGGTTTATGTCTATTTGTGTTTGCATAAAAAGTTTCGATTTAAATTGGTTTTTGTTGTAGAAAGTCAGGCTAAGGCTTTTTGTACACTGTAATAAATAGTGCTAAGGATATTTCCAAGTTTTGGAGCCTCTGTGAGACGGACAGAAAAGGTGTGCCAGTTTTAAGTCCGTCTGTCTGTATGATCATCTTGTTATCGGAGATCATAAGAACTAGAGAGTATTTTACTAAATTAATAGTTTGTAAGGTTTTCGCTTCATGTTGATTTCATGGGAAGACTCTTTCGATCCTCTTCTATTCTGTTGGAAATGGAAAACTATAATCAAAGCTATTCGACAACACTCTTTACTTGTTTTTTTCAATTCAGATCATCATCATTAGCGAAACCTGCCAGTTGCAGTTTTCGCCTTCATTCCTAGCAATATCGAGCTTGTGTTCTCCTCAATCTCAGTCGTAAGTTCTCTGCATCTTGATCAACCCCATCCAAACATCTCAATTTCGGTAGACATCTTTATCGGTTACCTAAACACTTTCCAATCATTATTCGATTTGGAGGATAGCTTCCGCTTGCTCTAATTAGGTGGTCAACCCATTGTAATCGGTTGTATCATTGTCGCCATATTCTTTTTTTTTCTTGTGTTCCTCCAAAAATTGTTCCCAGTCTCTCACGTTCAAATATTTGATTTCATTTGCCCAACTTAACACTCATATTTCTTGGTTAATTCACACAAACCACTTTAGACAAACCTTCCGTTGTCGACGAGGACTGTAACCCGTTTATCATTTATTAAATACACATAAAATAAATTCGTCACTTATAGGGTTTCGTTCCGACTAACTTCAAACCCAACTTACTAAGCCTTTCGAGAGAGGGCGATTTATGCGAGCATCAATGGATCCCTGCTATCCAACCCTTAGGTGGATCTGGATGTATCTATAAACCGAGAGCCACTGGGAATTTTTTTAAAGTTTGTGGCTTCGTAGCAGATTTCTGGCACTTAACTTTCTTAAGGTCACACCAGTGTCCAACTGAGCTAGGCATATATGCTGAGACAGAGAAGAGGATCTGAAATGGATGATAATTTCCTTTCCTTTTTTTTTTTTTTTTGAAAAAGAAGCTTGCAAGTGAGAAACTCTCATCCAGAGCTTATGATCGAAGACGGAAAATGATAGAGGGTTATGCGTCTGCTATGAAGCGTTTACGATGCTGTTGCATTCCGTCTTTTCTCAGTAGTCTGGTTGTCCACAAGACTGATAGCAGCTAAGGAACTTATCTAGCTAGCCTAGCTGGCATAATTTATTAGCCCACACCACATAAAGTAAGCTTACCCTCATCATAGGAGCGCTTAACCACAATCAATAGCTCTCATTCGTCCAATCTGGATGCCAAGGTACTCGGTAATAAGTGCCCATGAGTATCCCGGAATGTACCATGAAAGGAAAGGAACACAACGTTCGGCGATATACATATGACTGCCCTGAGCTTTATTAAAACTTAACATATGTCTTTGAAAGCCAACTGGCCAATATACAATTCAAAGCGAACATCCACACTGTAGAAGTTGAACAAGATCAGAGATCAGGACAAGGATGGTGATAGGCATGGCGAGGCATTCCATTAAAGACCTAATATCGAAAAGGATGCACGTTTGCAATCATGATGTCTGTCTGCCGAGAGGCATTCAATCTGCTACATAAATGTCCTGAATTTCGTAGAAAACGATCTTAGTTGGGAAAGTATTTTTTCTGTCTGTTGCCGAACGCGCATTTATCTTCATCTTTTTCTTTGACAAAAACCCCTCTGTGCCGTCACAGCGTAAGGGGACCATGTTGAACTTTCTCCATTCCATCCTCTTCAATTCGCCTATAGATCTTCCTATTTGCCGATCTATCTTCTTCAATGTGACCAAACCATTTTAGTTGTCTTGCCTCCATTCTGTTGGTAATCGATGGATTGTTCAAGCCCGTCTCATATTGTGTTATTTTTGATCCGATCTCGCCTCGTTTTACCAGCAATATGTCGCAAAAATTTTATATGC
Organism: Chymomyza amoena; assembly: GCA_037043745.1. Taxonomy (NCBI): domain Eukaryota; kingdom Metazoa; phylum Arthropoda; class Insecta; order Diptera; family Drosophilidae; genus Chymomyza; species Chymomyza amoena. The sequence goes on from JBAMAX010001154.1 coordinate 38,024, forward strand.
GGCTGACTTGTTTTGATCGCGTAGGCCAACTCTCGGATCCCTAAAGTAGTTTTTTCAAATCCGCAAAATATTTTAGTGATGATAGTAGGTCAAGGGATAAAGTGTCATCCCATCCAACTAGAGATTATCGTCTCGCCATTCAACTATTGTTTCAAAATTTATTTTTATGGTTTTTTTAATAGGTATGTACCACAAAGAATCGCACGAACTTGTTATAATCTCTACCCTACTTCGACTGACTATCTTAGCTATTAATTCTCCCATACAAAAATTTTATCTAAATTGTTTCTTAAAGATTTCCAGAAAACATTTCTGAGCATGTTGGCATCTTTGATTACTTTCCATTTCTCTTCGTAAATATAAGTGCAGGGTATTCCAATGTCGAACAGTTTTATCCTAACTTATTCAAATTTTTCCTATTTTTGTTTTTTTGGTAACTTTGCCTTGGCCAACCCTGACAGCAACAAGGAATGCAACTACAATATTAGAGGCAATAGTCTGAGCCATGTCAAATAGTTTTCCAAATGTGACAGTCATGGCCAGTCTGTGCCTGGCATTTTTCATTTCAAAATGTTGGCATTTTGAATTTAACAAAAATTTAGTATTGATTTTTATCACTGAGCGTCCAAATACGTTTACCTTAATTGCTTAAAGTTAGAATGTAGCACTTAAGGTCAGTTGAACAGATCGAAACCCGCTGCGACTTCGCCCGAAACTTGGAACTTTGTAAGTCGTACCAAAGTTGACTGCATTTTTTTGTTCACCTTGTTACTTGCAAAAAGTTTTGCAACTGACAGCAAACAATTCTCGATTGTAGTTGCGGTTTTGGCCAAATTTAAAATGGCAAATGTCATGGCCACAAACATAACAATATCACATAAATATACTTTTTGCAGTAACTGTAGAAAAACAGAGTTTTCTCGCTAGGGCTTGTCAATAAAATTTTGCTGCTAGCAAAATCCTTTTTTTTTTGGCATGGAGCGTAAAGTTTGGCAAAACGAAGAGCAAAGCAATTGAGTTTGCGTTTGTTTTCTATTTGTTAGAAATGGCAACATGACGTATGCGTAATATTTGCTCAATTTAAATGCAGTTCAGTCAAAGCAAACAGAAGCCGACGAGGCGTATGGAGGGAGAGAAGAGGGAGAACGTACAGTGCCTCAAAATCAAAACAACCAGCAAAAGTAGCGTCAGGCCTTTATGGTTAATGTTTTTTGTGGCTGCATCCAACTAGACTTTTCTAGCTACCAAATGTAAATGCATGTGTACATACATTTTGACGTGCTGTAAATTTGAAACATTCAACTAACCAGTTCAGTCAGCTAGTTATCCATTCGTCCAGTCATCCAGTCTTTTAGTCCTTCAGCCAGCCAGCATGGAGTTGCAAAAAGCAAACCAAAACCATTTTTGAAAGTTTTCTATTTGCACACCAAATTAACTGTGGTGGAATCTGGCACTGCCCCCTTTTTTGCGGCCAACTGCACTCCACTGCACCCTTTGTCCATATTGATATTGTTGTCTAGTAGCTTGTTACATAAACATGGCTTGGAGTATTTGATGCAACATTATGTTGAGCTTAAATGGTTTGTCTGTTTCGGAACTTTAATTATGTGCGAGTTGATGGGGAAACAACACTAATGCCAGTATAAATACAGTTGTAGTGAAAGGGTGCCATGTTCCAGGAATAGGGAACAGGACCCTATATGGATTGCTAATTGACATTTTAATTATGGCGAAATGAGTTTTTGGCGGAATTAAGATCTCACGACCAGCTTATGCTAACATTTTCTGGGCAAATAAAAGATAGTTCTATAAGAGTTACAGGTTCTTCTTTCAGTTAGAAGAAAATTGGAATAATAAATAAATATAAAATAATGATTTTTTATTTGGTATCAGTCATTTCAGAACTCCCTCTCTCGATTTCCCAGTACAAATTTAATATTTTTTCTTTCATTGACTGTCCATTTGATTATGTTAAGAGTTCATTTTATGTTAAGTCTATGTTAAATGTAGGCAGAGAGAGCTCTTAGCATTAACATTTTAGTGTTGTAGAAGGCTAACAGAGTTTCTATGCAGCAACAGTTAACTTTTAACAGAGCTTCAGCTCATTTTTATTGCAACATTAGTTGCAGTAACAATTTAATGTGTCTTGTATTGCTAATTGCTGCTGCATTTTTTCTTATAAAAACTTTAAAAGTAAAAACTAACGTAATTTAATATTGAGGTACTGCTCTATTTCTCCTTAAACAATAGGAATACTGTCAAGTTAGTAAAAAAGGATTAATTCGCAGCTTAAAATTCTTCTTCAAGTCCTTCAACCCCGTTTGGGGCATTGGGCGGCGACAAACTTCCTCCATCCTTCCCGATCTGCGGCCAGATACTTCAGCTGTGGCCTCGTTTTACGCTGGGTTGCTGCTTCGGCCAATACTGTTGATTTCCAAGTAGTTCTTGGTCTACCAACTCGCCGTGTACCTTGAGGATTCCATTCGAAGGACTGCTTCACGATGGTCTCCTCAACGTGTGGCCAATCCAGCGCCGCTGTCTAATTTCGACATCCGAAAGCTTTTGACTCGTTATGCGCCACAATTCTTGATTCGATATAATTTGCGGCCATCGGATCTTAAGAATGCATCGAAGGCAGCGGTTTACAATTGCCTGTAAACTTCTCGTGATGGAGGTAGAGACTTTCCAGGTTTCACAGGCATACAGCAGTTAGCCTTAACTTGGTGCGTAGGGAAATTTGACTAGAGTTCCATACTGAAGACAACATTCCAAAGGCGCTGCGGGCTTTACTTATTCTGCTGCTAACATACAGATCCGTTCCTCCGTCTGACGATACAGAACTTCCTAGATAGATAAACTGTTTGACCTCCTCAATGGGCGTCTGTTTCAGAATAATGGGCTGATGTGCTGAGCGGCCAGTGTGCATTATTTTGGTTTGTGCAATTGATCCTAAGATGAGCCATCTCTCCATTCACTTGCAGTGATTGACACATCTCGTTCATCCCGCTTTTGGTACTTGCCATTAAACGGATATCGTCAGCATAATCCAAGTGGCTTAGCCTTTCAAAAGGTCTCCATTGGATACCGTGTCTCTCAGTTGTACCTACGGTGGCAGTCAGTACATCGTCTATCGCCAGTAAAAACAGGAATGGCGACAGAATAACCACTTGCCTTACTTCGCTGTCGCACTTCGAAAGAGTCAGAGAGCTGTCCATTATGTAGAACGAAGCATCTTGCGGCATGATAGGACTCCTTTATAACAGCAACAATCTTCGGGGGAATCCCTCCCCTGTTGTGAAGATGTTTGAATTAAATTTGGCACTTGTAAGATTTTGATAGGTCTTAAGCATTTTTAATCACCAAATTTTATTAAAATCGGTAGACTATATCATATAGCTCCCAAAGGACGAATCGGTCCAAAAAAACGTATTTGAACTAAATTCGACATTCAGATTTTTTTAAGGTTTTAAAGCAAATTTGATCGAAATCTGGTGACTATATCATATTGCTCCCATAGAAACTAACGGTCAAAAAAAAAATGTTTGCTTAAAAATTTTTCTGTTTTTGGTTTTTTATGAAGGAACCGAATTTTATTGCAAGCTAGTCGTACATGGTATCCCCAAGTTGTCCGCGCCCGACTTTACGTTCACCATTTCTTATATATGATTTCTTTCTCAGATTTATTGATTATTAGTACTTTTTAAAAAAAAGTAAGGCTTAAAATAGTTTGCTAAAAATAATTTATAAACTTATTTATGTTGCGATTTCGAGCATCCATAACCAATCCTGTATTATGAGGCACCCATTTGGCCATTGATGATCTTTTGGAATCCATATACTATTTTTTCCTTTATCTATTATTCAATTATTCATTTAAATCTTTCACTATTTAAGGTCAACCGTGCTAGACCTTTAAATTAAATAAATAAAATGTTCTCCAAATAGAAATGAATTTAAAGATTCGCATTGTGAACCGTAACTGTTGTTTGTATTTAAAGATACAATTTTTTTTATAAAATCATACATAAGGCGATTATAAAATCGAGTAGAAGTAAAGGTGTTAAAAGTTATTTAGAAGTAGAAGGGTATCCCCATTTTGCGGTAGGGCATCTTGATGCAGGACATCAGCGGATTAAACCATCCCAGATAATTATGTTTATTTCTTGAATTGTGAATGTTGCATTTTGCATTCGCAAATTTTTTTTAATCTCCTTGTGTAATGTTACAAATATTTTGATTTATAAATCTGGAATTAAATCTGTAAATTTATTGTTCACTTCATCATTGAAGTGGATAACCTGACTGTTTTACTTTAAGCATTGAAAACGTTCAAATATGACCAATAAATGAAACTACGAAATATTTTACTTTACATATGGGTGGTTGGAGTAGTAATGGTGCACTTCACCATAGGTCTTAGGAGAGATTGCAAGTGCCCCATTACGACTTCTGCCATAGTTAACGCACGCAGTTGCTCGGCAACCATTCTGGTGAATGGTCCCATTGTGTATCTGGCTACTATCATCTAATTTTCAAAATAGTTTTACGAGGAGAGAAAATCAGCAGAGTGTGGAACACCTCCTTCCATCTCAACTATCCCTTTTCGTGCTTCCCTTTCTTACTTTACAAAAAATCCCTTTTCGTGCTTCCCTTTCTTACTTTACAAAGAAGCAATACAATGGAGCTCTCCGGGTGATCGCGGTTTTTTAAATGAGCTTTCGATACTATTTCGACGGATATAAAAATAGCAATTTACAATAAAATTATGAAACAAACATTAAGCGATTTTCATAGCTCTTATCATAATCTTCATTATCCATATTTACCTATATTTGTCTGTCTATTGAAGCTACGCCTCTTTATTTGAATTTAAAAAAAAAATTCAAGATTTTGTCGAGCCATCATTGATTTTTGATTGCTGGCTTACAAGCTACCAAAACTTCAGGGATTTACGAAATATAAGCTAATGAAAATTGCAACTTTATTTAAAAAATTTTTCGATTTAGCCCAATGTAAAGTGATTGTGGGCCCCACTATTTCTAGAGTCAGTCCAATTCCCTAATCAATTTTAGCCCTCGGCCAGGGTATGGTCAATCTAGGATTTCGTGTGTTAATTTAACATACTTAAAATTTAGATATGTAAACGCGCTTCAAAGAACCTTTCAAAAATTTTATTGGCTTTTGATCCACGTATTAAAAATTGGGAAAAAATCCCTTAAGCACGGCGTGAATAAGAAATACAAATTTACCTCTTCTTTCTATACATTTGCATGCGGTTGTATAGAAATTAGAGCTGTATGCCGTCGTCGTTTTAAAATATGGAAATTTTGATACACGAGTATGCCGTTTTGGCATAGAATCAGATATAATAAAAAATAAAACTGGAAATATTTCGGAATTTAGATAAAATCAAGAGTTTCTTTCGATTATTTTTGTGGTTGAAGTGGGGTTTCAATATTTGAGCATCGAGATTCTATGCTCTTTTGCTTGGAGTCATATAATATAAAAGGTTTTTCAATAAGAGCGCTACAAAAGCTAAATAAAACAAAGACGGTCTTAGATATCAATGATATCAATTCTATATTCCTGTGAAAGTACATTCGATGCCATTTATGTATGAAACTCGATTTCTTTTGCATGGCCACCTCGGGAACGCTAGCAGAAGTCCAGACGCTGAACCCAATTTTCGACGGTTTTCAAGCATAAATCGGCCGATTCTGCTGCAATTTTACGTTCGATATTCGTACGTAGTTCATCAATCGTCGCTGGCTTGTTGGCATAGACCATAGACTTGACGTTACCCCACAGGAAATAGTCTAACGACGTCAAATCGCCGAGGCGGCCAATTGACTGGGCCATTTCGTGAGATAATACGTTTACCAAACTTGGCTTTCAATAAATCGATTGTGACATTCGCTGTGTGGCTTGTGGCGCCGTTCTGTTGAAACCACATATTGTCCAAGTCCATATCATCCAATTCGGTCCAAAAATATTCGGTTATCATTGAGCGGTAGCGATTCCCATTCACAGTAACATGCCGGTCTTGATCATCACGGAAGAAGTACGGCCCAATGAGGCCGCCGGCCCGCAAACCGCACTGAACTGTAATTTTTTGGGGCAATGGTGACTCATGGTGTACATATGGATTGCTGCCTGACCAATAACGCATATTTTGCTTATTGAAAAAGCAATTCAGCCATGAGCCTCATCGCTGAAGATGATTTTTCGATGGAATTCCGGATCATTTTCAAGTTGTTGCTCAGCCCAATTCACGAACATACAGAAGACGCTTCTGGTGGTCAAGCGGTTTCAGTTCTTGCGTAAAATTGATCTTGTAACGATGTAGGCCAAGATCTTTTCGCAAAATTCGCCACAACGACGTCACAGAGATGACCAACGCTTGAGAACGACGTGTAGAGACTGATTTGGGTCTTCTTCAATTGATGCGCAGGCGGCAGCAATATTCTCGACACTACGGGCACTTTTTTGTCTCATTGGCACGGGAACATTTTGTACTGTGCCTGTGGATTCAAATTTTTCCACTAGACGCTCTATTGTTGATCTGGCAGGACAATTATGACGACCATAAATTGAACGTAGCGCTCTTAAGTTGAGGCCACTGACTCCGAATTTTGGTAGTAAATTTTAATAATTTCGACTTGTTGGATCGTATATCTTTCCATGATAAAATGGCAAACTTTACTAAAAAGATATGTCAAGAGATCGGGAAAAAATATGGCGTCGTTTGTTGTCCCTTTCGGTCTACTTTTGTAGAGTCCCTATTGAAAAGCCCGATATGTTCGCGCATCCGCACGCCTATTCTGCATACATCTGCTTAGAGATTCATATAATAGATGTCTTGGTCCCGTCATTTATGGAAGACCTGCAAACATGCAATGCAATGTCTTTCCGATGAATCTTCTAGAGGGTAGTCCAATTTAGCATAAAATTTTGAATCAAGATTTACTCTGTGATTATCTCCGCTGTGGAAGAATTCTAGAACTTAAGTAATTTCCTTACCAATACCTCGACAAACTAATTCTATAAGCAGAGTATTAAAAATCTATTCACAAGTAGAACCATGTAAATATATACACAGCCTAATAACTAATCTAAACTAACCAAAATGAAGCCGCATATTATGTAAACTCTGGCTCCACTTTGAACTAATAAAATGGCAACAGAATCCCCAATAATAATACCAACAACAACAATAAGCCAACACAATGGCACTATTTCAATAATCTACATAACAAATGACCATAATTGCTTATATGCATAGTAAAACCAAATTCAAACACAAACTCCGAAATTTAAACTAATGGCAACAATTGTTTAATATCTCTAACGATTTGACAAAACTAAATTTGCACAAAAACCACAAATTGTAAATGAAAACTTTGGATTGTTGTTTATGTTCAGGAGGAGCAAGGAAGGAAGGTTTCAACCTTTGTGTCTGGAATTATTAAAACGTTTACGCAGCATGTGGAAATTATTTTGAAATTTATGAGTAAGAACATTTTGCATATGTAATTATTGTTAGACTCGTAGGTTGAGTGTCTATTTACACGTATTAGATATAAAATGCATATTAAATATGATATGTTAAATTAAAGTAACTCAAAGCTTACTCGTAAAAGGAATTTCCTACTAGCTACCAATAACTCATAGACGGAATGATTTATTATTTTATTTAAAGTGTTGAAGTTCAACTTTTGCGGCAACTTCAAAGCTTCAAACTCGCTCATTAAATTTTCATGCTTCCCTGCAGGACGAACGTAAAACACAATAAATCCGTCAGGGCTTTTCATTTGCGCATTACTGCAGCCTTTGTTGTAAACAAGAAGAAAGTAGAAAACAAAACAAAAAACACAAAACGAAAACAAAACAAAAATGAAAAACCAAACCCATTTGTTTAAGGACTGCCCGAAGGACGATTCTGAAGTTAGGGGACTAAGAGAAAAGCGGAAAACAAAACTATTAAAGCGCAAAAGTGTTTAAATTTTTAATAATAAGTAACAAGTGAGATAAGTAAGTGCTAAAAAATTAACTGGCAGAAATAAGCTTTAGAAATGTTATTGGAAGGAAGTTCTTAAGCTTTTACAAAAGTTGTTCGCATTTTTAAAGTAGTTGCAGCTTAAAGGTTTTTGCCTTTGGGGAAATTTTTACTAGTTTTTTCTGACACTCAGTTCGTTCAATTGGAATGGGATACTTAGTAAAAGGTTATCGATTCTTTACTGACTAGTCTCACATGTCCCTTAATACAATAATTGATGGATCGATTTTTACCATTTCTTTTCATCTGACGTCAAGAGTCAACCATCATATCAGTACCAACTCAGATCGCTTTGACACTAGTGAAAGTTGTTGAAAACTCAAAACGAAATATCTCGTCTGAAAATTGATTTTGCTGTATCCCCTTACGGAAATATTGATGAAAAATGGTTTGACCTTCTGAGGTATATTTAAAAAAAATGCAAAGATTTCTTCCTGGTTCTTTACGAGCAAATATAGAGAAGTGGATAGTTAGGTTAGGTTATGGCGACAGTAGGAAGTGACAACTCAACTCCCAACTTACTTAGGCCAAGGATAGGCCCGTTGCGATACCGCTACAGTGAGGTATTTATCCACTCTTCACCACTTGAGAGGTAACCTATAATAGATGAGGAAGCCATCCGGCTGCCTGAATAAAGCTTAAAAGGCAATTTGGACACTGCTCACAGAGCTGAGATAAATCGTCAAGAAAGTGTGACTTTAGGAATCTATTACTGCCCAGCCCAGGGCAATGGCAGAAAAAGTGTTCCAACGCCTTCAGCTCCTCCTTATCATCACAGCTTCTACAGAGATCATGGTGAGGAGCATTCAACCTGGAAGCGTGGTTTCCCACCAGCCAGTGTCCCTTGATTGCACGGATAACAGATGAGCACTTGGCTCTATTCAGAAAGCAAAGTTTCTTAGTTTTTTTATGTCGGCCAAGATTCTACACGTTTTCGATGTCCGATTCCACGTTTTATTTGCACACAGAGCGAAAGAATTTCGTATTCTCAGTTTACAGCTGGCAATGGGTATACCCATTAGTTCCTTGTCTAGCTAGTTCATCCGCAATACAGTTGCCCGCGAAGTCCCTAAGCCCTGGGACCCATATGAGGTGAATTGAAAACTGCTCAGCCATCTCGCCTAGAGAAAAGCAGGAGTTATTCACTGACTTCTTACACGAAGTCATCGAAACTTGGGACTTAATAGCCGCTTGGCTGTCCGAGTAGAAACAAATGTTCCTATTTCGAACTTGTTGGTTTAATATTTTTAATAAAGCCTCCCGGAGTGCAATGACCTCTGCCTGAAAAACACTGCATTGGTCCGGGAGGCGAAAAGCAGTTCTAATGTTGAAATCCTCAACGTAGACGCCACCACCTACACGGTCGTCTAGCTTGGAACCGTCTGTGTATTCCACTCCTCCCTGGTTGGAATATATGTAGGCTAGATGAAATATAATAAAAGAATAATATATATGTTAGGATTTAATAGCTTTGTATTATAGCAAATGTGTGCTGACAGTAATCAAAAAAGGAAGAGAAAACCCTATACCTATACTCAATATGGCAAGAGAAGAGAAGAATTGGGAAATCACATGAAAGTCCGGGTAGACAAAGAAAGACTGCCAAAAAATGTGAGAATAAGATAGAGAAAGATAGTTCTACCTCCTCCGCCACCAACTGTTCTGCCTGTTCCAAAAGAAGCTGGAGAAATGGTGTCTGGTATACTACCACTTCAGTAGAAGTGTGAAAATTAGGTAAATCTATTCAAGAGATGGCAAAGCAATTAGTTTTAAGCCTTATTTCGATGCCAGGATATTAACATATAACAGGCAACGAATTAGCAGACGAATTGGCCAGACGCGACAGTCCCTCCTCCCAGATAAGGAGGATATTCGTATGACGATGGCCACTTTGAAGCTATAAACGAGGGAAAAAATTGAATTCTCATGCACAAAGATTGAGGAACAACACCACTGTAGAATCATAAAATTGGCGAAAGAACCCTACTCCAGCTTTAATGGTCTGTCGTTCCGAGAGTTCATCACCATAACTTTGAAAGAGCGATGGGAGCAGGACAGGGCAGATTTAAGTTTTTGTAGTAACTCTTCGTGCCACACTGTCAAAAGCCTGCTCGTGATCCAAAAATGCGGCCATGCAGTAGCAACGATGCTGGAAGAAGCCTAAGATTTGTTGCATCACTCTGTGAGTTTGCTCATTCGTGCCATGTCGCCACGCTGGAAAATGACAAAACTCTGCTCAAAAAATTCTTTCAAAAATTTTCGCGAATACCGGCAGCAAGCAAATCGGGCGATAAGTCGCAACGGAGATGGGAGGCTGTCAGGGCCTTAGAACCATAACAATTTGAGCACATTTCCACTCCTTTGGGAAAAATGGCAGATGCATAATTGCATTGAATATCTTGGCTAGAACGAGTATGCCCGCCATTGGAAGAGCTTTAGCTACTATGGCGTCAATTTTGTCAAGAACAGGTACTTTTTCGGGGTTGAGTAAGTTTAGATAATGTAGATTATGCCTTAGAGTTTTCTCCACCTCACAACCTGAGCTCAGATTGAAGGGAGTAAAACGTTACTCCAGCTCGTGCACGGTCAGCACGACACCAGAGCACATTGGCAGTTTAAAAAGTAGCACTTTTAATCGCTGTTTTTTTTTAGGTACCGAATCAGATGCAAAAGGCTATGGTTTCCATCATCATTTGGACTCACATTTGTAGGAAAAGAATTTATCCTTCTTTGATTTAAGTTATTTAAAGGGCCTTGTCAGCTAGATTATGCTTTCGAAGATAATTTTTTCGCAGGCGACGCTTCATCCTTAACGAAATAGCTTTCTTCTTTTTGCCCTCATCAAACAAGAAGCTCCGACTGGGCATCGTCTTGTACGTTTTCGTGATCTATAACACATTTTATATTTTGTGCCAGTTCCATTGTTCCTTGTTTTGAATTCAATTTTGCAAGTCTTTACGTTGACATTGTTTAATTTTTTCATCGAATGACAAATATATAAAGTTGCACAGAAAAAATATCGAATACATTTTCATCGAAACAATAAGATAGGAACATTTCCACAAGATATGGGAATGATGTGGAAACTTTCGGAACGGCAGATTCAAACGTAGCTTCCTCGACAAAATATGTAAGCTGTGCCTCAATGTGAATAGGCTATAAAGACTTGTTTATTTATCGATTAAATTTTAAAACTCGGATAGATAAAGCTCCAAATGCATTTTTTTTAATTAACATTTAATTCAACATAAATTGGCTGTTAAACAAAACAAAAACAATTTGTTTAATTCGCAAAAATTATCGATAGACGATTTATCATTTGTTTTTCGATAGTGTAGTGTGTATTTGTGTATTTGACAGCCAACGATTAATCCTTATTGGCAATCCATTTTATTGGAGCTGCATTTATTTGTGAAAAAATGTCGCAGACAGATTTCTTGCCCTGCTTAAGTGGCACTGGTTCGGAACGACTGTCCACAAAGTTGATCAAATACTTTCCAGCAGTCTGTGATTTGATCTTGCGCAATTCGGCAAAGCGCATCATGGTCTGCTTTTCCATACGCAAATTTTCACGCATAAGACGCTTCTGAGATTCTGCAGCAAGCATTATTTCGTCGAATTCCTCATCAGTCATGGCAGATTGCTTGGCATGCGATTTTCCAATACTACGGCAGCTCTCGCTCTTGGAAAATATGGCCAACTTGAAACCAGCAGCCTTCTTGTAACCCTTGATTTTTTGCTTCTGTTTCTTGTTACACCATTCATCATAGCGCTCTTCAGCCAGTTGCTTCTGCAGTTCCAAAGCTGCTTCGCGTTGCTGCTTCTTCTTTTCGTCGGCCTTCTTCTTTAGAAACCGCTGATCCTTCTTACGATAGGACAAGTTTTTAGCAGCAGCCTGCCCGCCACGCTTTGGCTGCTCATCATCCAAAATTTGGTTAAAGGTGGAACCAACAGACTTTGGTGAATCTTGCAGCGCAACATTGTGAGAGTCCTTTGAAGCATCCATCTCAGATTTCAGCTGTGTGCTTGCATTGTCAGCGCGTGTTTCCAGTGCCCACTCCAGGAGTACAGACTTAGTTACCATACCTGGTGGCTCTTCAATACTCCTTCTACAGATTCCTCAAGAGTAACCTTATTTTCCAATCTGCTGTAGCTTTTTCAGTGGTAACAGATTTCTCCCAGACTTTCTTTAACACGCCGTTTGACTGCATATCTGTTTCGAAGCAAGCATGCTTATAATTAACTACAGTAGTTATCCGATTATTCATACCCATTTCTGCTAATCCGCTTACAACACAGTTGCGATAAGAACAGGCTCCTTTCCAAGAGTATTTTTCCATGTCGGAATCTGCAACAACTGACGGTCCGTTCGAATTAGTGCGCACAGCGAGAACTGCACGTTCCACTTCCTGGACAATATCGTTTCGACGCGAAATCGGAGCCATTTTTTTTTTCACTTTTGAAAGAAAATTAAAAAATAAATCAAAATTTTAATTTTAGCTTCGAAGACTTTTTTAGTTGTTGAACGCTCGACGATTGAATCAAGAATAACTTTTTGCGTTACCGTTTGTATAAACTAAACTGATTTGAAAGATTTATGTCTCAAGGATAGAGTTGATGAAATTTTATTATAGCCTACCAGCTAGACAACTGACAGTTCGTTTCAAATAGGTTGGCAGGGGGCAGTACGTAAAAGAGTTAGCAGCACCAAAAAAAAAGTGTTTGAAATAGCTTGTGCATCGAAAGCAAATGCAGAACAAATAATGTACTTACAATTAATTAAGCCAAGTTATGTGATTGTTTTAGTTTTAGAAAATACCGAGGCTACAGAAATAGAAATACCTTTGGACAACAAAACAAGCAGTTTCTTCTTAATTGCAAAAATGCGCATAGGCAAAAGTGCCTGCATTTCAAGATATAAATACCCACAATAAGCGTCGTTTAAATTGTGGACCAACCAATGTTCTGTTTCCTGCGGTATAGAGAATTTTTCTCTTTATTAAAAGAACAAACGGTGGAATTTAAAGGTTAGCCCTTGAAAACAATAAACTCATGTTCCACACTCAAAAGACTGAAGCTAATATTAAGAACATCTGACAGACACTCCATCACTTTCCAAACTGAAGTCTGTGCTATTGGAAGATGTTCAGAATTCAGTCTGCAAAAGAGCTGCCATGACAAGGATATTTCTATCCTGTCTGATAGTCAAGCAGCAATAAAAGCATTAAGCCCAGATCATATCAAGGCTGTTCAAAGAAGTGAGAAAGTCACTGGATGATTTAGGATCCAGGAATAAGCTCATGAAAGGAACGGATTAAACCCTTCCATCTCAAGTCAATACCAACAAAAGAGCTAGTGCTATTCATGCGGAAAGCGGAAAGTCTTTTGCTTTAATTTAAGGGCATGGTACAAAAGACCTTTTGGTCGCAGTGCCCCACCTCTCTGTAAGGAACCATTTTTCGGAAAAAAGGGTACAATTTTGAAAACGGTAGATTTCTTCATTTGCAAAGTGAATTTGAATTGTTTGAGTAAAACCAACTTTTAAAGCTTAGTAGGCACTTATTCAGCTTTCACGCTTCATTCTCTCAATATAATTCTCAAAAAAATCATTACGGAACAAAGTTCAACCTGAAAGGTACTAAAAATACGATAACGAATTTTTCTTCCAAATACGTTTTATTATACAATACTTGTAGCCATGGATGTAATTGACTTTGCAACTTACGAAGATTATGTGGAGTCGTTCAAGACGCAAAATGATCATCGTTTTTTAACAAAAAAAGTATCCTCTAAGATAGTACAACTTGGATACCGGTGTATGGTTTTTTATGAAAAAGATGAATTCTTTAAAAGACGTCAGCAGGCCTTGGAGATGCTGCGTGCATCGACGACGACGGTTTTGTTCTTTAAAAGATTTTTAAACAATGACGATGAAGTTCTGCATGCGTTGGCGGAGCGTGAAGAAGATAATTACCATTTGAAGCTGTCGGTAGGTGGTGCATTGAGTATATTGTTATTGTTGATTAATTTAATACTTTTTTTCAGACTATTATCTATGTGCAGCAGCAGCGTAAGAATGGTTTTGATATATCGGGTTATATAGACTACGAGACTAGCCTACGCAATGCTCGTACGGGCCAGCGAGGTGCCACTGATTGGCAGGCCGTTTTTGAGAAGCGTGTGCGTCTTACGCCCAAACCTAGTCATTTGATTTTTTATGATTGGAAAACGGGTGAAACAACTCAAAACGAAACCAGGAACTTTAAATTAATGCATGGCACAAGTGGAATATATTTTGTGCATAGGGTCGATCATAAATCAATACCTGTCACTACTCAACCGAGTAAGTATAAAGAAAATGTTCAGAGGACAATGATTCGTTCGGAGTTTTACGGCCGAGTTATCCTTTACGATCATCGCATACGTCGTGCATGACTTAGTACACTTACGACTTTCTAGTTATTATTTTTTATTACGTTGCAAGTTTCCATTTCATTACATATATATATTTTTTAAATACATAAACACTAAATACACTAAAGTTATTGTCTACATGTTTTTCTGCTTGGTCAATGATAGTCCACATGGGCTATGTCTAGGAAATACTCGGGAATTGGTAAACACAGGATATATTTTCCCTTCCGGGGCTTCGTCAAGCAAAAGTGCTTGTCAAACCTCTGGATGCGATCAAGACAAAATGTCTTGGCAGAGCGCACCTTAAGCTCCTGGTACCTTACCTTACCGCACTGTTCGATACCATCTACAGAAAATTGGCCTGTTGGACTCTTCAAAGTGCAGGCTCTGTCTAGAAGACGATGAAACCACCACACAAATTCTCTGTGACTGCCCAGCGCTGGTATGTGTCAGAGCCTGTCACATGGGAAAGGAACGGATTAGTCCCTGCCATCTCAGATCAATACCCACAAAAGACCTACTGCTACTCATGCGGAAAGCGGAAAGTCTTTTGCTTTAATTTAAGGGTATGGTACAAAAGACCTTTTGCTCGCAGTGCCCCACCTCTCTGTGAGAAACCCTTTTACGGAAAAAAGAAAGAATAAAGACAAAAATTTGTGTACCTATGCTTATGTATTTACAAAACTATTTATAAGGAATTCTAAACATGAAGTACAACGTAACAAGGAAGTCGACTATTGCTGGTAATTCATATGCGTCGCACGTGATGATCGTACAGGATAACAACGCCGTAATACTTTGAGTGAACTATTTTTCTCTCAACATTGTCGCTAAACTCACTCGGTTGAGAAGTGACAGGTACAACTTTATGATCGCTCTTATGGAAAAAACATATTCCAGTTGGACCACGCTTCATTTTAAAGTTCTGGGTCTCATTATGAGTTGTTCGACCCGATTCCCAATCATAATAAACCAAATGAGAAGGCTTGGGCTTAAGACGCAAACGCTTCTCAAAGACGCCCTGCCAATCGGTGGCACCTCCTTGGCCCGTACGAGCACTGCGTAGGCTATCCTCGAAGTCTATATATGACGATATTTCGAGACCATTTGGACGCTGGTGCTGCACATAGATAATAGTCTGAGAATATAGGAAAATTATTTCATTAGGTTATCAAAAATAACAATCGTAAAGCACCTACCGATATCTTTTGCTTGCAATTATCTTCTTCACGTTCTGCCAATGCGCGTAGAACTTCATCGTCATTATTTAAGAATTGGTTATAGAATTTTGTCGACAGCATAGTAGGTACCAACCGCTCCAAGGCCATGAGACGTATTTTTTCCAGCTCCCTTTCTCCATAAAGACGCACAGAGCGGTATCCAAGTTTTACTATATAATGACGATCCAGAGTCTTCTTAAACGACTCCAAGTACTGTTTGTAAGTTTTAAACTTAAGTACATCCATGTTACGAATTAAATGTAACCTATTTGGAAGAAAAATTCGTTGTCGTATTTTTAGTTGCTGACTGGGTAGATCTTTGTTCCGTTCTGAATTTTTTGGAATATATGTTGATAGAATGAAGCCTGATAGCTGAATAAGCGCCTACTAAACTTTACAAATTGTTTTATGTAAATCGAATGTTCATTTTGTATATAAACAAGTCTGCAGATTCTAGCATATGACCCTTAGGTTCCTCAAAGAATTAGCTCCTCCCTACATTGGTCCTTGGAGAGCTGCTGCTCTCGGATTTTACCAATGATTTCATTTCTTTAAGCTTTATGCCGGTCGTACTCTAGGCTTTTAACGCACGCATTCAAATTTCAATCTCATTCAATCAACGCGTTGCATGCTTTGAGAGCTCATCATTCAACGCGTTGATCAATAAGTGTACGGAAATTGGACGAGCTCTAGTTGAACGTTGAGTAGTGTTGAGCAAAGCTTGGAACATTAATGTGCTACACACAGTCACAGTACTTTAATTGGTCAATTTCGAGATTGTGTGCGTTCCTTGAAGTGTGAGTGCGTTGGGTTTTGGCTTAAAACAATAAACGTATAGTAGGCTTGGTGTTTATGGTCCACCTATTTACATTTAAATCGAACACACTAAACGAATATATTTTAAAAGAAAAAATTGTTTCCGAAATGGAGCACCGTTCAGAAATCAAACGCGCCGTGTCGAAGTTTCTAGAGACTTTAATAAACGGCGTAGTAACTAGACTAGCTAACGAAACCGATGTTGGTGGCAACGCAATTGAAGCCTCAATCGGGGCTGGTGAAAATCTAATAATCGAGGTTGCCCCGGACCAAAATAATAATATTGAAAACTATCATTGTTTGTAAACGTGGATACTGAAGAGGCGGAAGCTGGTGAGGACAATTATAATGGTAGTTATGCTAGCGCTGAAGGCAATGGTAGTCTGCCGAGCCTGGGCCTGCATTCATCATCTGAAGAAGGTAGCCTGTCGAGCCAGAATGAATCATCTGAAGGCCATGGTAGTCTGCCGAGCCTGAGTCCATCATCTGACAATGAACCGGAAGCAAATACTCTTTCACCTCAGCCAAATGCAGGTTTAGTAGTCGCGGCACCATCTGAGCCCCGCCGTAGATCGCGTCACATGCTCTTGGCTCAATATCTATGCAACATCTGTTTCAATTATGCACGCTGTGGCGTTATTACCATATGTGGACATCTCTATTGCTGGAACTGCATTTGGCCACAACTGAGCGGCGCACCTCAGCCTTGTTGTCTGCGCTGTCATCGGCCTTTGCTTTTCCATGAGGATCTTATGCCCTTTAATGGCGAGGGACCCTTTGCTGCTGCCGCAGATAATGATATGTTGGATTCACCAGGTGGTGTACCACGTCCCAGCGGCTTCTATTTGACTGATGCAACCACACCCTTCTGGTTTGCCGTAAACGACGATGAGATACGCTTTTTTGCATCTAGGGATAACGAGCGGCGTAATATTTTGGAGGTTCAGAGAAGACTACGCAACCAGCGTCCAGGACTCTCTCGCTTTCTACGCTACTTGCAAGGTTTTCAGGCTCTCATAGTCTGGTTCATGTTAGTATTAAGTTATGTATATTTTTGGTTTTAACTTGAGAAATAACCACAAGGCCAATATTTGGCCCGAACATTACAAAACTCTTAGAATTTGCGTTTTGAATTCTAAATATTCTAATTATTTTGTTATTTCCTCAAGAATTTACACAATGCACTTAGAACTTTATTTTTCTTCCACGAACTTGGCTCAGCTACCGTTACTTTCTGAGATCCTGCCTCCTGACTTGGCACAAACTCGAAAATATTTTATGAACTTGCCGGAAGAGTCGAAGTTAATGCATGATGCATGCAACTTCGCAATAGCTCTATTTTGCTTACAAAAAAAAACTGCTTATTTCCAGATATTCCATTTCCATTTACTTTCTTTTAGTCTTCAGGGCATTATGTCAGCCAGAATTTTATAGGTTGGAAACGTCAATTTTGAATTCAATCCACTACAAAGTCACTTTTTATGTCTTAATAGATATACCTCGATATGAGAATTAATATGTTTTTTTTTAATGGCAAACATAAGATATTTTTAATTAGATTTTAGCCAGAGTTTATCGTCGGCGAATACGAGGGGTCTCTCTCAACAATTGAATCAGTTGATCATCTAGGTGGACTAGGCTCGCAATTTGAACGTTGAGCAAGGCAAAAATTCAGTATAGAAACGAGCAAAGAAGTCAAGTATCTTGGAGTGACCTTTGACCCCAATCTTATATTCAAGACTCATACAGATAACACGATAAATAAGTGCTCTAAGGCTCTCTTTACGTGTAGAAGTATTGCCGGGGAGTCGTTGGTCACATAACCACGAATATTAAGATGGCTCTACCTCATGATTGTTAGACCCATGCTAACGTATGGGGGCATAACCTGGGGTACTAGAGCGTGCCTAAGCCGACCAGAGAAAAAATGCAGAAACTGCAAAGAATGGCCTGCATAAGTATGAGAGGCGCTATGCGCACCTGTCCTACTCCTGCCTTTGAAATATTAATGGAGATCCCACCGCTACATATCGTTGTCGATATGCAGCGGAAAGCCACATTAATAAGAATTGGGAGGGAGGGGGACGACTTTAGCCTAATCAAGAAAGATGCTGCAGTTATAGCAAAGGATATGCCTATGCTTCTGTAGCCAATGAATGAGATGCTTGCTGAGTATAGGTTCAATCAATATTTTAATACCAATTTCAGCATAAAAGAGGCTTGGACCTCTCTTGTGGCAGTTCATCGTATGAAACCACATACAATAAAGTGGTACACAGACGGATCACTCACTGATCAAGGAAGTGGCCTGGTGGTAGTAGGACCCAGGACCAATCATTATGAATCTCTAGGCAGACACACCAGCATTTTCCAAGCTGAGGTCTGTGGCATTGGAAGATGTGCAGAATTCAATCTGCAAAAGAACTACCATGAAAAGGAATTTTCCATCCTGTTTGATAGTCAAGCAGCAATAAAAGCATTAAGCCCAGATCACATCAAGGCTGTTCAAAGAAGTGAGAAAGTCTCTGGATGATTTAGGATCCAGGAATAAGCTCATGATTATCCTTGGGGTTCCAGGACAAATCAACATTCTTGGAAATGTGCTGCCAGATAAACTTGCAAGGACTGGTGCAGGAACACCTCTAATCGGTCCTGAACCGCACTGTGGGAGTGGTAATCACTTAGTACGGGCCCTACTGAGAATAGAGGAGAATAACAATCGACTGCTTCACTGGTCACAGATACCAGGGCTTAAACAGTCAAAAACCCTCCTCTCCAATCACAACCGATGGAGGTTCAAAGTTATGGTAACTCACGGAAGGAACACCGTGAGAATCCTGACGGGCTGACTGACGAGACATTGTAGGCAATATTCATGCGATGCTTTTTTTGGTCGAAATTGAGTAATTTTGGTACGAATTTCGCGCGACCCGTCTCATACCAAATAATTAATACAAATCGAATGGCACGAGCCAATCGATATATCTGAGTCCTCAGCACACTTCTCTAACGGTGATTCGACTATTGGCCAATCTCTTGTTGAAGTGCTCAGGCATCCGAACGCTCTTCGTCGTTCACATATTCTCGGCCTTCCGAGAATATTTGTACCACTGATCAACGTTGCCTTCGGTCAAGTTTTTCCGTATGCTACAGTCAACATTCGGAATGCATCCGCGCACTTAATTTCGTTTTTCACACAAAATTTGATACAGGTTCTTTGAGAGACTTGAGTACCAACATAACGCCAAAAAAATCTAAATTTGAATATTCGTAACCCGCGAAAATTCAAAATTCGCGATACGTTTTGAGACACAGTAGTACGAGTATACCATAATATGTTAAATAAACATTTGTCTTTAGCATATTTAACTATTTAACCTAAAATAATGAATTTAATCATTATTTTCATTCGCAAACAATAAGATCCCAAAAAGAACTAGCTTTTTATAAGACACAAGAACCATTAAGGTATAAGTGATGCTTTCACCTTCTTAGATACAAAATCCAAGAGCTATTTAATTAGTAATTTCAATTAATACACCCCTTATCAATGAATTTTTACTTCTTTTTGATGAGAACTCATCTGGCTATTCTCCCATTCATTGAAGGGAACTCACCTGCAACCTGGCCGCAACTGCAGCAATATTATCGCGTCTACATGTGGATGAGAATGTAAATGTGGTTTAGTTCCGGCGATTCCGGGTTCGGAAGGCCGATTAAACTGGCCTAAAACTGTACGTAGATCACGAAATGTTTTTAAACGGTCCAAGACTTAAGCTAGGCGGAGCATCGAGATTCCCATTTATAAATGTTCGAAAAGAACAGGCACAGAACAGATCTACGGCATATAGACGAATCCGCTCGGGGGTGTTTTGAATAGAGATTTTCTTGGGAAAATAGTGTCTTTGACCAGCCGGGTTGCTCTAAATTATGAATGCTTAACAACCAAGCCAACAGATTGCCCACCATATAGTATATATGATCACTGCCTTTTCAAGTAAAATATGAATTCTTAGGGTATTGCTTGTGTCGAGCATTGAAGCAAAAACAGTTACAGTACCAAGAGAGCATCGACAAAGTCATCCTCCAGAGTGACAATATGCACCCACATTGCGCCAGACCGAACAAGACATATCTGCACAGAATTAAATGGAATGTCTTATTTGTCCAGTATTTGTCCAGTACAAAATGACGGTAGTAAAGTTATAAAGAGTTGAAAAAGTCACACGGGGCCAGATCTGGACTGTAAGGTGCCTGGTCGGTGGTATTTATCGAGTGTTTTGCCTTAAATGCGTTCACAATCGTGGTCACAATGAGATGACAAAATACACGAATTGTACACAATTCCGGCCGAATACGACGGACCCATTGACATAATACTCCTTATTGACCGTCCCTCTGGAACGTATTCTGGATGCATAACACCATGAATGCCGAAGAATATCGAATTTTGGAAACTTTTTTATCACAATGTATATTGAAGGCATAAAAAACCCTTTTTGGGCAAAAATACCCCACTCCTTGCATTTTTTTATTCTTACATTTCTGCACGATTAGAATTAGAATTAGTACGCTTTTTAGTAGTAGGGGACTTTGTTTGGCAGCATCGAGAAAAACCAAAAGATTTAAAAATAAAGAAAACAAAATCCCATTTGTCAATCAAATATGTTAAAAATAAACAAAAATAATCTCGCATAATAATCTCTCATAAACATGATCTTTTACAAAATAAAAATCAAAAATCCTTTCTACCCAAGTCTGTTGGCTCAATCTGTGTCCCATTTTGGCCCACTTGTGATGCGAAAAACTTTGCTTATGCATAAATTTTCTCTTGTAGCGTTGGGAAAATTGAAATGTTTAAAAGCGCATGAAAATGTTGTTACAACTTTCAAGTTTTCCAAGCACTTTTTGCGCCATAAAACTTTTAATGTGTATGTGTTAAATGCATTACTATGTACATGAGTGTGTGTGTGTGAGTTCAAGTGAGTATGTGTGTGCGTGTGTGTGTGTCTGTGAGCCTATTTGTTAAGTGCAGTTCTATTCAATTTTCAAGGTTTCTCTCTTTGAATTTCAGCAATAAACTTTAAGTGCGTCCCTTTTAATGTTCCGCTCTTATTAAGATGTTAAAGCTTGTTCCACATATATGAGGGCAGGATGGAAAACCGAAAAATTATATGTTTAAGAAAATTTCCATGAAAAAAATCACACAAAATATGTACGGGTTTTATGGGCAGCGCGAATAAATTTCAGAGTACGTTTAAACTTTGAAAAATACAGAAGACGACATTTTATTTATTACCATATCAAATATATATAAAATGTATTTAGGCAAAAGCAACGCCCAGAAAAATGCCACCCACACCAGCTATGCAAAGGCGCGTATAAGATGCAACAAAATTTTTGGCCTTTTCCACAAGATTATAAGTTTGAATTCTCCCGTCATTAATTCCAGTAACTCTTGCCACTGGTTGTCCAGATCGCTGGTCCCCTGGACTAACTCGGCTGAATATATAGCCTATCAAGCGTGTTGTATCGATTTCTATAAGTTCCATCTGCACGGCTACCTGCGTCAAGATTATACCGGATCCTATGCCCAGTGCGATGAACTTGCTCAACTTAAGCGTAGTGTATCCAAAGACCATGCCAGCGCCGCATCCAACAGCTATATGGACATATGGAGAGCGTTCGCTGAAATTATCAAACACCGACAAAGGACCCTTTCCTGCACGAGCCTGTGTGTTGCGATTGCTTGAGGTAACAACCCGGCGCTCTGCCATTTTCACTTGTTTTTTATTAATAGCTCTGCTCCTTAAAAGGCAAAGGAAATGTCGTTAACCTGCCAAAACTAAAAATGAAAATTTCGAAACAATTTTGAAAGCAAAGTCAAAGCCGTTTACAATTTGGCCAGCTACCAATTAAAGCCAACGCAAAGTGCTATCCCTGCGATTTCCAGGAAAAGCACTTTAGATCCTTTGTATTTAATCAACAGACGTTGAAATGCATTCGAGGGCGACATCAAAGTAATTTTAAATGCATACTAAAGTCAGACATTAAATATTTAATGATTCTTATTTAACTGCATTCAATTGGCTTTAAGTTCATAATAATTTTGATACTTTGAGCTATGCCTTTGGAAATTCCAAATAATGCCAACATATCGGATTTCAACACCCAACAATTATCAACAATGTGTAAATAAATAGGAACTACATTTATATTTGTTTTAATTAATGCGTAGATATAAATAATAACTAACGTGTATGAACATAAATTTAAAATTTTAAAAGTATTTTAGCTGCGCTAACTAATATTTGCCAGAAGCATTTAATTTATTTATCAACTTTAATTTGACAGCAAATTTAATAATTTATATTAAACTGAAATAATTGTTTAATAAAAATGTAAGCTCTTTATTAAGCTGATAAGAGCACATTAACAGAAAGTGATTATTTTTAAAACTATTTGTTAAAAATCAAATGTATACACAATAATAATAAATTTATTTATAATATTGCCAAGTTTTATAACAGTAACAAATATGAATTTTATATTATGACAATCTTCTACGTCCCTAGAAAGTTCTAACATTAATCCATGGATGGTGCAAGTTTTATAAAAATTAATTGAGAACGTTTTTTAAACGCTGTTTAGCATAAAAGAACCTCTAAAATCATTTCAAAGATAGTTATCTTTAGTGGTTTCCAAAGGGAAGTCAACAGAGGTTGCCTTACACCTAGTCAAAACGGTTTCGACTGCACGAACATAGCTTTGTTCGCATTTCTGGTGTCGAGGGAGCTTTCAACAATACTGACTTGGATTGAATGGATTGAATTCATGCTCCGACAGAGGGACATAAGTTCATCTCTACAACAGTCTGCATAAGAGCTGTAAAGGGTTGTCCACAAGGAGGTGTGTTATCTCCCCTGCTATAAAGTCATTGGGTACGCAGACGACATGGCTATCATAGTGACGAGTAAATACGAAAGCACCATCAGAGCGATAATGGATAATGCTCTTCAAATTACCCTAAATTGGTGTTTAAGTGAAGGGCTTAGCATCAGCCCCCAAAAAGCTGTGATTGTTCTCTTCACGAAGAGATACAACATGGAGCTTCAGAACCTTGTTATAAATAACACTGAGGTGGAGTATTCAGACCAGGTCAAATATCTACTCAACTGGAACTCCCACTTAGAACTAGTACTCTCCAAAGCTACTCGAGCAATGTGGGCTTGTAGAAAATTCTTTGGCAGCACATGGGGCCTCATCCCACATATTATAGAATGCATATACCGTATGATGGTAGGGCCTATCGTCACATATGCAGCCCTTGAGTGATGGCTCAAGACGCAGTAAAATGAGGCCATAATAATAATAAATAACAATAAATGCAGCACGCTTCAAAGACTAGTATGCATATCTCTCTCGGGAGCCACGAGTGCCTAACCACCACTGCACATTTTCATCAAAAAGTCAGCCATGCAGAGTTTACTACGTATCCAAATCACATCTGGATTCTAAACAAGTGACATTGGTCATGCTGCACTTACATATATTCCCTTCCTGACGTATCAATCTGCTCTAGATCAGATTTTATGATCACGGAACTATTTCATAACAAGAAATTCAGATTCTCTTTGCCCCTGTGGAAGAATCCTGTAGCAACAATGGTTCACGGATGGGTCCAAAACTGAGCAGGGTGTAGGTAATGGAATCGTTAGACCCAACACCAGAATCAAGTGTAGATTCATGCCATAGAGATCTGCGCCCTTAGTATCCTACTCAAGCGAACTAGGGGAGCAAACATCTGAATTTAGTCAGTTAGCCAAGCTGCTATTAGGGCATTATCGTCCTGGATCATCTCCTCCAGGATGGTTGAAGAATGCCATAAATACCTCCAAACTCTGGACGCCCGGAACAAAGTCGTGCTATGTTGGGTACCTGGATACTCAGGAGTGGATTGTAACACGATCGCTGACGATCTAGCACGACAGGGTGCCTACACCATCCTGCGCCGTTTTGTGGTATAGGTTGGTCCACAATCAAAACCATGATAAGCAAATGGGCTGCAGGAGAACATAGGATATATTTTCCCTTCCGGGGCTTCGTCAAGCAAAAGTGCTTGTCAAACCTCTTGATACGATCAAGACAAAAGGTCTTGGCAGAGCAGACTTAAAACTCCTGGTAGCATACCCAACTGGCCAACACACTGTAAGATTCCATCTACAGAAAATTGGCCTATCGGACTCTTCAAAGTGCAGACTCTGTCTAGAAGACGATGAAACCACCAGATCATATTCTCTGTGACTGCCCACCGCTGGTATGGGACAGAGCCTTTCACATGGTAAAGGAAGGGATTCCCTTCCATCAATACCAATAAAAGACATACTGCTATTCATGCGGAAAGTGGAAAGTCTTTTGCTTTAATTTAAGACGTTTTGGTCGCAGTGCCCACCTCTTTGTGAGGAACACTTATTCAGAATAAAAAACATTAATCGGGATACATTTCCCTGTAACTTAGGAGCTACTGTACTCAACAACTTATTTGCCCAAATTAAAAAAATAGACTCAAACATTTGCTGCTATGCTCGTTCGGGCGCAGTACTCACAAGTCCGAACTAAACAAGCAAAACAGTGTGTCCCTATTATTTTGCCGAAAAATATTCATAGCTGTTTACTTTTGCAGCAAATGAAATTTAAAATAACAAAGTTATTGTAAATAAAGAAATGCCTTTTATTTGTTATAATTTTTGGTTAGCCATTTTGTGGCGCTCAAACAAGCCAAACAAAATATTAAATTAATTAATATAAAATAGCCCAATATCGAAATGTAAATATTTGTGAATACAAATTTATTTTATTGAAAATGTGTACATTAGGGTGGTCTCCGTGTATGGTATGGTACTTTTAAAAACTGTTGATATTAATTACCTCATTGTCTAATTGGTTTCCATTTTACCTACATATGGCGCATCAAAATATGATCCAAGAGTATTTGATGACCAGAAAATAACATAATTGAACTTTTTGTGTTATTCCACACATTTCTTATTGGTCAAATTAAAGTACATCAAAGATTTAAATTATAGAAAGCAGCCCTAAGAAAAATTTGTGGCCATTAAAATTTAACGAAGCTGGAGAAATTTTTACATTTCGACTTAATGTATATTAATTGTAAATTAATTAAATTTTCGTACTAGTCATTGGATAATATTATACGTACATTGATTGAGATTTAATAAAATGATCTAATAAGTAAGGTTGATTACTGTCAGGCTAATCTAGCTTATAAAATCCCTTAGTATAATGTCTATTTAATCGATATACTCATTCCAATTGGTTAAATAGGTGATAGTCGTTTGGTACCAGGTCTGCCTTTTACAGTGGGTGCGATAGCATATCCCATCCAATATCTCGGAATTTCTGTCGCGACATTAGAGATATGTCGGTATGGCGTTTTTTTTATCGAACTTGATACCCTTCTTATTGGGCAATTCTGGCCGCTGCCGGTTACTTGCTTCATTCTAGTTTTTTGTTGACAATATAGGTCCGAATAGAGTGCTCGAGCCTAAAACTTTCTTAAAATCAATATCTCGAAAACGAACTTCCACCTATTAGTATTTTTTTCAATTGGATATAATTTGTCTCTAAATAATTCGAAGGCTTTGTTAATAAAGAACAATTATTTAAGTATAATCCAAACCCAATATGTAAACAATATTTAATAAACAACCAAACCAACAAATGGCCCACCCTGTATTTTTTTGGAGACTTCCTCTTGCGGACTCTTCCCGCTGCCTACTGCATCTTCAGAACTGTGACAACTGCGGACTCATATCTACCTATTTATCTCTCTGCTTGTCCTATTTTAGCCGAGTTTTTTAGGCCATATAATATCATTTCTTTATGGCTTCTTGTAATGTAATGAACCGTGCATTTATTATGTGCACCCAAAAGAAATCAGTTCCACCAGTTCAGTTGGCCACAAATCGATTAAAGCCAACTAAAAAAATTGACCACACTTTGGTTCCAATCGAATTCAAGTTGCGTATTTGCACATCAAGCCCTTTACTTCCTCCGCTCGTTTCCCCAACACTTTTATTTAATTTATTGTTCAATTATGCGTCCTGGCACGCCCAGCCGGCTTCTGCATCAGACTGCCACGCCCCCCTTACACTGTCATAGATATTACGACCCACTGTGCAGTGCGCAAGGTGTTTACCCTTACTACACTCTGGCAATCAAATTAACAATGAACACGCAAATTGTTACAAAGAGTCCGCCAAATAGAGCCCGGACAGGTGCACGGCTCGGAGAGCTTTGCAACATTTAGCTGCATGCAAAGCGTTTAAAACGATGGCAGATAGTCCGGACAAGTAATGGAGTCTTTAAGTGCTAGAGAATTCCACTTGATCGGAGATACTTAATGACTGCACTTGGTCCGAACAAAGAACCAAAAAATTAACATTTAGCGGGTTAAAGCAAAATGGCGCCGCATTCAACTTGACATTAATGGCGAGACCAAAATGTGAAATTGTTTCGAACAGCATAAAAATGGTGAAAGTCAACCGCACATGAAATATTAATGGAATGGAAATGGTTCGGATGGGAAACTATAAAATCTAAAATCGAATTGCACAAGCAATGGATAACAAAACTAATGTCAATGTGTTACGTGTTTATTGCCAAAACTCTGAACAAGAGCAGGACGAGGCAGGTATGGATTTGTCCATCGTTACTATTTTGTTTTTAGGATTTTATGGTTTTTCTGGGTGTTACAAAAGTGTTTTACATTTTAAATTAACATTTATTTTAGAATGAATAAATGGATATGTATTTACGGGATAATAGTTCTATGATGGATGAAATATTCGATGCACAATGTAGGAGTATCAAAGAGAGAGAAAAAAATATTGAAAAACTTGTTACGAAGTTACCGAAATATATTCATTCAAACCTGTATTAATGCGATAAAATGTTTGTATCCTAGACAAGTATAGTTTGAAGCTTGATATTGCAGAGTCTTCGTCGAATCCACGACGCCAATTTTTTGACAGCATTTTCTTTTTCTTGCATTTTCCAATTCTTTTGTGCTCACTTTTGGTACACTAAAATAATATAATACATACTATACCGATCAAAAAATTTTTGGTATATTTCTTTTTTTATTAAGTTATTTGGACTATATAGGTTGATTGGTCAATAATTTTAGTTTTCCAAAGATAAATCTAGGCATAACTCGAAGTTATGTCTTTTTTGTACTAATAGCCGTTTTTACTCTATTTTATTTAGAGAAATTGGTCTTCTCAAAAAAGCTGAGCTTCATTGAACCTTTAGCTGTACCGGATTTCTTTATGCTTTCTATGCCAACATCCTTTTCAATAGTCAGGAATCATAAACATATAACCTGTCGCAAATATGCAGCTTGCAAGCCCCAATGTCCGACGGTGGTTATTTTTTAATGTTATCGGGGTTACTAGTTCCAGCAGCCCCCAATACCTTTTAGAACAGCTTCCAGAAACCCAAACCTTCTGAGAGAAACACCAAAATATGTTGTTTCATTTACATTTTTTTTTTGGTTTAAGTCAGAGCCTGACGATGTTCGGGGTAAGTCAGCCTCCAGATTTGAACGACACTAAGGAAGCACTAAGCGAAGCATAATCCTGGTTCCAAACTTTTTTGTGTGGACTTCGTGTTACCTCTTCTTTCTTAGTTTTCTATACTTTTTTGTCACTACAACAATCTACCAGGATGCTATGTCCTTACCTAACAAACGATACTCTATTGTCAGACGAATTACATACTACACCAATCGGGAGACAAAGTATTCATGTCTGGAGCACTGCATCCCTTACTTATCGATGAAAAACCACGCTGTGCGTCTAATCTGATGCTGTCCTTATTTCGTTCGTAATTTGAACATTTCATATGGGTCTCATCATGGTACCCTTGGAAAAGCAGGTGTCCATTTTTCTTTTGCCCATTTGGAGATCGTCATCAATACTAACACCAACAGGCACGCGAACTTGTAGCATTCAGATTGCATTTGGAAGCCAACGGCCATTTTTTCCCATGCCTTAGGGGTTCTCTGCAAACAAACCACCAAATCTATATGAAAAGTATGTAGTATCTGAAAAGAATCGAAACGCAAGTGATTGATCGTCAGAGTTTCTATTCTTCCAGTTTTCTTCCGCATATATTATAAACAGAACGGGGTTTCTCAACACGTGTACAATATACGCTTTTGTTGATAAGCGTTGGCCTTGCCCGCCATCCACAAAACTCCCAACTTAATCGTGCTTGCATATGGTCAAAGAGGCTTTGCCATTGACGTAGTCTATGGCGATCATCCGAGAGCACGCACTTAGATATTATTTTCAGTCACCCAGCAGAATCGTCGAAATATAGAAATGGTGGTGCCATCCCTTCGCTGCCCAGTGTCTCAGCAGAGAATAAACCATTTGTAAGTCTGGATTAGACTGAGTTCTACCCAGCACCTGAACTTCCTTAGATAGTCAAGCGGATTATATTGTTGCCATTCACATTGTAGATACATACTACTTTCAAATTTTATAATAAAGAAAATTTAATTTTAGGTTACTCAGATTATATAAGGAAAAAGGGTTCCGGCTTTCTACATATATAAAAGCTGAGCGACGGGTATACATTCAGCTAATTAGGTTGTGGAGGCTGAAAAAATGTTACAGGCGTATGCGGACGACTTTCCAGCTTCTGAGTATGAGGCAGCAGTTGCCATATTGAAACACATCCAGCGGATTCGAAGCTGGACTATAAGCTGAAAAATTGATCTCAATTCCTTTAAGTGTCAGACAATGCTATTCCCAATCCCCTATGTTGCAAAAAGAAGCAAACTATCGTTTTTGGATAAATTGCTTACTTTTAGATAAACAAATCTAGCTACTTCCTACTACGCAACAAGAGAGCACTGTACAGCGTTACAGTAGCACTCACCCGGAGGTACGCCATCCTGATCTTGGTTATGACGGCGTCGATTCGATGCAACTTCGTAATGATGGACAAAACTTAGTTTTAAGAGGGGGGTACCCCTCTCATACCTGTCTAAGATGTTTCCAGCTAAATACGCTGAGCTGGAGATCTAAAAAAAAGAAAACAGGTTTTAATCTATATCTAAATACGTAAAAAAATCAGTGTTGTACCGATTATGGTACCGATTGTGTTCGCAAGCATGAATGTATGGAAGTAAAACTTACACTTATGTGACAGCCACACCTCTTACGGTATGCACAATGCAATAGTTTTACCCCGATAAGTTAAAATAAAGCAACCCAACAATAATTCACTTGACATTTTTCAATTTTGTTTTTCACATTTGTTTGAAAATTTGAAGGTAACAATTCTTTGTTATAATAGTGGCGAATAAGAGCATGCAGGTCGGAGGCACTCCAGAAGCAATAGAATGAACATTATTGAAATAAAGAATCGTATTGGGTATATAATAATCGGGGTGGTATGAATTAAGTACAGAACACTGAGGATTGGCGAAGCAGGCAGGAGACGGCAGTCTCTAGTAAAAATAAATGTTTTTGAGAAAATTTTGCACAAATAATAACCTGTACACTTGCTCCAAAAACTTTAGTTTTATATTCTTTTAACATCTTTAGCCTATAACTCTATTTAAGCCCATTTTCCTTTCATTCTAATATAAAAAAAAAATCTTTTCAGAATATCTCCATGACCTGCTGGCAATGATTTCGATACAAACATGCCCAAAATAGTAGCATAATTATTTGTTGCTCAATAAAATATTCTAGCGCAATTTATTTCAAATCTATAAATAAAAGTTCAACATGCTAATTTATGGTTTTAATTTAACGCTAACATTTTCACAATTTCCCACACATTTTCATTTATTTTGCCATAAACGGTCGTGTTAACAACTCTTGACAAAACTCAATTGATTGATTGGTTGTTATTTAAACAATGTCAGCCGCTGGCAATAATTGAGCCCTTATCAAACACTATGGTGCGAGAATTGCACTCCAATTCAATAATAAATTGATTATAACCATAGCCAGCGGAAACGTTTAACGAGCGGAAATCGCGCCAAAAAGTATGCTATATATCAATTAAAGAGAGCTGCAAGCTTGGTTTTAAAGCACAGCCTTGGGTACTCTTTCCATGCTCTAAGATACATGTAATTTAAACTTTAGGCTAATCAAACCGGAAGCAATTTCCCACACAAATTGCCGCCCACGTTGCTCCACTATCTTTGGCTGGAATATTCTACGAGTATAAATCCTAGACAGACGCGACGGCATAGGCGTTCCCAATACTATCTCTACAGACTGTCTGTCTGACGTGCAAATAGTTGCAATTGTGTGAAATTATTTCCGGCATCAACTTACTAAGTAACTTTATATGTATTACTTAAATTTCTTTGTTTGACTTTGCTGCATAGACAGACAACTGACGTTTTACAGCACTGAAATACACTTCAACGTCAACTTATAAAGCCGTCTTAGCTTAAACACTTTCTTAATGGTAGTTTAAGCCCCGAGTGTTCATTTACCTGGGCGGCCTCAAGTTATTAAAGGTCTAAGAGGCATATCAAGGGGCTGCCACTTGTTTCCATTCAACATGGCGACACACTTGACTGCCAGCAGGCCAAGGGTTGCCAGATATTTTGTTGCCAGCTTACGCAAATTGTCACCATAAATGTTAATTAAATTAAAACGCTAATAGGCGTGAAATGCGATAACACAGATATACAAACACACACAAACAGCTACTTAAATACATATATTGTCATACAGACACAGGGGCTTAGGTAAAATTTTGACAAAGGGGTTCTTATTGTAAATGCCATACATTTTTCTTTGAAACTTGTTTTGCACAGAGTTGTACGATCCAAAAATGTTGATCAAGGTTTTTACTTGTTTGTATTATGCATAACTTTCATAGTTTTGTGTTCTGTCAAAATGTTATTTAGAAAATGTTAAAGCGGGAGTGAGCCGCAAAAGTATTAGATAGAAAGGAAAGCTTGTAGAGATTGAGTACAATTGAAAGCCAAGAACATAGGGGAAGATGGGGCAAATCCGACCTAGTGCATTTAGCTATAAATATACCACATAAAAGCTATTGCTTTGTTGCAACTTTCTGGAACAATTGATTTCTTCTGAACAAAAAGGTGGGGTACATCCGACAGCCAATTTTTTTATTTTTTACTGACTTGTCGATATGATCTAAATTTAATGGCTTTCGAATATACATAAATCAAAAAGCTTGTGAATGTTGTACGAAGTTGAATATATATTTTTATAATTTTATGTTTAGAACATATAAATCGAAATGAAAGAGTTTGAATAGAGTTTAAATAGCAAAGCAACTAACCAGAGTTATTTGATTTGCCGTCCAAAAAAGTTGCCGAAAAATTTTTGGTTCAAGCTGGATGTTTTGTTGTCCCCACCATTGAGAGGTCGGGTTTGCCCCACTCTGGCATTTTTCATGACCAATATTGGAACTAATATTATACTGGTCCATAAGTCAATTACCTTTTTGTTTGTATCACTTTATATAACAAGAAAAATTGTGTAATCAAATGTTCACATAAATTATTTTGTAATCGCAAAGTATACTTTTTAAAGTTTGAGAATTTCAACGTTGACTGACAGACAACTTTCAGGCACCCATTTTAGTTATATTTAATGCTCTACACGACAACACTATTATGAGCTCGTTCTGTATTGCCGTTTTTGAGAAACAGTGGGATGTCGAAATAGCCCCACTTTATCCTAAGCTTCACCAAAAATTAAAAAAGCAATATAACTCATACACCATTATTTCGTTGGCTAATCAATAAACCATGATACCCCCAAAGCGACGCCCCCTCATCTACGCCACTGTGCAGTCATACAGTCATGGCGAACAAAATGTGCAAGATGTAAGAAAACGTCCAACAACAAAAAGGCTGTAACAGCTGCCAAGGTGATCCCAAAATGCGCCCACTATTGAAATTTCCGATGGAATAAATACCAAAAAAAAGAAAAGCTTGCCGGCTGCTTGAATTCCATAATAATTATAATTAAAATGAAAATGAAAATTAGAAATGGCAAAAAGCGCAGCCCCGAACAAATATCAAAAAACGTTAAAAGCAAAGGTGTAACTTGGGTAACTTGTGACTGCAAGGCAGCTGCTATCTCCTGGCAGGGAACAAGTTGAGTTAAACGACAGACAGGGTGGGGACTGCAGACAGGACGACAGACAGTTGTGCAGACACAGGAGCCACACTTGGCTGACTCCTTGAATTTGGAATTTTACCTTTTGCGAAGGCTAATTAAAAGGGATAAAAAGTTGCAAAGATAGTGATGGAGGAGGCAGAGATAGCAAGTGTGGGTCTTACAAAAAGGGGTTATAGGTGTTTGAACTCGCGTATAATTGCTAATTGCAGTGATTATGAGGGGTGCGAATATTTGAGGGGTGTCAGAAGCAACTACTTAATCTGCATACAATTTGAGGATTAAGTGTAACTGTTGCATTTCGTGATTTCAATGGGAACACCCTTTCCATGGCCGTTTACTTACAGTCTGAATAATTGTCACTAGACAAACCAGCAAAATTACTAATCACTAAGTAGTCACTATTCACTAGGACTCAATGGAAACTGTATTTAGTAGTCATAATAACCATAATTTGCTTTAATATGAGAAGGTGTAGTTGTGTCGTGTCGACTTCCGGATGCCTTTAGTGTAGGAAATAGAAAGTGAAATGGATAATCTTGAAAACTTATGCATAACTATTTTTTTGCTATATTAATTATTTCCAGTAGTTTAGGAAAGTGAAAAGTGGAAGGAAATGTAGAGTAAGACCTAAAAGAAAATGAATGTGAATCTTAGAATCTTAGAATCTGTCTACAAAATTAAATTAAAAATTTAAAAAACCCCCGAACTTAAGTAATTTTCATTTAAAAAGTGAAAAATAATAAAAGAAACTTAATGTTAAAGTACCTAAGAATCTATTAATAATTCTAAAAAAAATACGTCGCGTTGGGGGACACGCGAGGGCAGACGTCGTTGACGGTCGTATCTTACATGCAAATTTTTTGAAGTAATTCTATGAAAGTTTTTGAAGTATTTTCTTAATTTTGTTTTTAAGTTAATCTTTGTTGCTTAATTAGACTATTTGTATTTAAATTGTTAGTTTAGGAGCAGTCCCCCAACGCGACGTATTTTTTTTAGAATTATTAATAGATTCTTAGGTACTTTAACATTAAGTTTCTTTTATTATTTTTCACTTTTTAAATGAAAATTACTTAAGTTCGGGGGTTTTTTAAATTTTTAATTTAATTTTTTATTTCATACTTTTTATAGGTAGGTTAGGTTAAGTTAGACTTTAGTTTATTATAATATACTTACTATAATTTAGATTCTTGTTAAGGTATAGATTACATTTAAGGTCAAGCTCGTTTGCTTTTTTTTTACGCATTCTCCCCACTTTCACTCCCCACAACTTTTAAACGGCTCGACCGATTTTCATCATGTCTAGGAACACTCGCACATAAGTCACCTTTAATACAAAAAATAAATTGAAATCACTGCATGCGTTCGGGAGTTACGATGCCACAGACAGACAGACAGTCAGACAGACAAATTTTAAGCCAATCGGACAAAGTTGATGTTTTTAACTTCAAATGGCCATAACTTCTAAACGAGAAGAGATAGAGCAAAAATAGCCTTAGATTCGAATCAGTGGCGTCGTCAGCTTCAATAGGACCAAATTTTAGGCCAATCGGACAAAGTTGATGCTTTTAACTTCAAATGGCCATAACTTCTAAACGAGAAGAGATAGAGCAAAAAATAACCACATTTTCGAATCAGTGGCGTCGTCAGCTTCAATAGGACCAAATTTTAGGCCAATCGGACAAAGTTGATGCTTTTAACTTCAAATGGCCATAACTTCTAAACGAGAAGAGATAGAGCAAAAATAACCTCAGATTCGAATCAGTGGCGTCGTCAGCAACAATAGGACCAAATTTTAAGCCAATCGGACAAAGTTTATGTTTTTAACTTCAAATGGCCATTACTTCTAAGAGCAAAAATAACCTCAGATTCGAATCAGTGGCGTCGTCAGCTTCAATAGGATGAAATTTTAAGCCAATCGGACAAAGTTTATGTTTTTAACTTCAAATGGCCATAACTTCTAAACGCGAAGAGATAGAGCAAAAACGAGAAGAGATAGAGCAAAAATAACCTCAGATTCGAATAAGTGGCGTCGTCAGCTTCAATAGGACCAAATTTTAAGCCAATCGGACAAAGTTTATGTTTTTAACTTCAAATAGCCATAACTTCTAAACGCGAAGAGATAGAGCAAAAACGCGAAGAGATAGAGAAAAAATAACCTCAGATTCGAATCAGTGGCGTCGTCAGCTTCAATAGGACCAAATTTTAAGCCAATCGGACAAAGTTTATGTTTTTAACTTCAAATGGCCATAACTTCTAAACGCGAAGAGATAGAGCAAAAATAACCTCAGATTAGAATCAGTGGCGTCGTCAGCTTCAATAGGACCAAATTTTAAGCCAATCGGACAAAGTTTATGTTTTTAACTTCAAATGGCCATAACTTCTAAACGCGAAGAGATAGAGCAAAAACGCAAAGAGATAGAGAAAAAATAACCTCAGATTCGAATCAGTGGCGTCGTCAGCTTTAATAGGACCAAATTTTAAGCCAATCGGACAAAGTTTATGTTTTTAACTTCAAATGGCCATTACTTCTAAACGCGAAGAGATAGAGCAAAAATAACCTCAGATTCGAATCAGTGACGTCGTCAGCTACAATAGGACCAAATTTTAAGCCAATCGGACAAAGTTGATGTTTTTCTCCCCACTTTTACTCCCCACAACTTTTAAACGGCTCAACCGATTTTCACCAAACATGTCTAACAACACTCGCACATAAGTCACCTTTAATACAAAAAAACTAAATTGAAATCACTGCATGCGTTCGGGAGCTACGATGCCATAGACAGACAGACAAACAGACAGACAAACAGACAGACAAACAGACAGACAGACAAACAGACACGTCAAACTTATAACACCCCTCTTTTTGCGTCGGGGGTTAAAAATAAAAATATTTAGACGCATCGGTGACTATTGTTGCTTGTTTCTCGGAGAACAGAGGAGTTAGGAGTATAAGACTCTGGCATTTTTCGTTTTTTTTTTTTTTGATAATGGCCGTTAACAGCAGGGAAGCTCAACTAAGTTGTTATAGTCAAAATTGCCCAAGCAGATACCCGCAAACATACCAAATAATCCATATATTCATAAATCTATATTTGGACGTGGCAGCTCATACGTTTGTCGTATCCCCTTAAATAGCGCCTTTGGATTGAGCCAGTCCTATCTCAATATTTCTGTATGGACAAATATATATCGCTATCTGTCAGTACTAGGAAAATTATCGAAACATTTAAGCTTATTCCAATAGCTATAAACTGGTGGTGTGATCGGGAAGGAAATTCTAGTCCATCCCGCTCCATGCCAAATTGAGCATTTAGTAAACAGAGTTCCGGAATTTTCTAAGATTATCGCGTCTATTACGATCCCGACTGAATGCAATGTAAATTTTTTGGACAAAGTACAGAAAATTAGAATAATTGTAAATATCTCCAGAAGACGTATTCGTTTCATTTCCAGCACTCTAAACTAATATCAATCAAATTTTTATTAAGATTTCAAAATCTGAAAACATACAAAAAAAAACATCGCCGGAAAACCGGTCTAAATAAAAATTCAATTTTTGGATTCGATTTTTTCGGTGACCTTATTTGATTCCAAGGTCAAAAAAATCAGGCACGTATCTCAAAACCCTGATGTTTTTTTTTTTTGGCTTTTGATATAGAAACTATCTAAAAAAGTTGTGTGTTTTTTTTTTTAGGTTATCTCATGACACGCAATTATTCTTAAGTTATTTATTTGAACATTAAAATTTTGAATGTTTTCAGGCATTGGTCAGTCGTGAGTTAACATCATAACTAGAGCCAGCTGGTTAAACAATTACTTCTTTAAAAAACTTCCGTTTTCTCATATTTTAAAATGATCCCAAAATCTTTGAACCATAAAGTTAATTTCTAAGTCCAAAAAATTCTTAAAAAAAATAAAAAGTTCTCGAGATCTGTCAAGACTTAAAACCCCTGATTAATTTGATACATTTTGGGATTATTGAAAAATCTGGCACAAATAATTAGAAATTCGCACAAGAATATTAAAACAAATTCGGTCGCGAAAGGGTTTGGGAAACTCTGAACTACCAGATTGCAATTAAATCCAGTATATTGCTTAAGTGACATTTGATTGCCAATGGGTATAAGGTTATGGAAACTGCCCCAGCGATTTTGGACAACTTATGATGCAGTTCGATACATAATGCAAACAAACCTTTTTTTCGCAATATTTTAGTTTGAGATAATTTTCAAAAATCGATGGGGGCAGTTTCCAGTACCTTATGAAGAGACCCTTTGGTTACAATGTCTCCATAAACAAACGAAAAACCACAACTTTTACACCAAAATAGTTTTTTTTCTCTGATCGGGCGTATAGGTGCTATATGATGTGGTTATCTAATTTTGACAAAATTCGGTACAGAGCTTCGGAGCTGTAAAGAATTTTTTGATGGTCGAAAATTTATGTCTTTTTATAAACTTCTTGTTTTTTATGTGACATATATTTTCGGCTTGCACACACCTTAGGGTATACTTAATTCCCTTTGAACCAAAAACAAAAAATTGTAAAACTCGAGGGAACTTAGAAAGCCCACATGAGAGACCCTCGGAATAAGGAAAATGTGCCGGCTATCCAGCGTATACTGGAACCATTTATTATCCCACAGCATTTTGCGCTACTTGTAAGATTACGGGCTATCTAGTTATGAGGTCCGCCTCTACAATAAATTGCCACAAATTCGCTTTTTTGTATGTATTTAGGTAAATACCGCTGATATAACCTAGAGTTCTACTTACTTCGTATGAACACATACCCCCGTAAGTCATTTATCTTGAATACGCTCCAAACTCTCAACTTTTGATGCAAATCAAATAGTATCCAGCTCTCTAGACTCTTTCGAATGTCCACGTTCTTACAAAGAAAATATTTTGTGAGCAACGTGGTTGGAACATCTTACATATCCTTTGCACAGGGTATTCGCGCCTTGGGCGCCATTGTCTGCCGCCTGTCTATATGCCTAGGCAACTGTTAGAGATTATGCGCAAAGTATATACAACACATATATGTGTAAGGATTGTCAGTTTTCGTGTAAATGACATTGACAGAATCAACAGCCACGACAGCAGGACAGAGACCTCCTGCCCAAAAAGCTTAGAGCAGACACTCTGAACCCTACTCAGTTTGGTGACCCCCTCGAGGCAGCCTAATTTGAATGTCGCTGTCAGAGAAGCAACACGCCTGAGAGTGCCACAGATTTGGGACCATTAAGATGATGAAATGTCCCTGAAGGGCCAGCCACACTTGTTGCCCTATTAATTGTTATTAATATTTTATTATGGACATCCTGTGCCCACAGCGCGACTCCTCTCCGTGTCTGTTTGTTTTGTCCTTGTTGTAGTTGTAGTTGGGTCATTATCATTTATATTGGACTATTTATTTTTATGTTCCTCTGTGTGTGTATGAGTGTGAGTTACAATGTGTGTGTGAGTGTGTTTTTGGATGATAATGCTTAATTTGGTGTTTAATTATGCATGGAATATATTTTGTCTGGGGGCTTTCAAGGGCTTGAGCTCTGCCAAGTATTTTCTAATTACTTTTGACTGTTTGCTTGTTATCTAACAAACCGCACACTTTTGGTCTTGTTTCCCTTCTATTTTTTTTTTTGAATCCCAAGGTCATTTGGCAAAGGGTCGCCAAAAGTTCATGAAATCAACAGTTCTGCTCATAATTTTTACTTTGATATAAGTTAACCGGTTTTTTCTGTTACCCACTATATCAAATGGAAAAAAAGAACACTGTTTACCAAGCCCAACAACTTAATTTGGGTTAAATTCCGGTCACATTCATACATTACTTTTATAACAGAATGTACATGCGTATTCCTGTCCAGGGAGCAACTAAAATGTTCGAGCTTGTGCAAAGGACTCGCAGCAGTCAAACACGTTCGAAACACATAAACAGCTTTTAGCTCCCCGTTTGTATGAATGTTCATACATATTTGTTTTATTTGGCTTTTTTCGGACCAAGTTAAGTGAGTTTCGCCATAAATTGCGAATTTGTGTTCCAAACGAGTCAGGTAGACTATAGAAATGGCTATATTGCATAGGATATTGGTGCGGATAAGCGACATATGAGATACATGTGTTAACAGCTGCTTCAATTTGCAGCGCCCAAGTCAAAGGAAAATGATGTTGTATCCTTAATGTTTGAGCAAGGTTAAGTATTTCATTAGGACACCTTTTTGGAATAACGAAGGTAGACTGAAGACATAAGAATAAACTTGTAAGTTAGTTTACATATATGAATAAATATAAATACATATGTGAAATTGCAGAAATTCAATGCATATTTGGTAGAAGAATAGTATTTTGGAATTAAAGTTTCGTAATCTTCGGGAGCAATTTAAGAAGTTTTATTATGGATAGTTTTTTTTTAAATAATTTCTGGTACCCGCTTTACGACATTCGCTTCAGAACGGCTTCTTATACATCTTCTACAAAGCTTTATCAAGTTCCATTGAAGTCCCGTTTGGGCAACGGTGTCAGATTTTCTCTGTGAGGGGTTGCAACGAGGATAACCTTCGCTTGGCCTAAATTTACATAATGCGCGGGACGATGTGAAACGGCACTTTGCTATCATTGTTAGTCGATGTTCCGGTTTGAATTTTTGATGTCCCACTATGTGATCTGGAGTAGAGGTGGGATCCTATCGATGGTACGAAGATAAAAAATGGGGCTGGTGAGGATGTCGCCATACGCGTCAACAACGTTAGCCTTCGGTAGGCTAAGAAATATATGGAAATCGAACCAAATACCACGTGAAACGAAGTTCTCAGGGCTCTTTTATTATTATTATTATTTAGACATGTTCTAAAAAAATTAAATTTAAGAACTTAATCTATCTGCAAAAATTTTCCAACTATTTCTATTTTTAGTCTTAGCGCCATTAATATTTAGACCAATTTTAGTGCATTGTGTAACACCCGACATGTAGCACCATCATAACTGCTTTTAATAATATTAACAATTTTTGATGAGATGCCTCTAGTTTCAAGAGCATTCCACACAAATTCACTTTTAAGGGCATCGAAAGCCTTTTCAAAGTGGAGTTAAGCTCTAACGATTGCTCAATAATTATTCGCAAAGTGGTCCAGGCAGGATTGACTAGCACGAAACCCGGCTTGATTACGTCGAATTAAATTGTTCAGTGGTTCAGCAATATGATTAAAAATTATTTTTACGACAATTTTGTTGATTGTCGGCAACAGCGATATGCCTCTCCAATTAGAGCATTTTTTTCTGTCTCCCGTTTTTGGGACCTAAACGATGACAGCTTTTTTCCACTCTGTTCCACACCTCAACGAATAAAGGATGCAGCTTTAGAGACATTGTTTCCGGGATTGCCTTAAAAACTTCAGCTGGAAGGTTGTCGATTCCTGTTGATTTCGCCAATTTTAGCGATAAAAGGGCCTCACGTATTTCTTCGAAACTGGGTGGCCTGCTGTCCATACATCTGCAGGGATTGCGCCGTCTAATGTGTAGCAGCTCGACATTGTTTTCATCGTGAATTATGTTAAGCGTTCTATCAAAATATCTCTTCCACACTGCCATCTGTTCGTCTTCATTTGTTACCAGACAACCATTCTCATCTTCAACAGGCATTGCGCTGAGATTTTTGTTACCAGCTACATCACGACTCAGTTTATAAAGTTCTTTATGGTCACCCTTATCTGCAGCAACCTGTGCTGCTGCCCCTAATTTCTCGTAGAAGCTCTGTTTACCGCGTTTCGCTTGATATTTTATCATCCTACAGAGGCGTCTGAATTCCCTTTGCAATTCAGCTTTGCGGGTCTGGTCTGTTGGTAGCAGCCCCTAATATTCTTGGTTTAGTTTGGTTTCTTAATTCAATCAGATCCCAAAAGAATTGAGATTGCCTTTTATGGTTGAGAAATATGGAAAGGCTCCAAGCGCAGCGAGTCAAAACACAATCCTTCATAAATAAGTATTTGCGCAGAATACTTGGCATAACCTGGCATGAAAGAATACGAAATGAATTTCTCGATCATGTTTGCTAAAAATGCGATCCCAACCAAATAAGGTCTGGACAAGTTTGAGTTCCATAAGGTATGAGATCCAACGTTGGGTATTTTAATTGAATTAGATTGTTTCTGTTCAAGTCACTTTTGTATAAATATTGCATTCAGTTTGTTTTTGAATATCTCTGGTTGACAGCATTTCTTATTTTGGGCTGAATTGTTAAAGTAAGATATAAAAAATTTCATATAAGAGAAAATTATATATCTTTTTTACCAATTTGGATAATTACGTTGGCCAGATAAGCTACGTGGTACCAACTAAAGCTGGCTTCCTTTATTGCAATTGAACTACAAGCCCATTAACCATTATTCGTTTTGTGCTTGTAACTGGAAGTTTGATCAAAATCGGCTCTCTACTTCAACTATCTCCCAAATAAAAATTGAACCTGTGCTACATGATGTGATGAAGAAGAAGAATCATAAAACATGATTGCGCATTGCATAACCCGCCAATTGTAAGATCATGAAATGATTATCTACAGCTCGTAAATATGTTTTAAACGAAATTCAGGTAAACATAACCTGTGGTACCTTTCTAACTATTTTCTATGCACCCGAAATCATGTTTTACTGTCTCAAAAATAAATGTTCACATTGCTTCTTTTTGCGTTATATTATTATTGTTTTTGTGTTTTTTTGTTTTCTATCAAAAGAACTTTTACTAAAATCTTGAAATTTCTTACAACAAAGCATCCAAAAAATTGAAACTTTTAAGACATATTCATATCTCCTAATCACACTTCGCTCATTTAAATTCTATCGTAGACATTTTTTAAGCGAATTTTGTTTGTTCTGATAAGATCGCTTTACTAATTCCAACTGGCCATTTGCAACGCCATCATCCAATATTTTTTTTAGTTCCTTTCCAAATTGATTTTCGTCTTTCGGTTTGGTACCCTGTTCTACCATGTATTTCAAAATCGCACTCACGGAAGAGCCTCTACGATTTTCCAAGTCGTTTATAGCTCCCATGACTTTCAGGAGTGCCTTACTTGGTTTCGGAATTTCTTCTTTGTTTTAGCCAGTGTGTCAGTTCTTCACATTCTTTGCAGTTGCATAAGCAGATTTCGCATTGATCTGGTTTTGTTTTGTGGGTCTTCAGCTTTTGAATAGCTTTTGCTTGACTCTCGGCCATCGCAGATATTGTAAAGGATCTCTTTATTTTTTCCAAATGGCCATCGAGTACGGCTTTTTTCAGCGTTTTCGTAATGTGATTGCTAAAACGAATCTCGCTTTTCGGCTTATGGCCGTTGCCCTTTATGTATTTGACAATAGCAATCTTAGAGGATCCCTTGTTGTTACCTAGCGTAGTAATGGCCGATATGACCTTTCCAACGGATTTGGTCGGCTTAGGTAGCGTTACAATATTTGAGTCTCGTGGTGCAACCAAGCCCAAGCTGGTTCGTAAAATTTGGAATTGAAGTGGTGGTCATATGTGGTGCTACCATTGAACTAGTATGGAGATCTGTTGAAGCGTGTTCGTTAGGTCTCAACATTCTTTTATAGACTCTAATCATTTCCTCTTACCTGCGTTGCTGTCCAACTGTGAAGCTCCAAATAACGATGCGACACTGAGGTTGGAAAAATTGTCACTAAACGAATTCATTTTTGTTCTTTTTGTCTTGAAGTTTATTTAAACAATTTTAGTTTCTTTTATTATACGTCTGTATATGTTAAGGAACAGTTTTGTTCTGATTTTAAGTAAATTATTGTTTATTATGCATAAAATATTATAAAAAGCAGAGTCTACTATATACGATTCAAAAATGTTGGTAGGCTCAGAAATTTCCACTTTAAAGCTTGCACAAAAAGTTTGTTGAAGTCGAGTAAGCGCAATTTTAAGGAAGTCGGTGTAAGACATAGGGATATACTTTTACAGAATTGATTCCTGGAAATCTTTATACGTAATTAAAGTCAAACAACGAGTTAGAGAATACGTTGACAGGAATAAAGGGATGCCCCATGGCCCATAGTTCTCAAAATTCAAATTCAATCAAATTTTTTAGACAAAAATAGAGTCTGACCCATAAAAATTTTACGATAGATGGAATGCATTGGATCCGAAAAGGATATCACTTGCCTGTTATCGATAGCTTTATATCCAGGTTTAATTTTATACGTTGCCATTAATCGCGACTTGCGATTTAAGTCTTCCAATATTTTTTTCGTTGGCCTCCTTTTCAATTGTTTATTTTTAAATATAATAATGGCTCTGTCTAAACTCAAGATCCTTCAACTCAAAATGTCGCATAGCTTTTAGAACCGCAGCAACTTATTTTGGTTCCTGCAGCCTGCAGCACATAAATCTACTCCAATAAATTCAAAACGATATATAGAAAACTTTGCGCTTAAAAGCCATGAAAAGACATATTTATTTATTGTGGTTACGTATCGTATATAATAGGACTGTAAGCTTAAAAGCCATTTAATAAGCGTGGCCACAACACATGACAAATTCCTGCAATACATACTCCATGTAACAAACACGGCGGTTTGTTCGGGTCAGGATGCTGCATTGGCAATAAATTTTATTGCTGGCCATTGAAAAAGTTGACACGACACAGATACTTTGGCGCATAATTTCGATAAATGTTTGGAGGACGCCAAAAAGTAGGCAACCGCAAAATGCAATTTATAGTCAAGAAAATGCAGAAAAATTTCACTCAGCCAAGTTAACTGAGGCGTATAGTATATACTTAGCAATTAAAGAGTTCCATGAAAGACCAGCAGTATCAAAATCTTTAAGCCCATTAATTAAAGATTGCTTTTTAATTCTCACCGAAGTGAGTTTTACGAAAATCAATAGTTGCCGTATGGAACGTAGCTTCATCCTGTGAAGCCTGAACTCTTCGACATCGATGTCACATCAATTTGGAATATTCGTCGATTATCGCTCTGTATCGATCGCGATTGACGGTAATACGTTGCCCGTCACTCCAAATTCGGCGGTTTTGCTTGTTTACGTATCCATTCAGCCAAAAGTTAGTCTCTTCGCTCATCAGAATTTTACGTTAAAATAAAGGGTCATCTTCCAATTGATCTTGAGCCTATTCAGTAAAAACTACGGCTTAAACGAAGATCAATTGAATTAAATTCTTGAACTTATTGAATCTAATACTCCTTTAGACTAAGATCTTTGCGCAAAATTTTCCACATAGTCATTGCTTCACACATGACAAAGTCCAACTTCTTGTGCACATCGGCGATTTGAAAAATTTTAGATTTTCCTCTACACTGGCCTAAACTA
Organism: Chymomyza amoena; assembly: GCA_037043745.1. Classification (NCBI taxonomy): domain Eukaryota; kingdom Metazoa; phylum Arthropoda; class Insecta; order Diptera; family Drosophilidae; genus Chymomyza; species Chymomyza amoena. Next base: position 82,068 of record JBAMAX010001154.1, read on the forward strand.
AATCACTATTTTCTTCGGACCGTGCTGTTCTCATTCTGGAGTTCGAACATTTTAACAAAAGAACACTAATTTTGATCATAAGTCTAGAAGAGTTGAAGACGTTCTTGGTGTGCAAATCTTACCATGATGCATTTGTGGTCCTTACTGAATAAACTGAAACTTAAATTTGTTAAAAGGGGCAACTAGTTTCAGAGATATTTATTTTCGGAAATCCGGATCCTATTAAAAAACCACTCTTGTTATAGTTATATGTTTTGGATAGTGTACGTAAAAAGGTTCCGTATTATTTTTTTTAAGAATAAATCTGACAACGGGAAGTTAAGTCCTTTTCAGCTTCGAAATAGCCAAAAAGGTAATTATAGAGGTGTTTAACAGGCATAATGAGTCATATACGAACCCATAGTGAACCCGGACGAAAATAAGTGTCTCGCATCACTGAGATAGAGAAATTTGACAATATCCTTATCGATTTATCGACATTATTATTATATTAAGGTAGGTAAGTAGGATCGAAGTGATTGTCAATCCGACACATAGGCCTATGAAAGGCTCGTTGTGATGCCACTTGAGTTAGTCCCTACTCTCTTGTATCCTCTTTAAACTAACCTGTCGATTTAATAAATGAATTAATATTATTTATTCTGATTCCTGCGAATTCTGTAATATTCCCAAAACTTTCGGAACTCAGTGTATTCAGTCTCCTCATGCATAGTGCCATGGATCCACACAGGAGGTGCTCCACTGTTTCCTCCTCTTCTACCACTGACAGCTTCTACAGTAGTCAAAATGCCACAAAATGCACGCCAAATATATATTCGAGTCTACCAATAAGACAATGGCCCATAAGAGCCCCTATTATGCCTTTTACGTCTAGTCTGCTGAGTTTTAAAAGTTGCTTGGTCCTATTCAAGCTCCATTGCGGCCAAGTTTTCCTACTAATAAGACAGGTACTGGTTTGCTCCCATCTATAGCTTGCATTATTAATGATACTTCCATCTATCAACAATTTACACGTTGCTAGTGGTATAGGTACCAACGCCTTATCCGGCTGAAGTGGTACCGTTGTACCCCGTCTAGCTGGCTCATATGCCTTGCAATTGGCAACGATATCTCGGTGGTCTGGTACCCAAAGCAGATTTATGGTGAAGTATTTAGTAGCATCTCTTAAAAGCTTGTAACATTCCATTACTGTTTTGGATGTGAGCCTAACTGACTGCAGTGCTTTTAAAGCAGCCTGACTGTCAGAACCGATCTGAATTTCCCTTTCGGTTAAAACACGATTCTTAATTATGAGAATACTTTCCATTATAGCTATGACTTCTGCTTGGAAAACACAACAATGATCTGGTAAGCGGTAGGATTCGTTAATGCCCAACGATTCCGAATAGACACTCCACTCCCACTTGATCATTGAGTTTAGATCCGTCCGTAAAAATGATAATCTTGCTATTGCAGTCTGGTATACCATTGTCCCAATCTTGATGAGATGGGAAACTTACACTGAACGGCTTGTGTAAGAATAACTCCAATGAGTTAGAAAATTCAGTAGTTCTAAGAATTTGCGGAAATTGGCGCAGAATAGTCGAGTGTCCTTTAGGACTATGGCTATATCCTAAGATTCTTTTAGCCTTAAGGCCGATTTCACTGTTATTTGCTTACTATATAGATCGTTTGGCAATAGATGCAGCATAGTATTTAATTGGCCTTGCTATCGCGGTGTAAATCCAGTGAACAACATGGGGTTTTAAACCCTATCTTGCCCCTACTGCTCTTTTGAATGATTATAGGGCTATTGCCGCTTTTCTCACTCTATCTTCAACATTTAGGTTCCAAAGCAGTTTCCTGTCTAAAAGCAGTCCTTGGTATCATGCTTTTTCGCTGAATGTCACAGAGGGTGTTCGGAAATTTCGACCGTCAATTATTTTATTATTAACAAACACTTTTGATTGTAATCAACTCACTCTTAAACCTGAAAAAAGTGTTTTGGACACATTTAATGCGATTGTGTCACACAAATACATAAGTAAGTCTCTAGGGTATATCTATTCTATCTGTTTCCGAAATATAAAATACCACAATCATACAAATCTTTCGCATTTATTTATTTGAAAATTGTCAAAATGTATTTGATGTCGAGAATGTCAACCACGTGAGCCCAAAGGTATCCATATTTGCTCTGTACATACTAGTTATTGCATAAGAAAACAACTTATTCATTTATTCCCAAGAATGTTTCGCTCAATTTACTGTTAATTAAGCATCTGCACTTATCCAAAAACTGACATCAAACAAATTTTCAACTATTTCAACTATTGGCAAACCATTTTGATAAAATGCAAGCAGACATGCAAATGTAAATGTCTTGCCTCAAAAGATACAAATTAATTACATTTGTGGCATATGCATGCAAATGTGTGCAGTGTCTTTGTGTATATACATATATGGGTAGACATATACATATGTCTGTCTCTTCATTCTTTTGTGTGTGTGTGTGGTTTTGTATCTGTGTGTAGTTTCTACGTTTTCATTTATCAAGCAGCAGGCAGATACTTTTTATGGCTGCCGAGGTGTAAACGAAAGAAAAAGTACCACAGGATCAAAAAACAACCTAAAAAAAAGAAGAAGAATCAAGAGCAGGAAAGCAGAAGTTTGCCGGAAAAAGTTTCACCATAGATGTTGTCACTCACACGTCGTCCTTGAAGACGCACAAAAGTATGCAACGGTTTTGAAGCCACTTAAGCGATATTCAAAGCTTCGCCTTTAACTATTTTCTCCCCCATTTTTTGCTTAAAACTTTGAAGCTGGCTTTAAGTTTACTTAATGGGACTTAGTAACAGTGGCCAAGATAATATTTTGCAGTGAAGGTATTCATTTTTATGTAGGACGAAAGGACGAATAAGTAAATGGATGCGAGTTAAATATTTGTACTGTATCTACCAGCCCCTATGTTTAAAATAAGTAAAATAACGCAGAGTTATTTAACTTAATTTATAAATGGATATCAAGCTGGAATTAATATTATGTATAGTATTATATATATTTAAAACTTCTAAGAAAGCATTTGAAAATCGTTTGTTTTTGCCGTCAAATGTGCAAAAGCTTTGGTTTTAAGATATTTGGAGATATATGGACTAATGGCGTTGCTTTAAAAATATGGGTAATAAATTTAAATTATTAAATATGTCTTAAATCAATATGTATCATAAATTATATAAACTCATTGGATATTATTCCTCCTTAAACTCCTTCCCCCAGCCCTATTACCAGCTGCTCTTAGTATATTGGCGGTTTTTTGTTTGCTTCGTTGCGCTTGAATGCAGTTCAATATGTGAAATTATTGCGCATACGCCAAGTGGAACGAAATTAAACAAAACACGTACATAAATGTATAAGCTCCTCAGTAGCGTTCTCTGGAGCATTACAAATGTCTATCATTTTGGAATAGACAGGTAACAAAAGTTATCGCTGAATAATTTTTGGAGTTCGTGCCAGGCAACGTGTCAACAACTAAAAATAAATAAATTTATGTTATTTATTTTGTAATTTATGTTTATGCCAAACATGACAACGCCTTTTGGCATATGTTGGCTTTCGAAGGTGGCAGAGTGTAAAGAGTATTGGAAGGAGGAGGCTTCACTTTGCCGAATGTCAATCACTTTGACAGTTCTTTTAAATCTTATTTTCAAATGTCATTTAAATATTGCATAATAGCAACAAATTGATGTTCTATAAATTTTGGCTTTCGATTTAATGTGCTTTGCTTGACTTCAATTATAATTATTATCCTTTGGCTTAAAACAGCGACGTAGAAAGGCAGCGAATATTGGAATTAAATAAAAGTTTTTTTTTTTTGCAATTCTTACTTTAGAACGTACGCTCTCAGAATGGGTTGGGGGTAAGCCCTAATAAGACAAAGCTTATGCTCTTCACCAGGAAGTATAAACTTCCTTATCTTATAAATCCCAAGCTTAATGGTACGACCTTACCATTTAGCGACTCAGCCAGATACCTCGGGTTACTCCTAAACAGCAAACTGGACTGGAACCTAAGTACAGAAGATCAAAGAAAAAAATCCATGATCGCTTTATATACTTGTAAGATAGCCATTGGACTTAAATAGGTCATGACCCCAAACATAGTTCACTGTACAGTGCTGTACAGTGTACACTGCCATTGTTAGACCCAACTCATGTATGGAGTCTCGGTCTCGTGGCCTACCTTAGATAAGGGGACCAACCTTAAAAAGTTAAGTAGGGTTCAGTGAACAGCCAAACTTACCATTAGTAGTGCTCTACGCTCCACACCAAACGAAGCATTAGATGCTATTCTAAACCTCCTACCATAGAACAAGGTGGGGAAACAACAAGCCATTCTATCAGCTTCTCGCATGAGAGAGGCAAAAAAATGGAAAGACCAAGATTTTGGTCATGCAAAGATTCTTAAGAGGAACCCACTTATCCCCGAAAGCACAGACTACTGCATACCGCAGGAACATTTTACAACTAAATTGAGAGCCTTTATGCCAACCAGGCAGGAGTGGAATACAGGTGTACCAGGCCCAGTGGGCTCGATAAAGGTATACACAGACGACCGTGTAGGCGGAGTCGTCTACGTTGAGGATTTCAGCATTAGAACTGCTTTTCGACTCCCGAACCACTGCAGTGTTTTTTAGGCAGAGGTCACTGCAATCCTGGAGGCTTTAATAACAATAAGAAACCTACAAGTTCGAAATAAGAACATTTGTATCTACTCAGACAGCCAAGCGGCTATTAAGTCCCTAGTTTCGATGACTTCATGTATGAAGTCAGTGAATAACTGTCTTCAAAGGGGAGATGGCTGAGGAGTGTTCAATTCACCACATATGGGTCCAAGGACATAGGGACTTTGAGGGAAATTGTACTGCGATGAACTGGCTAGACAAGGAACTTCTAGCATCCTCCTTCGAGACAAGGAGGGCCTGGGTGTACCCATGGCCAGCTGTAAACTGAGAATACGAAATTTTTTCGCTCTCTAATGCAAATAAAACGTGGAAAATCGGACATCGAACACGTGTAGAATCTCGCGGCAAACCAAAAAACTTTGCTGTTTGGATAGAGCCCAGTGCTCATCTGTTGTCCGTGATATCACGGAACACTGGCTGGTGGGAAACCACGCATCCAGGTTAAATGTTCCTCATCATGAATTCTGTGGAAGCTGTGGTGATGAGGGGGAACTGGAGACGGTGGAACACTTTTTCTGTCATTGCCCTGGCCTAGGCAATAAAAGAATTAGGTTCCTAAAGTTTCACTTTCTTGACGATTTATCTCAGCTCTCTGAACTGATTCCAAAATGCCTTTTAAGGTTTATTCAGGCAGCTGGATAGCTTCCTCACCTATTGTAGGGGACCTCTCAAGTGGGGAAGAGTGGTGAACTAGCTCACTCTAGTGGTATCGCAAGGGACCTATCCTTGGCTTAAGGAGTTGGGACCTCCTAACTTAACCTACTTTAGAAATATGAAATGTTCAAACAAAATAACTAAGAAAATGTAATTTTGAAGTTAAGTCGAAAAAATTATTCCGAACGCTGCGCTACTTAGTCTAAATATAATTTTTTTTTTTAGAAATAAAAGGTAATAAATCTTCTGAGTGAAAGTACACTTTAATATAAAGCCCATGAGTACTGTACATAACACTAAAACTATGGAATTATGGAATGAGACATAATCGCACTATTGTCGATACGCTCCAATCCTGTTCCTTACTACAACTAAATAGTACTCTTAACTTTTTTTTTCAATTCTTGCATCTCCATTTTTTTGCTTAAGGAATTAATAATATTTAATAATATCATATTCTAATTTATTTCAAAATAATACTAAATTAATAATTTTCAGGATTTTTAATCTACGGCAATCGAAAATTATGGATTGAAGATCTGGAGATTAATGCCAGGGACTAATATAATCATTGTGTAAAGGTAAGGCCAACATCGTATGGAAACCGAACAGATCGAAGTCAAGCCTCCGAGAGAAAATAAAATGGCTCAACAAGAGGTACGTCTTTAGAATAAATGGTTTTTAATTTGGTCCACACCCGAAGTCTTCATCTGTTTGACTTCATTTTACTTACTTTTTAAGACCTCAGCCATTATTAATTAAGCTTATAATGGTTTTTGCTTCACAAATAAATTAATTTCCGCCGAAGATGTGAGCTCATATCCAACCATTGCCCAAAGTCATCTACGCCACTGGCTTAGACAAAAAACGTTTGAATTATTACACAAATCCAATTGGGTGAAATCAAAGACGCACATAAAATCATATTACCCCAACTTTTCTATATGTAGATATAGATGGAACACCTAACCTTTATGTCTAGTATATAAGTATATACATATATGCATAGTATCTGTGCGCTACGTGCTCCAATTCAAAGTGAGCAGTTCTCTAAGTGGCTAAGCTTAAACAAAAAGCCAAGAACCAAGGTGGAACTTATGCATATGCAATTTTTTTGTGTCTGTGACTTTTTACCACTAAATTCCAGCTCAATCCGCAATTTGTGCTCCAGCTCTCTCAGCTGGGAGCTTTGATTTTGCCAAATTGTTTGCAAGAAAGCAGGTGAAAAAAAACATGAACCAATCTAGAGGATGTACGACAGTGGGATACTCTAAAGCACAAAGTTACAATTGGGATTGCTTTTAAATGTACGTGGATTTTTAAAAAATAACAACGTTGCGTTCTTTGTTAGGCTCACATGAGTCTACATATAGAATTTGAGTCAAAGTTGTATACCTTATTTACGAGAAATGAAAAATGTTTCCTTATATTTAAAGAAGCTTTTTATCTATCTTAATTATTTGTAAAACTCTCCTAAGTAGAGTTCTGGACCAAGTTGGAATCTCTTACTTTTATGGCTATTAAGATTCTAAGTGCTCATACAGATAGAACGTAGAAGAATTTCTACAGGACTCCTAACCAGAGTATAAAGACAGCCACGATTTAACCTCAGTCCAGACAATTTCCACAACTAAACCACCCAATTCCGTTTCAACTATTATATTTGGTTGCTTGATGCTGAACAATTTATGCCAAAGGCAATGTGTGCAAGGTGGAGCAGGTTGGTCGTAGTTTAAAGGTTTTCCAGTAGTTCAAATTGTTTGCCAGCTGGAGTTGATTTCCTTAGCTGTTTGATCAAAGTGTGTACCTGTTGAGAGTTTAAATGCAGCCTTAGCCAGTAAATTAGATTCCTGCTGGTTAGTTCTTAAAGTTTAAGTAAGTGTTAGAAGTGCTTTTGGTGAAAGATGTCTGCAGCAGATGTTTTTTTAAGGGATATAAAACTAATTGGTGTTTAATGTAATGATGATATTATTTCAAGACTTGGCTAAGATTCAAAAAATAATAAGCTGTATAGATAAATAAATAAATCTCTGATGATGCGATGATGATTTGATTGAATTAGATTGTCTTTAAAGTGTTTTTATAAGTTCTAATCTCAGATAATTTGATGAAGTCATTTAAATGCTTGGGATTGATATTATTTAAATGGTTGTTAAATCAATCAAATAGTAAAGAAATTCTTCCGAATATGGAAGAGTGGGGCAAAAAGAGCCGCCTTTCAAATAATTGCAATTTTGTGACAGCCAAAGGGCTGAGGAGATACTAAGTCAGCACTATGTTGTAGCTTACATATGTGGTTTAAACTTGGCATCAATCAACTTTCAGTTAGTTTTAGCTGTTCTAAGTGCCTCCAATTTTGAGTTCTATAAAAGACTATTTTTGGCGCATTTTACCTGGGGGAGCTTTAGAGCTCACCAGTCTTTCTGGCCCAACGTCTTTGCAAAACCTTGCCGTTAAAGCCGCCGTAAAGGACGGGTAGGGAGAAATCCTCCTGCGAGCAGGCTGCGGAGTCTTAGTAATCTTTCGCTGTATGCAATTGTGTGCCAACTACTCTTCTACTCTTCAACTGTGTGCAGATTGAAGTCTTTATGGAGTGTGGAATCCGTACACACCAGGGACAGTTGGTTATCTCAGCAATACCTGTATGCGTTTATGAGTACCATTACTTGCCGCTACGCTACATTTGACATTTTAGATGACTGATGTCAGCCTTAGAGGAGCTTCTATATATTCAGAGGTAGGGCCGAGTATACCAGAAATATACAAAGAAAGAGCAGCGGACCCATGCACTGCCTTGCGGCACTTCTTCTTCTTATGTGGCCATAACAACCCGATTACCGGGCTACGGCCTGCCTCAAAACTTCTCTCCAGGCGCCTCTGCATTGTGCGCGCCTTCTCCAGTTGGTCACACCGAGCGAAGTACAGGCCCCTTCGACTTGGTCTTTCCAACGCAAACACGGTCGTCCTCTCCGCCGACGGCCGCTGACTACCATCGAACACACGCTGCTGGAGCATCCTCGTCCATCCCAACGATATGTCCGAGCAGCGAAGCCGCTGATGTTATCGCTGAGCAACGTCCATGTCGTTGAAGAGCTCATACAGCTCCTGGTTGGTGCGGATGCGGTAGTCATCGCCAACTCGAATAGGACCAAAGATCTTGCGCAGTACTTTCCTCTCGAAAACTCCAAGGCAGCTGCATTAGTTAGCGACATGGTTCAGGCTTCCGCGCCGTAAAGAAGATCTGGAAGGATGAGTGCCTTGTAGAGTGATAGTTTTATCGCGCGAGACACTTGCGGCACTTCTGCTCTCATAATATAAGTGGACGAGTATATGTCCCTTACCTTGACTTTAAACCATTGTCCTTCCTTAAAAGGCCTAGTACGGTGCAGGCAAAGGTTTTTAACTTTGCACAGTAGGCCATCGTGAAAACCCCATCGAACGCTTGCTGCATGTTTATGAAGACAGCGTTGGAGAACTCCAGGTCGTTAAAAGCCTGCATGATGTGCTTCACCAATGAATTAATAAAAATTCGAATCGAATCACGGACCACCGGGTTGCAAAACGTACACTACTCTACAAAGAGCCAAAAACAGTTAAGTTTAAAAATATTCATTGAAATTTATAAACCATATATTAATTTATATGCTGCTAAAAATAACATCAAAGGAGCAAAAATCCAGCAGACTCGATAGAACTTATTGCATACGTGAGGCGCCGTCAATATTGATTTTTCCATGTTTATCCATAAGTTTTTTTGAGCCCCATCCATTCTGCGTATTGCGTAGAATTATGTATATATTCAGCTCTTTGTAAAAATTTTTATAACTCTGGATGAACACTGCTATATAGAGCAATTATGGGAAGGTAATACGCGTCCAATTTCACTTATCCGCTGAAGCAATAGCACAATCCGCCGGAGAATGCTTCGATGTTGTGATTGCAGTCCTGATCTATTCGTGTTTATTATTTCAACGCACTATCGAAATTGCCAGTAAATATCTGAGCACAATTTCGGGCAATAGAGAAAAGACCCCTATGGTTGTGGTCCTAGATATATGAAACAAATATTATTTAAAAATAAGCTCAATATTTACTTACTGTGCTTGCTCCATTTTATATTTAAAATATAATAATAAAATGTTATGTTACGTTATAAAAATAATTTACAGTCTAAGAAACGCTTACTAAGTTTTATATTTGGCAAGTTGCTTTTAAAAAGGGAGAGTAGTATTTGTTTACAGTTACTGACTTAGACGGAGTACCTCAGGAAGTGTGCACGCACCACTCCTATATAAAACACTAGTGAACCCGGCAGACGTTGTCCTGCCCAAACGTTTTAAATACACTTAAAGTGATTAAACATCGTAAGATTCTCTAGTTAGCTTATCTGGAAAAATATAAGCTTTTTAGGTTAGTTTGCAGCTCGATTCAACTTGACCATTATTAGTCGAATGTCGCGTTTCACGGGTCCGTCTTAACCGAATTCTTTCACGTTCATTGCGTTCTTCACGTTTCTGGGCAGTACGATCAGATTGATAAATAATTTGATTCGTTGCATTTCTTCCGATTAAAATACATCATGCATTGATCGATTGGAGACGCCATTCCCAATCGTCTTAATGCTTTATTAACCATCGCCAAGCATAGATCTACAATATGAATTAAAGCTTCATTTTAAACTTCCGGCGTAATTTCCATCACTGAATTACGTTTTGCTTGACCTAAAATATCTTCTGATAAATTATCTTGATATTTTATCACAACTCAGGTGAATTTGAAAGAAAGCATGTTGCCAAAATAATTGCAAATAGAACACGTATTTGATATGGATGAGCAGTAATAGCAACATCTGCTAAAGTTTGACCCCAGTACAAATCATTTTCCAACAAATTCAATTTTTGACTTGCTTCTCGATACGATACACATTAACTGTTCTTAATGATTGAAATGATGTTGGACCTCGAAAATTGATTAAAAACAATTCCAGTTTTTCCATACCTATATGGCAATATACACACAAAAGCCGATATTCACAGAAATGCGTATATCTCACAGTACAATACACATCGAAATAAACATTAAAACCTCCGTATTGACAACCTCTAACACACGCAAAAATCAGGTTTGAAACTCATCGACGCATTCATGAGAACCTTCGTAACACGTAAAACATAAGTTTTCTTTATATTATATATATAGAGGATAGATAGATAAAATTTGTAACGAATTACAAAAATAAAATATAAAAAAAAAATTATTCGATAGTTCTATTTATATTGTTAACTATCGAAGTGTAAACTATCGAGTGGTGGCACTATCGCTAGTATCCCACCTCAGATTTTTTTTCACTGGCGTACATCTGACATTTTTATATTTAAAGATAATCAATTGAAAAGAAGGTCAACGCAAAAAATATTGGGATTCGCGATTATTGGCAACGTTAAAAAGTAAAGCTACCAACAACAGGCACTTTTGCTTGTAAGTAATCAGGCCTGTTCTAGATTTCGACTCGTTTTGAAAAGTCATAACGAGTGCATTCCGACAAATGGTGTTCTAGATTTCGACCGAGTTCGAATCCACTTCGAATCGTTTTCGAATCGTTTTCATTTAGACCAGCTGTGCAGAGCAGCTGTGTTGTTTATGTTTGTTTATTTGGCGCCAAATTGAAATGGAAGCGGCATCATACAGCAGCCGTCTTTTAAAAATGGACACGTAGTAAAAACTTAAGCAATTTGTAGTTTGCATTTTAGTTTTAAAAGTATAACATACAAATTTTCGCCAACTCTATGTGTTTATTTTATTTTAGTCGGCAAATTATTTTAAGCAGCAGTTTCAGAGCCACCTTCAGTTACTTCTCTGCTACATTCCGCTTTGTTGAATTGTTGTTTGTTTATTTTCCATAAGCATTTCACAATTGTATTGGTCATGCGGTTAATTATCATCGCTTAAACAGGCACATTTCTTTCTCACAGTCATATTTCCTGTAGTTGACATCGTTGGTGCTTGCAAATTTGCCAACATTTGACAACGTTGGTATTGTGTTTTGCTTAGCACTTCCTTTTTTGCTCCTTCAAAAATGTATTACTACAATTAACTAAAAAAAAGCGGATCATTGTTGTTTGTTTAAAAAGTGCGCCAAATTCCAAGCAAATTGCCAGCTGATCAGCTGATCAACCATCGATAAGTTCACTTGTAGAGTTACCTCAAGTTTTCGAACATCCATTTTATTAATTTAATTTTTCTTTGTGCCAACATCTTTCTGACAGACAAACATTTTTTATTTATTTACCAATTTTGTACAATTTATTTTATATACATATTTTAAGCCATCCATTAATAAAATTATCTTCGAATTTACTTGTGCAACACGACAACACGACTACACAATACACATTTCGAAGTTTTGTTTTGTCTAAATCCAGAACACCTTACTTTCATTCCACTCGTTTTGGTTTTGCATGTATACACAATTTTAATAGACATTTTTTGTCATAAGAATATATAATGAAAATTAATCTTGATTCGTTGAATTGAGCACATCTGAATTTTCTTAAAACATTAAAAAATAATACAAAATTAATTTTGGTGGCATTAATGCGTTTATTTAAGCAAACAAAGCAAAATACTTTTCATTTCGACAGCTGCAAGCCAAACTTTTCATAACGAGTAAACTCTTGTCGGAATCGAAATCTAGAACACCTTTCATTTCGATTCCGACACTTTTTGTCTGAATCGAAATCTAGAACATGCCTGAATATCTTTTTTGAATCCAATGCACTCCATCTATCGGAAAGTTTATATAAGACTTTGTACCTTAAGAAGCTACTACTATAAAATTAGGCTCTTTTTTTGTCGGAAAAATTTTAATGAATTTAAATTTTGCGAACTTTGCCAATTAGCATGTGGCATCCCTTTATCCCTGTCAACGTATTCTCTAACTCGTTGTATGACTATAATTACGCATAAAGATTTCCAGGAATCAATTCTGTAAGAGTATATCCCTATGTCTTAAGCCGATTTCCTCAAAGTTGTGCATACTCGACTTGAACAAAATTTTTGTGTAAGATTTAAAGTGTAAATTTCTGAGCCTACCAAATATTTTTGAGATCCTACTTAGTAGACTCTGCTATTTATTTCAAGCATGATATACAATAATTTTTTGAAAATCAGAACAAAACTGTTCCTTAACATATTCAGACGTATTATAAAATAAACTAAAATTGTTTAAATAAACTTTAAGAAAAATAGAATAAAAATGAATTGGTTTAATGCAAATTTTTCCCACCTCAGTGTCGCATCCTTATTTGGAGCTTCACAGATGGACAGCAACGCAGGTAAGAGGAAATCATTAGAGTCTATAAAAGAATGTTGAGATCTACTGAAAATGCTTCAACAGATATCCATAATAATTCAACGGCTGCGCCTCATGTGACCACTTCAATGGCAAATTATACTAATCAGCTTGCACTTGGGATCATGGAAATGCACAATCCAGCTGCAGCAAGTGACTCCAATCCGGATGTAAGGCTCCCCAAACCGACCAAATCCCTTAGACAAGTCATGTCGGCCATTAGTTCGCTGGATAGTCCCAAGGGATCGTCTAAAATCGCTATTGTAAAATATATAAAAGGTACTGGCCATAAGCCGCAAAGCGACATTCGCTTTGAAAGACACATAACCAGAGTGATAAAAAAAGCAGTATTGGATGGCCATTTGGTACAGACAAAACGATCTTTTACCATATCTCCGATGGCCAAGCGTCAACAAAAGACCAACAAAACTAAGCCAGATCAATGCGAAAGCTGCTTATGTAACTGCCGAGTATGTGAAACAGATAGACGTAGGATCAAGGGTTTGGTAACCCAACATGATCATCGCGCTGAAGCTGCAACCAGTTATGCCTTTAGAACTGACACACTGGCTGAACCAAAAAAGAAATCTTCGAAGCCAAGTAAGGCACTTCTGAAAGTCATGGGTGCAATAAACGACTTAGAAAATCGCAGGGGCTTTTCCGTTACTGCGATTTTGAAATACATGATAGAAAAGGGTCCCAAGCCGAAAGACGAAAGTCAATTTGGAAAGGATTTGAAACAAATATTGGACGTTGGCGTAGCAAATGGCCACTTGGAATTGGTCAGGAGATCATATAAGATCAAACAAAATTCGCTTAAAAATTTTCTATGATTGAATTCAAATGAGCGAAGTGCGGTTGGAGGATATTGAATATGTCTTAAAAGTTTTTGGATATTTGCTTTGTTATATAAAATTTCAAGTTTAGCTTAGAGCTTTAGTTTTTTTGATAAAAAAAAAAATAAATATAATATAACGCAAAAAAGCAACAATGTGAAAATTGAATTTTACAAAAATAAAAAACGTGACTTCGGGCGGAAAAAACGTTTTTCGGGTCTGGATGTGGGACCATGTTTACTATATGTTTTCGAGGTCGAATCCGAATCCAAGGTCCAAAAAATCCCAGCACGTCAGGGTTTCGACATAACCTCATGATTCTAGGGAACATTTTTCTTTTAAAACAATTATGACAACTTTTCATAATTTGAGCTGGATCCAACCATCCATACACTTCTGGTAGGCGTGGGCAGGGATGGCTTTGAGTTCCTTCTTCGAATTTTGTTTGATGATCTCAATGGTGTCAAAACGCTTCCGTCTTAATGGCAATTTGTGTTTGGGGAAGAGGAATATATTCGTATATCTCACGAAGCAATACACACAAAATATCGAAATAGGCTTAAAACTTCCAAATTGACAACCTCTAACACATGCAAAATCAGTTTTGAAATTCATCGAAACGTTCATGTGAACATTTGTAACAAGTAAAACATAAGTTTCTTTTATATATATAGATTTGTAAACGACTTTCCTGTGCCCATAAAGAATATGGGCTTATACCCCTGGAAAGATGCCACTTCTTGTAACAATATCAGCTTTCTTTACTCAGATACATATGAGTGCAAGTCTAAAGAAAAAATTCTTGAGTAGACTTAGTTTTTTATTAAACCATTGGGCTCCTATAAACGTAGCAAGCTATTCCTGAGCATCGTAAAGGACCAGATCACGACTTTCTCAAGTAGGAACAATGATAGTCTGCTTGCCCATCGCAACAGTTTTGCAAGGAGACGTAAAGGAACGGTCCTAGTAATTAGACTGACTAGGAGAAGCTTCAATTATCTCTTGCTTAAATCTACCTGAAAACTGCCTAATAAGCAATACTCTTTAAATACATTACATCACATTGTCACGACTTTCCAAAATGAAAAGTATCTAACAGGAATCACCAAAATTGTTTTTGACAAAACTCCTAAAACCCAGCTTACGAATGTCATTCAGATTCTAACATCTCACGAAATTTTCAGTTGAAATAAAATAGAAATTATCTCTTTGTAAATAATATGTTAACGTATTTGAAATTACCTCATAAACGATTCTCTGCCCATGTCATTTCGGACAGCTTAACGAAAAATAATAATGTCTTGCTATGACTATTTAACTTCTTAACAAAGGAATCAAATATAACAATGTAGCTGTCCAAAAGATTTCATTTGCTGACCCAAAGTCGTTGCCGCCCCAAAGTGGCTACCTACGGATATTATATCTCATGCAATGTCCAGATACAACAAAGCCCACAGACACACTCTCACACGTACACAGGTACTCAAATGCGTACAAGTGTGTGTATTGTGTGTTTTTATAAGTAATTCGTGTCATGCTTTGGCATAACAAGTTAAATCCAATAAAAACATTTTGTTTAGTGAATTTATTTTGTAAACGACCTTGTCAACAGGATGATGAACACGTTTTACAAATATTTACGCACCGTATAAATGTCTGTGTGGGGATATGCGTGTGTGCATAAGTTTTTATAATAAATATATGCTATGGTCACACTGAAGCAGATTGTGATAATTATCGATATACGAAAAACGTTGTCACAACCGAAGAGCGTTGCTGAAATCATTGGCCAGAATTTCGTGAAAAAGGAAATCCATGCATTTGGAATAATAAATTTCTATCATGCAGCCATCGATTTGGAATAGGTACAATTCAGTATTTACATTATCCTTTTTATACTACAAATGTTTACACTAAAAACTATTCGTATCTAAGACAATTTGCATTTGTGCCATAGGGCTGACCATTGACACCAATTTCTCAAGAAAATATTGACATGCCATGAGGCAGTGTAAACCCAGCATAAAAGTAAATGTTTATTTAGGCCAAGTCCGGCTGTGTCCGACAGACTATACATTTAATTTAATTAAAAGATTTTCAAGCTGTCAGCTTTAATAAAAAGATTCTGCATTGAGCAAGAGCAACAATAACAAATTCCACTATTAACATTTTCATGGAAAAAGTTTTGTGCTAATTGCATTTATGGAAAACCTCAAAGTTCAAAATCAGCATAAAATGCAATTAGCACTTGAAACGGCATAGCTTAAGAAGGAAGCAGTCCTGGCAGTTGTAGTAATGCTTCCGCCCTCCGCCACGCCCACTTTACAAGAGAGGCATTCAACAATGCGCCTGCAACTGAAATGCCAAGAAAATGTGCATGGAGCTAATTAAAAAACTTGTGCCTGCTAAATAATTTTATTCACCAGCAAAGTACGTCACAAGTGTTAGAGAACACAGAAGAGAGCGCCGCAGAGAGGGTGACGGCAAGGTGACGACGATGCTGCAAATAAATTCCATGAATTTGCTGCCACTAGAAAATTGACAATTTGTTGTAATTTGTGCAATGGTTGACAAGCGAAGCAGCCACAAACTCTGCCACCATCAGCAGCCGCAGGAAGAGAGCAGCACATGGATAGGTTGGAGAGCACGCAGTGTGAGGTTGCCAGCAGCCACAGCCTTGGCCACAAAAGCATAAACAAGCAGGCACACTGGCAAGGCAGTGGCGAGAGAGAGAGAGAGAGAGAGAGAGGCAGCGAGCGTGATAAAGTGACGTCACAGTGTCGGGCTGGCGGCAGACCGTAACCAAGACAAGCAACCAAAACTCGGCTTGGCTTGTTAACAGCAAAATGCCAACACAGAGAGAGACTGTGAGAAAATTCTTTGAAGACTTCAAACTATACCATCATTTTCGACCTCAAGTATAAACTAGTAAAATGAACTTGCTGCAACTAAATAAAAATTTGGTGTCAGTTAATGGAGTTGCATATTTGGCAGCAGAACAAATATTATGTGGTTCAATATATATGCCAAGCAAATAAATGGGAGAGAATTAAAATATTCACATCTCATCTCCTCTCCTTTATTGAGGAGACGTAGGAGATGTAGATTACTAGTGGTTTAAGTTCTAGGTTTTAGTCTACCTCGGTAAATTTTGTTAAAACAAATGTTAATATTTTAACGAAACGCTCGTCTCCATTTTCATATAGCTTTTCTCTTTGAAATTTGAAAGTTGAAAAAGAAGAAATAAAAAAAAAATTCACTTCCAAGCGAACTTATAAAGCGGAGGTTCGCCTTTAAAATTTCTAGGTCTAGGCCATGATTAGTAATCCAGCCATTATTTAATAGCATCACGCTGGGCAAAAATTAATTTAATATTACGTTTGGATTCCTGGATCGCTACCTGATCATTAAGCTGGGCCCTGGAATGAGATCACATTTTTTTGTTTGTTCTACGTACTTTTTCCAAACAGGATAAAAACAATTTAATTTTATTCATAATCAGATGAATACAATTTAATTAAATCGTTTTGTAAGAAAGCGTTGTCTATTAAAGAAAAATTTCTGAGAGATTAATAAGATCGGCCATGGTGGTAACCTAACGATGCATTGGAATGGAATTTTTATACAGTAAACAGATGGGTGGCTACATTCATCAGTACATTCAACTTGTGCCAGATGCCGTAGCTGGGGAATTTTTCGCATGATTACACCATGGAGTAGAAATACCGTTGTTGTTTGTTTCCATGCTGAAACATCTCAAGTGCTGAGGTCGATGGGTGATGAGTTCAAAGACAGTCCGTTTGCAGACGCGCTTAGCACGCAGACTCTGCAGTTTGGCACACGGATCGCCGTTGGTTGTTGGTAAACCTTGGTTAAGCATCAACTTATCCGCCTTTCCATGTGCACTCTCTATTGGACCCTTAGACCAAATATGTTGCAATGGCTCCAAGAGAGCTGAAGGATTCAAGGGTATACCGCGCTTATGTCAGAGTGGAAATTGGATACGCCAAGCTGCAAACCATTACACCCCGAGGCCCTATGCTCGGGGTGTAATGGATAGCAGAAGAAAGAAGAAACAGAGTAGTGAAGGGCGATAATGCCAAAATGGCGTGGTAGAATGATCGATATTTTTTCCAATCGCCCGCAGTCAAGTGAAGAGTAAGATAGCGGATCTACCTCCAAACCCTGTCCGCCCGGATCAAAGTCGTACTATGTTGGGTACCTGGACACTCAGAAGTAGATGGTAACACGATCGCTGATGATCTAGCACGACAGATCATACGCTATCCAAAGCCATAATAAACAAATGGGATGCAGGAGAATTCGTTCTCCCTTCCGGGGCTTCGTCAAGCAAAAGTGCTTGTCAAACCTCTAGATGCGGACTTAATGCTCCTGGTATCATGCTTATCTGGCTAGCATGCTTACACTGTTAGATACCATCTCCAGAAAATTGGCCTATCGGACTCTTCAGAGTGCAGGCTCTGCTTAGAAAACTGTGAAACCACCAGACATATTCTCTGTGACTACCCACCGCTGTTATGGGACAGAGCCTGTCAAATGGGAAAGGAAAGGATTAGTCTCTCCCATCTTAGGGCTATACCAACAAAAGACCAACTGCTATTGATGCGGAAAGTGGAAAGTCTTTTCTTTCACTTTGGGGTATGTTACAAAAGACCTTTTGGACGCAATGCCCCACCTCTTTGTGAGTAACCTTTTTTCGGAAAAAAAAGATAGCGGAGTTCCGAATACTTCTTTAAACAAATGTTGTCCCGATCTAAGATGAAGGAAATCCCATGAAAAATCGGGAAAATTGATCGCACAGATCGTCCCTGTCATGGAAAGTTCGACAGTCTTGGATTGTCATAAGCTGCTCCGGAGGGACGGGAGCTCATTACGAACAGATCTTGTCGCATATCAACTTCAAGGATTGATGAAAATGTGGACGCAGTGAACATGCTCCTTTTCACTAACTGACGCACAAACATTCGTTTATTTATTAATGATTTAAAAATAGGGAGAGGAGCTATATCTAAATACAGTGTGGCCGAGTTGTTCTTATCTAACTGGTTTCTCCGGACGATGTTACATCATAAATACGACAGTAAAGCATCCATGTTTGCAGTACTTTTTTTATTTTGTTGTCCCTTACACTTAGTTCTCCATGTTGATTAATTATATTTACTATTTTTGAGCTTACATTTTGATGGCCACAAAGTCATTACGATATGCTCTTACTAAATTAGCATTCCCAGAGCTCCAGCTAGCATTACATTATCTATTACGGCATGGAACTGTCTGCTTTATCATTCAAATTTCATTGCTTTTAAAACCTCTTTTTACACCTCATACTTCTGTTAATTTGTCTCTAATTCCAATAAACAGTTCAGCACTTTTGCCTTTACCTAACCGCTTTGACATCCCGAGAACCGTGTAGTCAATTAGTTGACTTGCTCCGCTTCCCCCAGTTTGCTTTGACGCGTCACTTCACAGCCCGTCATTAAGTCAGTCCATCTGTCTGTCAGTCTGTCAGTCAGTCAATGATTTCTGCTGACCGAGCCGAGAGAGCTTTCTCACTTAATCAACGCAATTAATCCAATTAAAATGTCATGTCTCATTAATGCGAATTACGAGTAAACGCAAATGTTGTGCAATTAAATAAATACACTTAAACAGATGAAACTATCAGCGAGAAAATGCGAATGTATGAACAGGACAACACTACACACAAGCACACACACAAACATACCTACAGGTTTTGTGGACTGTGGGGGAGAGTAAGATGTAGAGCTGCTGGGAGGCAACATCGGCAGCAGGCAAGTTGGCAAATTTGCACGACAGGATAAACATCAATGAACAATTAAATAACATTCAGTCCTGTTGTCTCTGTCTGCGCAACATAAGCTTTCATTCTTGCTCTTTCTTATTAACATCAGCGATAAATTCAATGTGTTTTCCCCGCTTCTCCCTTCAGCTGTGGCTAATTAAAATTGATAATTATGTGGATCATAACAGTTTATGAGCATACAGAGTTCAATTTAATTGCATATCTCTGGTTCGGAATATACACAGCGGTAGAATCTCTTTCATATATGAGTAGCTTTTTATAAAAAATGGCGAAAAAATTATAACTTATATAACATAACTCATCCTACAAGCTACAAAATGGTTTCTTTAAATCTGTTGGCAACCTTATTGCCAAAAATTTAGAAGACAGTAAGCGTGTGATTTAAAATGCCTTATAATCGTTTGAATACTCCAGAGATTAAGAAAAGTGCATTGAGTGAAAGTCCCCATAACCTCGTTCAATCGAAACAAATCACTTTATCTGATTTTTGGTACATGTTATGACGAAGTCACTTCTATTTTCCATGTTTTAATGATAAATTGGAACAATGCACAGTGATTTAATTCAGATCTTTTACTCGGAATCGATACCGGGAAAACTACTAATAAAAGCAGTTAAGGAGTATCCAGTGTTGAAGTAGATATTTAACACACTAAATTTACTTTATTGTACTTGTGATAAACACAAAAGCAACTGATTTTAATGTGAGTGCTGCCACCTTAATCTAAAGGATCGAAAAAATGTCATTGAATACCACAAAAAAGAATTCGATAAAAAATAGCACTTTGTCTTGCTATGCACACTCTGGTGCATATTTATTTTGGGCTACAAAGAAAAACATTTAAGACAATACAAAGACTTTTAATATAAGAAAAATTTCATTTAAAAGAAAAGAAAATCTTTACCAACAATTTTTGAATAATTTATTACAATGGCCCGATGGTACCAAAACTACCTTCCTTTATTGCAATCGGACTGTCAACTTATCAATCAATAGGCTCCCAACTTTAAATATATATCATATAAAAATGTTACCTGTGCTCTCTTTTTCATAGAGACACAAATAACATAATTGCATATTGCGCAACCATGCAATAGTAAGATCATTAAATGACCTAATTCTGGAGAGCGTAAAATCAAGATACTAATTATTTCTCTGGTACTTTTCTAAAAACGCTCTTTCCACCCGAAGTCACGTTTTTATTCTCATTAAATTCAATCTTCACATTGCTGCTTTTTTGCGTTATAGTACATACGAGGTCGTATTATATTTATTTTAGTGTTTTTTTGTTTTCTATCAAAAGAACTTGTAAACTAAAAACTTGAAATTTCATACAACAAAGTAAACATCCAAAAAATTGAAGCTTTTAAGACATATTCATATCTCCTAATCACACTTCGCTCATTTAAATTCTATCGTAGACATTTTTTAAGCGAATTTTGTTTGATCTTATATGATCTCTTGACCAATTCCAAGTGGCCATTTGCCACGCCAACGTCCAATATTTGCTTCAAATCCTTTCCAAATTGATTTTCGTCTTTCGGCTTGGGACCCTTTTCAGCCATGTATTTAAAAATCGCAGTCACGGAAGAGCCCCTGCGATTTTCTAAGTCGTTTATTGCACCCATGACTTTCAGAAGTGCCTTACTTGGCTTCGAAGATTTCTTGTTTGGTTTAGCCAGTGTGTCAGTTCTAAAGGCATTACTGTTTGAAGCTCCAGCGCGAAGATCATGTTGGGTTACCAAACCCTTGATCCTACGTCTATCCGTTTCACATACTCGGCAGTTGCAAAGGCAGCTTCCGCATTGATCTGGCTTAGTTTTGTTGGTCTTCATCTTTTGACTCTTGGCCATTGGAGATAATGTAAATGATCGTTTCATTTGCACCAAATGGCCATCCAATACTGCCTTTTTCAGCGTTTTCGTAATGTGGTTGCTGAAACGAATCTCGCTTTGCGGCTTATGGCCAGTACCCTTTATGTAATTGACAATAGCTTTCTTTGAGGATCCCTTGGGATTATCCAGCGAACTAATGGCCGACATGACCTGTGTAAGGGATTTGGTCGGCTTAGGGAGCCTTACATCCGGATTGGAGTCACTTGCTGCAGCTGGATTGTGCATTTCCATGATCCCAAGTGCAAGCTGATTAGTATAATTTGCCATTGAAGTGGTCACATGAGGCGCAGCCGTTGAATTATTATGGATATCTGTTGAAGCATTTTCAGTAGATCTCAACATTCTTTTATAGACTCTAATGATTTCGTCTTACCTGCGTTGCTGTCCATCTGTGAAGCTCCAAATAACGATGCGACACTGAGGTTGGAAAAATTTGCATTAAACCAATTCATTTCTATTCTTATATTCTCTTAAAGTTTATTTAAACAATTTTAGTTTATTTTATATTACGTCTGAATATGTTAAGGAACTGTTTTGTTCTGATTTTCAAAAAATTATTGTATGTATCATGCTTGAAATAAAAAGCAGAGTCTACTAACTAGGATCTCAAAAATATTTGATAGGCTCAGAAATTTACACTTTAAATCTTACACAAAAATTTTGTTCAAGTCGAGTATGCACAACTTTGAGGAAATCGGCAAGACATAGTGATATACTCTTAAAGAATTGATTCCTGGAAATCTTATATGCGTAATTTATAGTCATAACAACGAGTTAAGAAAATACGTAGACAGGGATAAAGGGATGCCCCATGCTAATTGGGCCAAAGTTTGCAAAATTTAAATTCATGCAAATTTTATAGACAAAAATTAAGACTGATTTAGTTTAAACAGTCAGTTTTTAAGGTATAAGGACCTACATAAATTTTATGATAGGTGCAATGCATTGGATCCGAAAAGGATATCACTTGCCTGTTATCGATAGCTTTATAAGTATATGCATTAATCGCGATTTGCGTTTTAAGAATTCCAATATTTTTTGCGTTGACCTCCTTTTCAATTGTTTATTTTTAAACATAATAATGGCTCTGTCTAAACTCAAGATCCTTCGACTCAAAATGTCGCATAGCTTTTAGAACCGCACCAAGTTTTTTTGGTTCCTGCAGCACATAAATCTACTCCAATAAATTCAAAACTATATATTGAAAACTTAGCGCTTGGTATATTAAAAAAAAAAATAATAATATGAATTAAATTGTTTTTCTTGAAAATAGGTCTATTGGGCCTTGATCACTGCGGCCCATATTATAAGCTTTCCTTGGACGACTTTTGTGAAGTACTTTCAGTAATATTGTATGTCTTGCTAAGAGTGCCTCAGACGTTGTCATATAAATGTATGGAGAGCAACGTTAGATTAGGTTACGTAGATCTAAAAACTGAAATCACTCGGAGTCCATATTATCCATCGTGATGCCCAATTAAGAAAAGGATTGAAAAGAATGGGAAAGTCACTCCTATTGCAGAACCATTTAGGGGATCTGACAAAAGTAGCCAGATCCGCTATAGGCACATTAGCCAGGTCTTCAAAGAATAGTTCACCCAAAAACTGGGTGCGTCTTCTTAGAAGCGTCTGGTAGTCGTACAGCATGAGATCAAATAGAGATCATCTTATAGAAGCTCTAGAGGTTTGATTACAGGCGATTGTGGTAACGAATCCATAATGTTGGGCACACAAAGGCCTTTGTCTTTTTAAATTTGCTCATTTGTTTGAAGGCCAACGAACTGCAGTACATCAAAATTTTTAGACTCGTCGGACCACAGTGCAGATTTCTACTTAACAATTGAGCAAATTACATATTTCTTGACAAATGCCAGTTCTGTTTGTTTATAAATCTGAAGTAGCAAAGGTTTCTTTACAAGAATGCGCCAGATCATTTTATCCTGCAGTATGGCATAGAAGAAATTCGGCGCCAAATTCTGATTGACTTCGGTGGCGAATTTGGATACTTATCCAGATCTGGCAGATCCTTAATAAGTGGCTGTTATCTGTTTTGGAAGTTTTTCTAAATTGTTCAGTTCGGTTCTTGTTACTGTCGCCTTCGCCACGATTTTTGAACACAACTTTTTAAAGCTTTCATTACAATGGCAATTTCGGAGTATGACTTTTTATTTGTTTAAAACGTACAAAACAGAAGCATTATGATACATGATGAGAAAAATATTTTTTTACTATTTTCGTCCTGTATATATGAACTATATATATCACTATCACCGCCCCACACTTTGTTAAGAAGTTACAGTTGCCAATATTAGAAGGTAGACCCATGAATTTAAAAAAAGTTCTCTTCAAGGGATACTACCCACAACTCCCTTGAATCTTTGAAAATTAAGAAACAAAATGTTTATATTAATGTAAAATGATACGTAGATTATTTCTTCATTTTATAGGCTTAAACGCGGGCATACGACATAATAAGGGAATTTTATTTTCTTTCAATGTTAACCCTTCAAAAACCATTTCCCAACGCAATCCGCAACAACATTTTATGAACTCGTAAATTGAAGTTGATTTACAATTAAAAACGCATTAAATATTTTGTCCATATAATAAAACTTATGAATCTCAAAATGAGATTATATGCACATATTTCTTACCACAAACAACGAACCACTTCATCATTTAATACAAAAAACAACAAAAACTAGCATAAATAATGCGCCATTCTAAGCCATATTTCAAATCACAACATCAAGAACAACAAAAATAACTACCATAATGAGTGAGACAGGAGAGAGAGAGGGAGAGAGACGGTTCTAGTCTGGTCTGACCTGGTCTCTGGTCCTCTCTCTGCCCAGTTCTAACCAATGTTACGGTTAATAAAATATAAATAAGCATAAATCACGCACACAAGCAAACATGAACATGAACATGATTAACAAGGTCATTTAACAGCACTTGCTTCGCATTAGTTTTATGCCATGATTCTATGGAGCAAAAAACAAAAGAACTT
Source organism: Chymomyza amoena (assembly GCA_037043745.1). Taxonomy (NCBI): domain Eukaryota; kingdom Metazoa; phylum Arthropoda; class Insecta; order Diptera; family Drosophilidae; genus Chymomyza; species Chymomyza amoena. The sequence continues at coordinate 106,380 of JBAMAX010001154.1, forward strand.
CTAACATGGCAACGGGGCGTATACGTGTTCCGCCGAGCGTACCAACAAAGGCTTAGCCCAGTACGGCTTATGGGGTTGCCTACGGGCCCTGCCTACATGTATGAAAATTCGATTATTGTGTTAAATGCTGTAACGCCTAGGCCCTAAGACCCTGCCTTACAGGCTGCCCCCCACCCAACCTCCTTCGTTGTTTTTTTTTGTATAAGTTTAGCATGACCCCTTGGTTAGATATATATTACTCTGGGGAGACATTTGATAATAACTTGCGGCCATTGCGGACCATAATCAGCGCAAGTTGAACAAGTCTGGTTCTCCTTTTGTTTTTTGGCCACAATATATTTCAATATCTACGTCTGTGTGTGTGCGTGTGTGTCTGTTGGCCCTTTTAGACTACGCCTCTGCCTGTTGGCCATCTATCTGACTGCGGACAGCGCACATATTTCGGCTGACACAGCGAGCATTAATCATTTGTATTGGTTTTTGCCCGGCCAGGATAAACAAGTCAATTTGATGGTTAGGTAAATGTGTTCCTCCATTACAGACAGACAATGTAAGCAGCTTAAAGTGAATGCAAGAAAATGGAAAGCTAATCTATCCTTTGGATTCGTTGTTTGTCTTATGGGCATAAAGAACAACTCAATGTTGTTAAGACAAGTAAACGAGAGGGGGTTGGTAAAAGTAAAATTTAGCTCAACTCAACAAAAAAATTAAACCAATAAAGTGCTTCTTCTTATCAGAACCTGTAGAATAAAAAGTAGTTGCAAAAAGGATGCATTACGAAGATTTTGCGCAAATCACTTAATACATTTAGGGGCTGGTTTATTTAAAAGCCAAGTTTTTCGAAAATATAGCTGAATAGGTTTAAACGGAGGAACTTTGTTTGCAGCAGGCCTAGAAACTTAAGATTAGGGTAATGAGTATATTTAACATGCATCATGCGGATCTTTTTAGGCTTATTGTTTTACCCGATACGATGGTACGGACCCTTGTCTTTATAGGTACTATGAACTAAAGATCGTTGAAGATTATAAATTAAACTTGCTTTTCTTACCCTCTTAATTTAATTATAAGTATATCTAAATTGGGGTGAGTCCAAGTTTTTGCGAAAGTTTTCGAGAAACTTTACGGAAAAAATCACAGCTGCCTAAATAAAGTTAACATATTTTTCCCTTATTTGACTTTATTTATTTAATGTAATTTTAAAGATCTAGTGCAGAAGTTGTCAGGAGGCAGAAGAAGAAGAAACAGTAGAGCAGTAGTTCTTTTTTATGAATGCATGCACTATGCAGGAGAAAACTGAATATACTGGGATCCGAACTTATTGGGAAGGTTTCTAAATCCTCAGGAATCCGAATTTTTTTTCAATTTTTCCTCCAGGGAGCTTAGGGCTTCAACAAGAACTTTCCACCAGACTCTGTTTGGGGCAGTTTGCTTTGCTGCGTCCCAGCTGATGTTGTGTTGGGACAATGCGTTGAGTGTTCTACGACGCCAGGTTGCCTTTGGGCTTCCCACTCGCCTGCTTCCTTGGGGGTTCCATTCCAAGGCAATCCTGACGATGCTGCCAATCCAACGCCACTTCCGTGATCTTATCTAGTTACAGATAGTAACCTCACTAGTGTAGTGCCATAGTTTCGCGATAGATATCCTATTGGGCCAGAATATACCGCATATAATTCTAAGGCACTTCTTGACGAATGATTGTACAATTGATATCATTCTCTGCGGGGCCATCCACGTTTCGCTGCGGTACAACAAGATGGATTTGACGCTCGCATTGAAGATTTTTCCATATGCGGAATAAGCGTCCAAACGCTGATCACGCGTTGCTTAGATGATTGTCTATATCCTCATCCACCCCACCACTGACGGAAATTGTGGTGCCAAAGTACTATCGACAAAGTCGATAGTATTCCCGCAGATGACTATGCTATCTTGGCTGGTGTGGTTGAGGTGCATTGCTTTGGTTTTGGATGCGTTTATCGAGAGTTTAACTTTGCTGGCCAGGATCTCGAGGTCATTCACTTTGGCTTGGATATCGCTTAGTTTATGAGAGACGAAACAAATGTCGTCAGCGTAATCCAGGCTTTCCAAATGACGGATGAGACTCCACGTAATCCCACGCCTAGACCTGCATACATCTCTCATAACCTCGGCAACTACTATATTGAATAGTAGCAGTGATAGGGGATTCCTTGCCTAACACCGGTGCTTGTTTAGAAAGGTGTACTGATTTTCCCGTTCTGTAGTACCGTCAAGTTCGCCTCATCGTACATCGCTTTTATTATCGATACGATGTTGAATGGCACTCCTTTCCTCGCTAATGCCCGCCATATCACTGCTCTGTCTACTGAATCGAAGGACTTCTTGAAGTCGATAACAGGAAGTACAGTGGTCTGCGCCACTCCACAGCTTGTTCGGTTATGGTCTATGCAGCTCCTCTGTGGTCTGAAGCCTGCCTATTTATCGCGAACTGTTGGTTCTATTTTTTCTTGAAGGTGATCGTTCAGTAAAGTTGCAAGTATTTTATAACTAGTGTAACTACAGTAAGTTAGGTCCCCTTTCTTCGGTAGCTTGACAATTATTACTGCTTTACAAGATGAGTGCACACACTCAGTCTTCCATATGCGAGTGAAATGTGGGTGCAATGCTTCGGCTACAAGCTGTGTCTCCAACTGTAGCAGTTAGGCAGATATGCCGTCAATACCAGCTGCTTTGTTGCGTCTTAGTTTTCTAATTGCGTTACCAATTTCTCTCACTGTCGGGGGTGTGGTTGGTATCCTTAGGTTGTCGTTGGGTGCGACGTCTCTGTAATCTTCATGGTTTCTGCTTCCTGGCTCATTAAGAATCCCTGATTTGGGTTGGGTTTGCCTTCGATAACTTCCGGTCAGCTGATTTATAATCTAGTATAGCGAGTGCATGTTATTTTCACCGGCTGCACTAAATAACATTAATTCGAAAATAAAATCGTCAGCGTAGTTCGGCGAGTTTACAGGGGAGTAAGGATTAGGTCAAGTGGCATCACTATGAACCTTTTGCAGCCCTGAGTGCGTCGAAAGGCAAACACTGCTACCTACCTACCATAAAAATACATGAAGAAAACATGAGAAAGACTTATTTTTTATAATCTTTCTTGCTTTCATATCAAGGCAATTTTTTTTAAGTTCACCAAAATGTGTATTAAGAGAGTGTCCTTCCGAACTAATAATTTTTAACTAGACAATTACTAAGCTCATCTCTATTTAAATAAAATGAAGCAGGATATTGTTGCATAAAGTATTGACGTTATGAGACAATGCTGTCTTGTGAAGCTTTGAACCCATCCTTCTGAAAAGTCTTCCTGACTCTAGTCAGCAGGCACTGTGATCACTTTATATGGTTCACTCACTAAATGGCCCTACTTGGCCAAAAATCTACCAGCTAGTCAGTAACTTTTTACTGTCTTCTATGAGTGAAGTACAGTTCCAATTATGACGAAATCAATTTATTCTTCCTTTTTTTTCATTTCCATTCCATTAATTACAGGAAACAGGCTGGAAGGATTTCAAGCTGCAAGAGTCAACCGACTAGCATTGTCTGAGGACTTCCTCATTCGGTTGTACAAAATGAGTTTGCAGTCAAAATTCCAACTGTAATGAATAATACGAATTAATAACTCTTTGTAGTATGTAAGTCCACGGCAGCGCAATCAGGTATTGTCGATTATGACCAGAGCAGACGCAAACTCTTCACAAACGTAAACAAGAATGAAATAACCCGAAAAAGTACTGCAAAGAGCTACTGAACTTGGTCCAAACTGCTGTTGGCTTAAAATCTCACTAGACAAAAGGGCAATAAAGAGTTGATGGCCAATAGACACACAATAAACCTCGATGCACTTGGCCTCTGGAGAAATTGTCTGAATCCATTGTTCGAGAGCTGGAAGCTTTGCTCTGATGCGTTCTATGCAGCTTGAATCTCTCGGCTGCCCATTCATGTTTATATCCAACAATGTGAATTGGTTGAGAGCTGCAAAGAATTTCCGGCATTTTGTGCACGGAACAACCAAATGAACTGAATGCCAGTTGAGCTGCTTTAAATTTTCAACCCAAGCAATAGAATAACTAGCCGGAACTAGAAAGCCAGTTAGTAAGTTATTAAAGTAGATCCAGCCAGCACCGGCAGCCTCAACAGTCTCAACTGACTGATGCCTGCTGTGTCTAGCTAGGCATCTAGGAGCTATGGTCTTGTCTGCTTAAGGTAAATAAAAAATTATGTTGCATACCACATGGCGTCGTCTTTCACTACCATAGCCATATGCAGCATATAAATTTAATTTAAACAACAACAACATAAGCCAAGGCAAATACCAACAAAACAAATAACTCAGCTGCAAAGAGAGAGAAAAATCCTCTGAATATTGCAAACGATTTTCCCGCAATTTATGGCCTCCAGTCAAATAAAGAGAATAAGAGCGAAATAAAGAAAAGCAGGCAAAACAAAAAAAAAAAAAGATTAGAGTATACAACGCAATCATATTGTACTCTGGTAGCTAAAAAATAAGAAAAAACATAAATTTAATATATCAAACGACAAGCGACTATCAAATAATATATTAAATATTTAAGAGCAACATATAAGCAGTGGCTGCTGGAACCCCTTGAAGCATGCAACGCCAAAGTATTAAACTTAAAGCATTTGGTGTAGCCCGCTGCTACTATTAGCTAAGCCAATAAACAAAGTGAGTTGCATATTGGTTGTTGCAGGATTTTTTCATTTAAAGCGCCACCACATTGCTCATACGCACAGTGGTCCAAATTGTCAAACTAGCTCGATTTAATCTGAAATTTTGAAAATTTGATTGCTGATAAAAGTGTTTAATTTTTGTATGAAAAATACGGTTGGTACAATATTTATTTTGTTGTCAATAATATAATTTTTATTTTCAATTTAACAAATATTATTATTGTTAGGACATATTCATAATTTAAAAAAATTATAAACGTAGTCATTCTCATAAGTTATTAACCAAGGATTTCCAATGATCTCTGTTTCGCGCCATTTCTCGTAGCTCGATGATGGTTTTCCCCCTCTCCCGGTTGAGCGTCTTGCGCCAGGTCATTTTAGGTCTGCCTCTGGATCGATTGCCTTGTGGGTTCCATTTCAGAACTGCATGCGGTATCTCATCATAATCTTTGCGCAGCGTGTGACCCAACCAACCGTATTTGCGCTTGCTAATTTCAATTTCAATTGGATTTTGTTCGCAAAGTTCTCAAAGGTGGGGTCCCCCCCGCACCATATACGTAATACGCTTTTAAGACATCGATTGACATATGTTTGGAGCTTCTTGAATATAATATTCGCAAATTCGGTTCCCGCCAGAATCTATTTAGTTGTCCAAAGACAGCTGTGGCATTACAAATTCTGCAATCTACAACGTCCAATGCTCCTCCAGATGATGTAATTTGGCTTGCAAGATACTCGAATTTGTCAATGTGGAAGTTGTCGATACTAAGGGCGCTTGTGTTAGTGGAGTTTACCCGCCAACTTTTCGTTTTAACGCAGTTGATTTTTAGACCAATTTTTGAGGCTTCTGTGGCGAGTCTATCTAACTGGGTTTGAAAGTCGCAATTGCGGGAAGAAAATAAAACAACACCATCCTCATAGTCTAGATCTCCTAGTTTTGATTCCAAAACTATTCAATTCAGCTGCTTCAAATACCAAATCAAGAACGGTGATAAAGAGCAAGGGCGACAGTGGGCATCCTTGTTTTACATCGTTATTACATTCGAAAGGATCGCTTAGTTGTCCGCCGTGCAAAACTCGGCTTGAGGACCCAGTATACGACGCTTTTATGATGTCTGAAATCCCTCTAGCTCGAAGTGTCACCCAAATTGCTTCCCTATCAAAGGTGTCAAACGTTTTCAGAAAATCTATGAAAACTAAATATAACGTAGAGTTAAATTCCTCGGATTGCTCTACGATAAAATGTACAGTGTTTATTAGATCTATACAAGATCTTTGAGGGCGAAAGCCAGCTTGAGATCTAGGTAGAACGTTGTTAAGTGGCTCGGAAATGCAGCTTAGTATGAGATGGTTGAGGATTTTCATGATGGTTGGCAGAGAGAGATATCCCTCCAGTTAGAGCGTATTCGGAATCTTGATAATTACCGATTCCTTCCAAGATTTTGATACATTTTCAGAGGTCCAAATAGCTTCCAACATCGGAGTTAGCTTTTGTGCCATCAATTTAACAATAAATAAGAATGTTTAAAAATAAAAATAAATTAAAAACTACATAATTGTTATCTAAATATAAGAATACACACGAGAATGCTTAATTCTAGCCTGAAGTAATTAGTTAGAATTCAAAGAATGCATTAAATATATACTATGCACTTTTTCATAGGGGGAGGGTGGGGCAAAACACTCTGTCTTGATGTTTTTTCACTTTTGAGGCAGTAAAAGGGCTGAGGGGCTCTTTAGTCAGCACTATGTTATAGTCCACATATGTGGCTAACACTCAGACTCAAATTACTTTAAGTTCTAGCTGCTCTCAGTGCCTCAAATATTGAGTTTCATAAAAGGGGTAAAACAAGCCACCTATGGGGCAAAACGCGGCTTTCGCGATGTTTATTGGGAAACGTAAACGAGTTATTAAAATGGAAATTTTACAAAGAAATTGTATTTTGAAAATATCAAGAAAGTTACAAATTTCTTCAATATGTGACAGCAGCAGCGGGCAGCCTCTATTTTTTCGATGCGGATGAAGCTTTTTTTGGCTTTTTTGCTCTGTTCTTCCTGTGCCAGAGCTTTCATAGGCTCGGGGTCGGTAAAGATTTTTCACCGTATTTTCCCCATGTGCGTTTTGCCCCATGGGTACATCGAGTCGGTAACGAGTGCTTTGAAATCTAGCTACAACTTCTCCAAACCGATTTAATTTTAATGTTTATCACCCGCAAATCACTATTAAAGCTAATTTTTAATTAAGTCCGATAAAAAATTGACCAAAAAATGATATTTCCTCTTACCAAAAAACAAAACACACTTCCTTAAATAAATCACAAATGCCATGCCCACATGAAACGCGCTTACCGACGTTAAAAGCTCTTCACCAAAGCCTTCAGCAAATACCGTCGGGATGGTAATCCAGGTTGACTATTTCCCAAGCGGTGCATTTTGCCAAACCATCCGCTACTTGTTTTTTTTTTTTTTGGTGATCCTAAAAAGTTCCCAAATTTGAGAAAATGATCCCCACATACTCTAAAAACACAATGAAAGAAGCTTACAAGTTCTCGTTCTTGTAGTCTCTGAGATGCTTTTGTTAATACGGACAGATAGACAGGAGGCCGGACCCTGTTTAGCGTGCTTTTGACATAGTGAATCTTATCTATAATCTAAAAATTTTCTGATGAATCCATTGTCCTTTCTGACCTACATCAGCAATACGAAATTATACAGAATACAAAAACTTCAGGACATCATAATTCAACGCCTGGCCCCATGATGCTTTTTCGTCCAGCACTTCTTGTCAAGCAGCAGAGGCTTCTACTGCTAAAAAATTTTCAAAATAACCCTGCGGACTTTAAATATTTACATGAAGCACATATAAAGTAGATTAATTTAATTAAATCTCGACCACTGTGCTTACGCTTCGTGAGCCACACTCAACAAACGAGCTGAGCACCGCAAAGAGTAAATAGAAAAGTGAAAGCGCTAAAACAAATGGAATCAAAGAGTGGATAAGCAACTGCAAATGTGTGTGTGAGAGAGAGTGTAAGAGCGTGAGTATGTTGTTTGATTGCGAGCGTGTGTGTGTTGTGTGTGTGTGTGTGTGTGTGTGTGTGTGTGTGTGTGTTGGCCATTAAACGCGTCCATGTGTAGCAGTCAGGCAGTTAGAAGAGTGCAGTCTGCTGCACTTGTTGCAATCATTGCAGCCAACACTAACACCAATACAAACGCAAAACGTTAGGCGGAAAAATGTTTTTAGCAAATAAATACACAAACCAAACAGAGGACAACGGGCGGGGGAGAGTGGGGAGGTAAGCGGAACAGGAAGCAGACAGCATCGCAATGGAGGCTCCTCTATTTGTCTCATTGTCTGTCTGTTTGTCTTGTCTGCCGGCAGCCGGGGCGGCAAGGAAATGAAATAACAAATTAAAAGCGTAGCAAATTGACAGACGAATGCAACGCGGAGAGGTCGAGAGAGAATGGGAAAGAAATATATGTGCAGTTTCATGCGTATGGGAGTTGAATGCGGCATTTTGGTGGCATGAAACTAGACTGCGTTAAGTTGATTTTAATTAAATTAGAAAGAGCGCAACAAATGTCGGTTAGATGGAAAGGGTAGAGTGAGGATGAGAGGATTACAGCAGGAAAAGTTTAGCGTATTTGCAAAAGTGGGCATAGCTTAAATGACTTTGATATGAAATTCGATGCTCTCATGTTACGTATATTTAATTTATACTCAGGAAGATGTCTTTAGTTACACCTTCTAAAACTGTCGTGTATCTTAACAAATGTAAATTACATTTAAGCATTGTCTAAAGCTGCTTAGTTTGTGGTTATATAGGAATGATTGAAAATTTTTTATAATAAATCAACAACGATGGAGAAGTGATTTCTTTGAACAAAAACTGGCTTCAATGGACTACACCGTCGATGCGAACTACTCTCTTTGAAAGTGCACAAAATCGCTTTAACGACAACCCTTTAGACAGGTTCCTGTCCGATGTCCAGGTGGTGAACTTGCTAAAAACGAAAGGGTACCGGCTTATGCTTTCGGATACCATCTGGAGGATCGTTTCAGTCCTTATGAATTTGCTACGATAGAGCAGACTAGGGTGATCCACTAGAACCTTCAGTCCCCATTGCAGATGACTACGCCTATTAACCCTATAAGGATGGAAGAATTAACTGAAGCAATCCAATTATTGCCGAAAAATAAAGCTCCGGGTATTGATAGGATGTGCAATACTACGTTGAAGGCCTTGCCTACAAGAGCGCTCCTTTATATAGTATTAATTTTTAATGCTATTACCAGACTTCAAGTCTTCCCAAAGCAATGGAAACTAGCTGCGATTCTTATGATTCATAAGCCAGGCAAACCAGAAGCTGATCCTGATCCTCCCTGTCTTAATTATGGGAGAGGATTATTGCGAATCGGATATCGCCATTATAAGTGAATGCAATATCTTGCCGGATCATCAATTCGCCTTTTGAGAGGGACACTGCATTGTGGAACAGATCCACAGATTTGTGAAACACATCCTGCAGGCTTTTGGCGACCTGGAGTTCTCCATCGCTGTCTTTATAGACATGCAGAAAGCGTTCGATGGAGTGTGGCCCGATGGTCTACTGTGCAAAGTTAAAAACCTTTTGCCTGCTCCGTACTATGACCTTTTAAGGTCATATCTGGAAGTTCGAGAGTTTAAGGTCAAGGTAATGGACATATACTCGTCCACTTTTAAGGTCATATCTGGAAGGCCGAGAGTTTAAGGTCAAGGTAAGGGACATATACTCGTTCACTTATATTATGAGAGCAGGAGTGCCGCAAGGCAGTATTCTGGGTCCGCTGCTCTTTTCTTTGTATATTTCTTATATACCCAGCCCAACCTCTGTCAATATGGAAGGTCCCTCTAAGGCTATTATTGCTATATAATAATGCCAAATAAAGCGTAGAGGCATGTAATGGTCTACAAGCGTATCTTGATACTCTCGCAGCTTGGTGCAAACGGTAGAATTTGAAGGTTAACCGACTAAAAACAATAAACCCTTGCTTCACACTTAAAAGATTGACGCATACCCCTTCAATCCAGCTAGAGGAAGTTACCCTGGAGTTGGCCGGTTCATAGCGAGTAAGTGTAAGTTGACAGAAAAAAACTAAAAATGTGGAGTGCAGTGCTTGGCAGCGTAGGCGTCAATGGAAAACGGGGTCATAGTGATATTTGAGTTCCAAAGCTTATCAAGATATTAAACAATGAAGTAAAACTATATTTTGAATAGATATAAGTAAACCATGAAGACCAATTAGAGTGTAGCTAATTTATCACTACGTCTACCCAGACTCTACATTTATCTGATAAATGGCCATCTAGACTTCACTGACTCTGCTTTTTGCTTAAAATCCGTATCTTTGGCGATGATGTCTTATGTCAGTAGTTCAATGGGGTCATCTTCCACATCACTGATACCTCTTGTTTTCTATGCATGCAGTTTTGCATTTTTTTACTCTTCCTAAACTAAAATCGAACTAGCTTTTATGGCCAGTAATAGCTGACTTCTCTTTGGTGCCGCTTTGGCCATAACACGGTGAAATCTGGGAAAAACAGAAACAATTTGCTTATGAAATTTGTTTCTTGTATCTCAATCACCTTGCTTTCTCTAATATTCATACTATTTCTACCTCCATTTGGGTTTCCCTTGAGCTTTACCATGGCAACTATAGAGACAAAGAGTGAAGTTATGAAAATCAAAAAAAAAAAGCAACTTTAAAGATTGGGAATGACAGCATCCATACTTGGTGCAAGGAACGTTGACCTAAAATTTAATCAAAAATTTCTTTAAGGGCTTTGAATAAATATTAGAGTATATTAAATACTAACACAATAAAAGCTTACCTGTCTAGCCATAGATAGTCAAGAGGCAGAACCCTCTTACAAATCACTTTAGATAAACGCTGCGCATGCATAACAAATGACAGCCGGAACACTCATCCTACATTACGGACAAACAACCTAACACAAAAACAACTTAGCGATTACAATGCCCAGCGGACACATTTCTAAGCCACCAGTCGTTATTTTTATCGCGAATTTTTAAAAATATTTTGCTTTTATTATCTTGTATATGAACGTTCCGAACGTCTTTTGTATTTTCCTTTGTTTTTGCAGCCATTATTTAATATGCCAGTTAAGCCCTCTGCTTTTTATACCCTGTACCGTATGGTCCAAGGGTATATTAAGTTTGTGCAAGCCGAAAATGTATGTAACATATAGAAGGAGACGTCGGAGACACCCCAAAGTTACCTAAAATATGATCAGGGTGAATAGAGAAGTCGATATACCCATGTCCGTCTGTCCGTCTGTCCGTCTGTCCGTCTGTCCGTCCGTCTGTCCGTCTGTCCGTCCGTCCGTCCGTGTGAACGCCTAGATCTCAGAGATGGTAAGAGCTAGAGTTACCAAACTTTCACATTAGATCCCATATTATTCCATAGGAGGCAAGTTTATTTTATTTTTTTGATATCGGGGATAAATTATATAGCTCCCATGGGGGTGTTTGAGACGACTCGAAAAAAAAAAGCGTTTTAGATGAATAATTCGTTTGTTTATGAAGATATCGTAACGAAATTTGGCAATCGAAAGTTTTTTATAGTTCCCAATCACTGTACCAAATTTGATCAAAATCGGTTGACTATATCATATAGCTCCCATAGGACCGATCGGCCAAAATAATTTTTTTAAAGAAAAATTGGCTATATTTCGTTTTTTAATAAAGATATCCTAACCAGATTTGGCGTTTGGAAATTTTTTAGACCACTTAAGCAATGTGCCAAATTTGAACAAAATCGGTGGACTATATCATATAGCTCCCATAGGTCCGATCTTCCAAAACATCGATTTTTTAACAAAATTTGTTGTGTTTCGTTTGTTTGTTAAGATATTGGGACCAAATTTGACATTCGTGAGTATTTTATAGTTCCTAAGCACTGTACCAAATTTAATCCAAATCGTTTGACTAGATCATATAGCTCCCATAGGACCAATCGGTCCAAAAACACGTTTTTTATACAAAATTCGATGTGTTTTGTTTGTTTGTAAAGATATTTGAAATAAATTTGGCGTTCATATCTTTTTTAAGGTATTTAAGCACCGTGTCAAATTTTATTGAAATCGGTTGACTATATCATATAGCTCCCATAGGAACGATCGGTCAAAAAAAAATTTTGCTTAAAAATTCTTCTGTTTTTGGTTTTTTGTGAAGAAATCGGACTTTATTACAAGCTAGTGGTACAGGGTATCCTAAAGTCGTCCGCGCCCGACTTTACGTCCGCCATTTTTTTTATATCTATTAAAATTTAATGTGACTTCCATAATTTATTTAATTGGCAAAAGTAAAATTTTCTATAAAAATAATAGTGGCTCATATTTTAGAATTAGCTGATTAAAATACATTTAAAAAATGGCGAACGTAATGTCGGGCGCTGACGACTTTGGGATACACTATAACAGCTTGCAATAAAATCCGGTTCCTTCATAAAAAACTGAGAACAGAAGAATTTTTAATCAACAATTTTTTTTTGACCTATCTTTCCTATGGGAGCTATATGATATAGTCAACCGAATTTCTTCAAATTTGGTATAATGCTTGGGTACTCTAAATAAATTTGTGAATACCAAATCTAGTTACGATATATCTTAATTAAAAAATTAAATATATGGAATTTTGTATAAAAGAGTTATTTCGGCCGATCGGTCCTATGGGAGCTATATGGTATTGTGAACCGATTTTTATCAATTTTGGTACAGTGCTTGGCAACTATTAAAAAACGATCGAATGCCAAATTTGGTCACGATATCTTCATAATCAAACGAATTATTCATCTTTTACTTTTTTCGGGGTCGTCTGAATCACCCCTATGGGAGCTATATAATTCAACCCCGATAGCAAAAAAATAAAATAAACTTGTCTCCTATGGAATAATATGGGATCTAATTGGAAAGTTTGGTAGCTCTAGCTCTTACCATCTCTGAGATATAGGCGTTCAAACGAACGGACGCACGGACGGACATGGGTATATCGACTTCTCTAGTCATCCTGATCATATTTTAGGTAACTTTGGGGTATCTCCGACGACTCCTATATGTTATATACATTTTCGGCTTGCACAAACTTAATATACCCTTTGTACCATACGATACAGGGTATAAAAATGCAATTAAAACCTAAAGCATGGACACAATTTAAAGATCTTAAAAGCATTTTCTACATCAAATCATGTGAAGTATACACAGTATCGAAAGTATCTAATGTTTCTAAAGTATCCAAATTATCTAAGGTATCTAAAGTATTTAAAGTATCTTAAGTATCTTAAGTATCTTAAGTATCTTAAGTATCTTAAGTATCTTAAGTATCTTAAGTATCTAAAGTGTCTAAAGTGTATTAAGTATCTAAAGCATCTAAAGTATCTAAAGTATCTTAAGTATCTTAAGTATCTAAAGTATCTAAAGTATCTAAAGTATCTAAAGTATCTTAAGTATCTAAAGTTATTAAAGTATCTTAAGTATCTTAAATATCTTAAGTATCTTAAGTATCTTAAGTCTCTTAAGTATCTTAAGTATCTTAAGTATCTTAAGTATCTTAAGTATCTTAAGTATCTTAAGTATCTTAAGTATCTTAAGTATCTTAAGTATCTTAAGTATCTTAAGTATCTTAAGTATCTTAAGTATCTTAAGTATCTTAGGTATCTTAAGTATCTTAAGTATCTTAAGTATCTTAAGTATCTTAAGTATCTTAAGTATCTTAAGTATCTTAAGTATCTTAAGTATCTGTAGTATCTTAAGTATCTTAAGTATCTTAAGTATCTTAAGTTTTTGAAGTGTCTAAAGTATCTAAAGTATTTAAAAGTACCTTAACTATCTAAAGTATCTAAGATATCTAAAGTGTATAAAGTATCTAAAGTGTCTAAAGTATTTAAAGTATCTATCTTGTTAAACATCAAAAAGACTAAAAATAATTTATTTCCAATGCTCAACTTAGAAATTTTACTTTAAAATTCAAGATGGTTTTTATTAGCTTCATTTCATATCATTGTAAAATTGCGCCAATTAAGCTTATGGAACACACAATTTCAATCTGAATAAATTTATTGCATGCAATTTGTCTTAATCCAAGGCTAGCCAATTAAATCAAATTCCAATGAAATCATATTTGTATGGTACTATTTTTATTATAACTATTATTTTAGGTAAGGAAATGAAATTAAAGTTAACTTGAAGCACGCACACATTGTCCAGTCGCTTGAATATAATCCAATCTCTTTTGCACAAACAATAAATTTTGTCAATTCGCGGGAAAAAAAAAGTGGAAAAAATAAAGAAAATGGTCAAAATGAGAAAAGTGTTGAAAATGAAGCTACAATTTCAATCGCATGGTTCGTTTCGGAACTTTGCGTGTCTGACAGTCATCAGTCGCGTTCGCAGCTCGCAGTTCCAACCCAATCACAAGTCGCTCTCCAACCAAAGAACAATCATTTGTTATTTGATTTGCACATCCAGCGAGTGGGGGGAGGGAATACGAAAGATACTGCTACGTAATTTCTGGCCAACATTGGTACTGAAACCGGAAACAGTAGGGCTGTCAATTTTAGCAGTGCAATTTTACTGCCTGTCATGGCAGCGGTGACAGCTAGCCGGTTGCACTGTCTCCTGATGGAGTAGGTGTTGATGTGGTACCCAAGTGGCTGGTTGGGTTCGCGTCGCTTGAGTTAGAACTTGGGGTTTACTTTATTTTTGGTGTTCATTACAGTTTCACTTTCTTTAAAACTTTTAGCAAAACAGAAGAGAAAAATTAATGTGTAAAAAAAGCTAAACTAAAATGCATGTAAAATGTGCTTTGCAAGTTGAATTTAAGTCGAAAACTTTTCTAATTAAAATTAAATAGAAACTTTGGCGAAGTGAAGTTTTGATTATTATTTGGATTTCCTTTTGCATATTTAACACTGTCGTGGAGGTCATGTGGCGAAAAATACGGCACTGTATAAAAAAAAACTAACTAAATAAAAGAAAAACCTACTGAACAAAGAAAAGTTAAGTAAATTCAAATAAAGGAAAGTGGGCGATTTCGAAAGTTGTAAAAAGTTGGTGAAAATGCAGAAAGGGAAAGCAAAGAAATTTTTGTTGATAAAATCTGAGCTGCAGCCTACTTTTGTGGCGCTAAGTTTATCTCCGTTAGAACTATTTAAACTTGAATATATGTATTAATATTTTTATCTCGAGGTCTTGAGGTCTTATGCAAATAGTACTAGTTAATAGCTAAAGATAGTTGGCAAATGCAAGTACCATAATGATATTGACTTCTGAAATAATATATAATTTATATATATATGATGCCTGGACTTCTTTCTTCTCCACAAAATGGTACAATTATATTTCATTATTTGGAAAATTGTGCAATTTGTCATCGTACTTTCAATGATTTAAAAGTCCTTAAATGCCCCTTAGCTGTCATAAAAGATTACCTATTTTTCGCCGCTCATTTAATTAATTCTATTTTAAGCTACATCAATTTTCAGCGCCTATCAAATTGTTAATAATTAAGTTTAATATGCATTTAATTTAATAAGAATGGGCTCAGTCATAAAGCGCTAGACTCCAACTGCCGCTCAAGAAGCTTTCCTTACACCCGCCAACTATCTAAGGACATAACCATTCCCGCTTTCATGCATAAATTTCCATTTGCCAAAGAGATTTTGCGCCTACAATTTACATAATTTATTAACGAGCGTTTGAGCGTCAACTTCCGTTGAGTTTCCCGGTCCATCAACAGCCGTAGTAGAACAAAAAAAAAAAAAAAAAAGAAACCAGAACTTGCCCAGTAAAAGTTAAGGGCGCGTCCTGTTTGTAAGAGCAGGGCTCATGCATAATTAAACACGTAATTAACCATTATTATCAACGTCTGATTTTTGTTCTATACGTGAAGCGGCAGCAGCGGGGACTGGGAACTTTTACCTAATGAGTTTGTGGAAGATTTCTTTCGATAAAACTTTTGCCAGGCTTTGGCAATCAGAGACACAAGTCGAGACAAGCCGCACGCATTTGATTTGTATCCTGGCGCAGCGTCCAACAGTTACAGGGACAGTAACAGTTACACTTGTTAATGAACATTAATTAATTAAGCCGCGTCGAGTCGGGCCAAAAGCCTGAACAAAAACAACATAGTGATACGACGTGCTCGGCACGGCAGCAGGTAAAAGTTTGGACTCCAGTAGGTTTTACTGCGTCTCTTTTTCAGTCTGGACAGTTAACAGCGCAATTATGTCACTTTCAGTAAGCTCCTGGCAGTTGTTTTTTGTCTCGTCCTTGTTTGCGTTGTTATTGTTGCTGTGGTTTTTGTGTGAAGTGTCAAAAAGAAGTCAAGTGGATTTGAGGTTACTTAAGTGTCCTTTGAGTTTTTGAAAAGGGTTTTTGATGAATTGTTTTCCTCTTTAATGCCATATGAAATGAATGTAATTGATGCTAAGTATTTGTTGTGTACTCATTAATGCAATATAATACAGTCAACAAATGAGCGAGGGCAGTTTAAAAAGTTAGCGACTCATAATGCAATTACTTCAATGAACAGGAATCGATGCACTGTCATTTATTGTGAAAGCTCACTCAACTTGAATGTCCATGTTATACTACATTAACCAATACATCGTCTCTCCAGGCGACCTAGTTCCATCTACTTCTTACACCGGAGCTACGGTCTTTCCCTTCGCTGGATTCCAACCGAACACCGTCGTTCGCTAGAGCTTCTTCATTCATCTTTTCGAAGTCGAGTGACAAGTATTCTGAAAGCTCACTTAGCTCGAGTGTCCATGTGCTACTACATCAACCCTTTATTGAGATTCGGAACCGGCGTAGATCTTCTCTCCAGGCGACCTAGTTCCATCTACTCATAACAACGGAGGCACGGTTTCACCCCTTGCTGGATTCCTACCGCACACCATTGTTCGCTACAGCTTCTTCATTCATCTTTTTGAACTCGAGTGACAAGTATTCTGAAAGTTCACTTAGCTCGAGAGTCCATGTGCTACTACATCAACCCTTTATTGAGATTCCGAATCGGCGTAGATTGTCGTTCCATACGACCCAGTTCTATATCCTCCTTGCAACGGATGCACTGACTTTCCCCTCGCTGGATTTCTGCCGAACACCTTTGTTCGCTTCATCATTTTTCTTGAATACGTAATTATTTTCATAGAGCTCATATTACCTTAGTTTGCGTTGCGGCAGTCATCATCAACACTCTAGTATTTGCTTTAGACAGGGTTGTCACCTAACAACTACCAGGGTAGAAAGCCAGAGGGATTGGATAAGCTTTATTCACAGTGGTTTCTACTTCCTCACTGCCCACTGATATTAAAGTATACTGATTCACTGCTTGATCTCAATGCTGATATAGTTGTTCCTCGAGGCGGTGGTGCTATCTAAGCATCCGGTCGCTGTGGTAACCTAAGAAGATAGCATAAACTCAATCGTTGTTCCTCGAATAGATTCTCTTTCGGAAGCTGCCGCAGCATCTCGCTTAAGATATCTCGCAAATATGTCTATCAGCATCATCATCTTTTATAACATTACAATCCTAGGTGGGTGAAAGCTTTTTTCACGATGCCCATCCATGTCACTCGTTTAATTACTTGGACTTCGAAGTTTTCTATATTTATTTCATTCAAGATGTCTTTAACTTTCGCGTAGGCCCGCAACTGGCCACTTTCAAAAGAAATGGTCTGCTTCAGTCTAATGCAATTCACTCTTTTTTAGAAGGTAGAAGAGAAACCGGAAACCTGGAACGCTATCAAAGGTTCGTTGAGGTTATTTCCCATATTGAGGGAGTTAATGTTTGAAAACTAGTGAAAATTGGGAATTTCATTTGCTCATCCAAGCACAACTCTGGTTTTAAAAATTTAAAACTTGATTATTAAAAAGGGTTTTTTACGACAGAACCAAAGATATGCATGAGTAGCTTAATTGAACTTTAAGCTTAGATTGGGATACTCTGTACCAAAATCCAGTATATTGCTTATGAACACCAAAAGTCATTTAATTGCCCAATTAAGTTAAGATATGTTTATAAATGAACCTTTTGTTTTTTTCGAGGTCCTCTGAAACACCCTTATGGTAGTTATATAATGTAACCCCGATATCAAAAAGTACAAATAAAATTGTCTCCTATAATATAATAATAAGGGGGTACAATTGACCCACCTGCGTCGCAGTACATTTATCCCAATAATAATAATAAATAATAAGGGATCTTATCTGAAATTTTGGTTGCTCTAGCTCTTACCATTACTGAGATCTAGGCGCTCATAGCGAAAGACGGACGGAGGGACATGGTTATATAAACTTCTCTAGTCACCCTGATCATACTTTAGGTGACTTTGGAATGTCTTCAACGACTCCTTCTATATGTTACATACATTTTCGGTTTGCACAAACTTAACAAACCCTTTGTACCATACGGTACAGGCTATAATAATGTGATCTAAAATATATTAATATCAGTCATCAACATTTATCTGCTTTTGAAATATGCACACTAGCTGGTAAAGTTTCACATCTGTAGCTGCTATAGTCTCCGAAATCGGACGAACGGGGTCTAGGTATGTAAGGTCTTCAACACCTTAACATACTATTTGTTCCTATAGGTACAAGATATACAAATTTTAACATTACTGGTATTTATAGTACTATATTTGGCAGTATTGCCCGCTTTTTAGTAGTCTGAGCCGGCCAGAAATTTCAAATTTATTTAGTCAAAGTTGTATCAGTTGGGTACTTTTGCATTTCTGCCAGACTCGCAAGTCTGGTAAGGGGTTTTTACACCAAGAGCGCTACAAAGATGTTTTAAATAAAACAAAAACGGTTTTGAATATCAATGAAATTCTTTATTTCCGTGAAAGTACATTCGATGCTTATGTATGGATGGGTTGTGGCGCCGTCCTATTGCAACCACAGATTGTCCACGTCCATTTCATTTTCCCATTCACAGTAACGTGCAGGTCTTAATCATAACGCAAGAAATACGGCCCAGTGACGCCGCCGGACCATAAACCGCACCAAATCGTAATTTATTTCGGGATGCAGTTGTGACTCATGGAGTACATGTGGATTGCTGCCTGACCAGTAACGCGTATTTTGCTTATTGACGAAGCCATTCAGCCAGAAACGAGCATCATTGTCCGACGATGATTTTATCCGATTCGGGCCAAAAATATCCGGATTATTATTCGAGTTGTTGCTCAGCCCGATTCACGAACATTCACAGTAGACGGTGGTCAAGCAGTTTCAGCTCTTGCGTCTTTGATCTTGTAACGATGTAGGCCAAGATGATTTTCGGAAAATTCGCTACAGCGACGTCACAGAGATGCCGCAACGCTTGATAACGATGCGTGAGAGACTGGTTTGGGTCTTCCTCGGTTGATGCGGCAGCAACATTCTCGACACTACGGGCACTTTTTTGTCTCACTGGCACGTGATCATTTTGTGTCGTATTCTTCCATGATGAAATGGTAAACCTTACTGAAGAGAAATGTCAAGAGAGCGGGTACAAATATGGCGTCGCTTGCTGTCCCTATCGGTCAACTTTTGTAGCGTCCCTATTTAAAAACCCGATATACAAATACATATAATGAACACCTCTGCAACTAGTTCTATTATGAACTTTATTTTAGTTTGAACCATAAAAAAAATAGATCTAACTTATTCTCAAACTGCCGTCGCTTATAACTAAATTACTAACACACACATCGCTACAGGCAGCTAATGAACATCCATTATAACTGAATACCTAAGCAGCCATTTACAAAACAAATAAATTGCCTCAATGTGCATTACATAATGCTCTCTACATGTTTATGAGTAGCCATTATATTTAGGCTCATTTGCATTAAAACGTCACATTATTATTTTAGCCCATGGCCAATTGCATTCATTGAATCATTTACCAACACTGGCACTCAGTACAAACAATGCAGTTCAGTTGGTAAGTCCAACTTTTAATGAATTTCATTATGAGCCGTTTGTGTTATGAAATTTAAACTAATTTGCCTATAAAAGTCAACATTTATTGCCAATTTATAAAAGGCGTTGGGAAAAAATATTTACATATAACGGCAATCAGGTCAGAGTAATTGCTTTAGAAGGAAATTTTAATAGAATGACGTTATTTGACACTGTTTATTTAAAAAAACGATTACAATACTATTTCTAAGTAATTGCAAATGGAAAAAATGGCGGACGTAAAGTCGGGCGCGGACGACTTTAGGATACCCTGTACCACTAGCTTGTAATAAAGTCCGATTTCTTCACAAAAACCAAAAACAGAAGAATTTTTAAGCAAATATTTTTTTTTTGACCGATCGTTCCTATGGGAGCTATATGATATAGTCAACCGATTTCAATAAAATTTGACACAATGCTTAAATACCTTAAAAAAGATCTGAATGCCAAATTTATTTCAAATATCTTTACAAACAAACAAAACACATCGAATTTTGTATAAAAAACGTGTTTTTGGACCGATTGGTCCTATGGGAGCTATATGATCTAGTCAAACGATTTGGATTAAATTTGGAACAGTGCTTAGGAACTACAAAATACTCACGAATGTCAAATTTGGTGCCAATATCTTAACAAACAAACGAAACACAACAAATTTTGTTAAAAAATCGATTTTTTGGAAGATCGGACCTATGGAAGCTATATGATATAGTCAACCGATTTTGTTCAAATTTGGCACATTGCTTAAGTGGTCTAAATTTCTAAACGCCAAATCTGGTTACGATATCTTTATTAAAAAACGAAATATAGCGAATTTTTCTTTAAAAAAGTTATTTTGGCCGATCGGTCCTATGGGAGCTATATGATATAGTCAACCGATTTCGATCAAATTTTGTACAGTGATTGGGAACTATAAAAAACTTTCGAATACCGAATTTGGTTACGATATCTTCATAAAGAAACGAATTATTCATCTAAAACGCTTTTTGTTTGTCTAGGTCGTCTCAAACACCCCCATGAGAGCTATATAATTTATCCCCGATATCAAAAAAATTAAATAAACTTGCCTCCTATGGAATAATATGGGATCTAATGTGAAAGTTTGGTAACTCCTAGCTCTTACCATCTCTGAGATCTAGGCGTTCACACGGACGGACAGACGGACATGGATATATCGACTTCTCTATTCACCCTGATCATATTTTAGGTAACTTTGGGGTGTCTCCGACGTCTCCTTCTATATGTTACATACATTTTCGGCTTGCACAAATTAATATACCCTTGGTACCATACGGTACAGGGTATAAAAATAAAATAAACTTGTCTCCTATGGAATAATAGGGGATCTAATGTGAAAGTTTTGTTACTCTAGCTCTTACCATCTCTGAGATCTATGCGTTTAAACGGATAGACGGACGGATGGACAGACGGACGGATGGACAGACGGACATGGGTATATCATCTTCTCTAGTCACCCTGATCATATTTTAGGTAACTTTGGATGTCTCCGACGACTTCTTGTATATATTACATACAATTTCGGCTTGCAAAAACTTAATATACCCTTTGTACAACGGTACAGGGTATAAAAAGAGGTTAAGTCCTGCACTTTGGGTGTGTTTAACCAGAAAGGAAATAGAGATATCTTATTTATGAGAGGAATTAATCCAGGATAAAATTAAATATTCTTTTTAATATTGTTTTTTTTTATTGCAAGGAATTTCTGTCTATCGCTACTTAAGGTGTGATTTTGTTGATGTAACCAGACCTCTTACTATGTCTGGGATGAAGGGTTACTACGAGAAAGTCGATCTTTTCCTCTATGACAAAGCTCCCAGAAAATTTTAATCTTAGCCTGCGTCTTAAAATGTATTCCCCATAGAGCTGACTATTAGACAAACACTGCTGAGGTTTTAAAAGTCTTCAAAGATAGGGTATCACTTGTAAAGGTGAATTTACATTTTTGCGGTGGAGAGAATTAAAGTGCAAGAAGTATGGCTTTTGCTTATGAGGTAAATAGCGATAGCAAGCCATCAAAAAATAACTTGCCGCTTTTATCGGATAACAGGTAGTTTCAATTACTAAGACGCAGAGTGGATGATTCCTATGTCTTTCCGTACTCTTCACAGGGAGAAGAGTTTTAAAAAGAGCACAGAAGCCCCGAGTGAGTGATAATTTTGATAATTAAAACAGCTAAGCCTGCCAAAAATATGCTAAAACAATATTTAGATGATAATCAAAAAAAAAATGGCAATAGATACGATGTCGTAGAATGTGAAGAGTATAATAAAATATGGCGATGAGCACGACGACAACTGAAGACTTTTTATGCCAAAACTTTTGAAAGCCTCCAGATTCAGAAAAGCACTGAAAAAATTTTATATCATCCGAGGTCACAAATTTTAAAATAATTTTTATTATTTAAAGCTTCACAAGGCCCACCACTAACAACTTTCAACCCTTGCAATCTTAGTCATAAAGTTAAAGTTCTGTGCAAAGATGAAAATGCATACAGGTAACTACAAAGTGTTCCTAAAAAACTCACACTCACAGTCACTTTGTCAAAAGCTTTTCCTCAACAGTTTTTTCCCAAAATATACATTTCCCAGAGCACAACATGCCACATCATTGTCAGAAATGTCTGACATGTTAAGAGCAAAGAGTTTAAAATTCGTATTGCAAAAACTCTGCAGATGTTGCCATTCGAGAATCAGAATCAGCTTGACGTCTGCAAAACCCTTTACTTCCTATCAGTCTCTCTCACTGCTGACACTTCTCAGCGTGTGCATCTGGGAGTGGATTGCTTTTCCAGGAAATTTAATTTAGCTTATTTTACCACCTGCTGATAGGCATATGGGGTAGACTGCCTGCAGTTGGCATGACGACGACACTTAATTAGCAGTAAAAAGGAAACCCCAGATCCAAAATCAAACGAAACATTCTTTCTTTGGTCGGTCCTGCCCTTAACCCGTAAGTGTGAGTTCCATAAATGAATTGATTATCAAATTGGGATTTCATGAGCATGTAGTCCTGTGCCAGAAACAAGTGCAGCAAGTCAACAACATTTACATTTGATTAATGTGCCAGCCAAGGATACAAATGGTTAAATGTCCTTTGGTCTGTCTGACCATGTTTTGTGGCATGTTCTTGAGGGTGTACATGGGACCAGCTTGATGCAATTGTGGCAGTTATCCTGGCATTAGCATGCAACACACTAGCTGCTAAATTCTATTAGCAGTACGATTCTCTCTTTCTCTCCGTGTTTTTGCTCTCTTTGAGGCATGTTGCTTGCGGCATGTTTAGCTGGCTTTCTTATTTTCTTTTTTTGTTTGTGTCGTTTCATGCCCCTTGTTGCATTCAACTTATTTATGCCAAGTCTTTTGGAATGGCGAGAGTAGGCTGAAAAGTAATTGATTGAGCTAAGCGGGGATAAAATGGAATTACTCAAGATTAAATCATATGAACAGAACAACAAAAAATAAAAAACGACCGTCTTTATTATGAATTAGAGCAATGTAACCTACATAGGTACCTTTAACTCAGTACAAGATGGAAATGATCCTATCAGCCATTTTTATTTAAAAAATATTTCAGTTTGAAAAATTCAGAAATTGAATAGAATTGAATGAATTTTTATTTTGAAAACTACGTACTTTTTGTTTTTTATTGTTCTTTTTCTTCTATCTTTGACTCCCAGTGGAGCATAGATCCTCGCTTCCATTCATCAGAATGTCCCCGCTTAATCAATTTGGCACCGCCAAAATTCTTGTGACGGCTACCATAGCAGAAGGATTTCTCTCATAATTACTCCATGGAGTAGAAATTGCGTTGTACGAGGTGTGTTCAAAAAGAATCGCGAATTTAGAATTTTCGCGGGTTACGCATATACGAATTTCGATTTTTTGTGGCGTTATGTTGGTACTCATGTCTCTCACTTATTCCGACAAGCTCGACCATTTTGAATGTCCACTTAATTGTTGACAGCTGCTTTGCTTGCACGTGTTTTGCCTCCTCTTCAATTTTACCTATTAAAAATGGATCAAAGAACCTGTATCAAATTTTGAGTGAAAAACGAAATTAAGTGCGCGGATGCATTCCGAATGTTGACTGTAGCATAGGGGAAGCTACCTTGGACCGAAGCAACGTTTATCGGTGGTGCAAAATGTTCTCAGAAGGCCGAGAAAATGTGAACGACGAAGAGCGTGCCGGACGCCCGAGCACTTTAACAACAGACGAAAAAATTGATGAAATTAAGAAAATGGTATTGGCCAATCGTCGAATCACTGTTAGAGAAGTAGCTGAGGACCTAGACATATCGATTGACTCGTGCCATTCGATTTTTATCAATGATTTGTTTGTTATTTCGCG